>CM060846.1:112852597-113207597 GCA_030762175.1 Metallyticus violacea | reverse complement strand
AGAAAAAGCTTAGCTTAAATACTGCAATCACCTATTGAAGTAGGTTTTTGGTTTGCATTATCCTTAAAATATTACTTAAAGAACAACTCATTACATTGGTTTAGATGATTTTGGGGTTTCTTGGAAAAGGTGTTTAATTTACTAAATCTGACATGCAAATTTGAAATCCGTACGCAGTTTTTTCCTATATGGTATCACATTTTCACGATTAACAGTTTTATTCACAATGTATTACATGCAGTTGTGCAATTGGTCTTATTTGAAGCGAAAGAAAATTGCGAATTTTATTGTTGAAATTACATTATTTGACATCAATGAAACTTCTGAGCAGTTACAACGATACTTCTATCGCCTTGATAACATTTATTTCCTGGAAACTTGGTTTAGTTTAGAGCTAATTGGATAATTAAGCGGCAGTTGCATTTCTAATATTTATTTGCTTTGCAATAAAATGTATTCCAGAATGTGTTAAAATAACGCTGATATATTCCCCCATATCTATGATGGATTTCGTATTAGATAAAAGAGGTTGTTAAAAAGGCCTATCATGCCTACCTTTATATGAAACTTGGAAATCTGAACATAAACGAGCTCCAAATGTAGTATGCCACCATTTTGAGGAACAATTAAGAAAATGATCCAAGTATGAAAAGATAATACGCTCTTTGATGTTCCAGTGATCTGGCACGAACCTTTAAAAAGTGCAAATACTTGCTATTTTAGTGTTATTAAGACTATAACACAAAAGTTAAACAGGAAAGGAGTCATTTATCCAGTCATGTTAGCTAAACACTCATCCCACAGGAACCTGGTCTTCTATGCCTTCTCCATCAAACACTTCGGAAAAGTAACCATCTGATTCTGAACCAAACCCTTAAGACTAAATAAATTCAAGAGGAAGAAAACCAGGGACTACAACAGTTTACACAAAGAGAACTTAAATACCTAGATTTTTCCAAGCTTCTGCTCAGCTATCGAGTTCCAGAATAAAAGAGGGGGGGGGAACCTATTAGTTTCCTCTATAAACTGGAAAAGTATATATTACATTATGCCTTGATGTTCCAGATTTAATGAATGGAGATTTTTACACACTCCTCAAAAGTTAGTGCAAAAGATGTAGCCTTGGATAGCAGAGTTAAACATGCGTCAGTTCCAGTTCACCATTCAGTATACCTCAAGAGAACGTATCCAAACTGAAAATGTGTGAGAATAAACGCAGCTAGGTCAACATTCACATTGTCAAAATGCCATGTTTCATATGTGAATGGGCCAGCAGAACTCCATCTGAACACTGAACATGAAAACATTGGAAACGGAGAATCTCATACTAGATAACAAAATGCACATAGTTCATGAAAGTCTCTTTCACGCGACAGCTGCAGTGGGCCTGAGCACTTTGAACATGGCTGCTTACTGGAAAAATGGATATACAATCGCTGGACCTAAAGTTAGTATTTTATTTTGGTATTAATATTTTTACTGAAAGTATAAAATGAACTTTATTTAAAACTGATGATGATGGTGATAATGATGATGATGATAATAATAATAAGAAGAAGAAGAAGAAGAAGAAGAAGGAGAAGAAGAAGTAAAAATAGAAACACTAACTTATAAGAGATGTTGAAAACTACACCCCTCAACGGCTATAAATTATCGGTATCTGATTAGAAAAGTCCTATCTATATTTCATTTGACTTTTCTTCCGTAAGAACAGGGCGCGGCAGTTTGGAGCACATTTCTTGTCATTGAGAGATTCTCTCTCTCAGAACTATTGACCAGGCTGAAGAAGTTTACCATCCTGGTACACAATCGCCCTATCGCAAGACTATTTATGACATGCACAACTAACGAAGAAGGTTATATACAATTTACACGCAATGAAAGCACCAAGTAAAACATGGAAAATGTATTTAATTGGCTCTTAAATTGTGACAAATTGGTAAGTGATTGGGTAAAAATAATTTTAGATTAAATTTTGTACAGTTAAATTGGGGATGCTCGCATGTTTTAATAAAAGATCCAGAGAAAATTTTTAAATTTTAGTGTCAGTGTTATCTAGCACCAAGTGAGCATGAAGGCAAACGTGCCTACAATATTCAAATATTATTTCGAAAACAACACATATTATATGCAGTAAAAATGTAAACCAATAAAACGTAAATTTAATGAGAAAAAACTGCTAACATAACAAAACTTTAATTAGAAAATATTTTAAACTGGTCTGAAATAAAGCTGCTGTATCCATTCATCTACAGGGCATATGAATAGGCAGATATGGTTTCTAACCAGGTAAAATAAGTATCTATGTTTATTCCATTATCTAACCATTTGGTCATTAACTTTATTCAACTATTGTATTTAAGTCTTCTACTATTTTAGGTCCATGTGTGTCGGTCCTGGTGGTTTAGTGGTTACCATACTTGCCTCCTACACCCAAGAGCGCGGTTTCGAACCCGGCCAGGGCAGATGGATTTTTTTAGCTTCCTTCGGAAGGGAAGTAAAGCCGTGGGTCCCGTGTCGTACATTTACGGCACGAAAAAGAACCTCAAGCCTGAGAGGCCTCTGAGCAAAATTTGTCGGTCGTTTCACGCCCCGAGTTGAATGGGACGCTGATGACCTGAGATGTTAAAGAGTGTCCATAAATAAATGAATAAAAAAAAAAGGGGTACATGCGTCTGTTCCATTATCAAGGAATATAACACATGATAATAAAATGCAGATATAATTTCAAGCTTCACCAATTATGCTGCTGAATATTCTACAATAATGAGATCAAATTTAATTACTATACCGCCACGTGTGGCCGAGGTCATTAAGTCGCGGACTCTTGAAAGGGAGGTCTGGTGTTTGAATCCCGCCAGGACCGTTCTCCCTGACCTAGATTTTTTCCAGGTTTTCCTCAGTCCTCACATATGGCAAATGCCGGGGAGGTACCCCAAACTTAGGCCTGGAATGTTTTCTTCCTTAAAAAAATCCTTTTCCAAAATATCATTTCATCTTATGTATCATCAGCGTTCACCACCTGTGGTGCCTCAGTAGCAAAATTAGGCGTTAAACACCATTAAAAAAATTAACTACCAAATCAGAGCCATATGAAAGTACACAGATAAAAAATTGTTTGAAGATAATAAATTTTCACTGCGTGAAAAAAAATTGATTAATATAAATATATAACTTACTGTGTAAAACGCATATTTAAGTCAATTATATAGGTAACAATAAAATTATTTGGGAAAAAAGAACAGTATTGATTAGAATTAAAAAATGATTTACAAGGACTTAAAATTTATAAATCAGAACTAATGCAGTTGATAATATATATTAATATTAGGACCGTTCGATAAACAAATTGTTTAAATAAATTTACGAAATAATAACTGATTCATTAAATAAGAATTCATGCATTTTTGCTCTAAGAATGACATTGTGCGTCAACCCCTAACCACGCTCAGTAGCAGATTCCAGTTTCTAAACACAAAGATATCACGTGGCAGGGTATAATAAGTAAATTGTTCCTATCAGGCTTGGTATCCAAATTATGATGCACAGGTGGGCGGTGAGTAATAGGTAATTTGATGTAACAAATTAAGAGAATGCAGGGTACTTCTCTCGCGTAGTATTAACCAATGATCCTACTTGTCCGATATTGTAAATATATCGGACAACACAACATCTACATATTGTAGTCTGCTGTTCAAGTTGACTTTGAGATTAGTTAATAGCACAGTGTCTTTCACGTACTGGTGGGCTGGTTGGCACGCCAAGGCAGAGTGTTAGTCCGACTTGCAACGCCGTGCACCTTGTAACCTAGAACTACTTTTGTTCGTTCCTCAGTCTTACCGAAGCTTGTGACAAGTTCGGAATTGTTTTGTGTGTTAAAAGGTGTTTTGGATTTATGCCAGAAGAAAAGAACATTTTACAGCAACGGTTTTTATGTTCGATTCGTATGCGATTAACAGACATCGGATTTTAGGGCAAATTTTGTATTTTGTTCCTTTAGGAAAAAGGGAATAATTATTAATAAATTTAAAGCTTCAGTTTGATAGTGCCCTAAAATGATCGTTCGAGCCTAATTTGTTAATATTCGGCTTAAAATGCCTAAATTAATGTAACGTTTCGTTATTTCACTATTTATTCACATGCAAGCAATATTAAAGGACATTTGTCTTGGTTTAACACTACCAGGAAATCCACAGTGGGTAGAACTTTGTATTTGTCAAATACAATTTCAACAACAATGCTGAATAACGGTTAGTTTGATTATCTGATGGCCTCTTTCCCTCTCCGTATTTGTGTTGAAAAGTTTGAAGTGGTAGAACGTTTTCCTATGCTGTTTAATACGCCAAGAGATAAAAGCACAAAATGTATGCTGATCCGGCAATGGCTAACAGAATTTCCACACTTCACTTACATGGAAAAATAATATTCTGCGAGATTTGTAGCAAAACGATAGGTAACAGCAGTTGAAATACATTTGACTGAGATTCTTTTAAAGACAACATTTTAAGCTTTTAATTTTTCAATAGTTAATTTATGGGTCATTGAGATTTGGTAGTTCGAACCAAGTAACCGCATTTTGTGACATAAACACGGCAGCGCAACTTTTAGAGTTTTAATTCAATTTACTTCTACACTTTCTACATTTCGCAAGAAAAGAAGTGCCACCTGAGACAGCATGTACAAAGGGTGGAACATAAGGCAAAACTAAATAGAAAAATTGAAGAAAACAAACTCGACTGGCACAGCCTACTTCACAGCAATATTTAACCAGTGCGTTTGTTACTGACAACATTCCATTAGATGCAATTGAAAATCCAGCTTAAGAGTGTTTTACAAAAATACTGCAAACAAAATATCCCCTCTGAATGTACCTTAAGAAAAAAAGATTTAGACAGAATACATAATGAAACTTCAGCATCAATTCGGGAGGATATAGACGATTCTTATATATGGGTATCTGTAGGTGAAACCTCAGATTCTAGGAATAGATATATAGTAGGGAAACTTGACCCTGATGATCCTTCGATTCCGCACCTTATATGTGTTAGCGAATAGCGAAACCATTGCTTGTTTTGTAAGCAAAGGCCTACAGTCGTTAACACTTTGGCAACATAAATGATTTTAAAATTCTTTTGCTTTTTTATGGTGCTGCCTCATAGATGGTTGCTGCAGCTTCACTTCTTAAATCTTTTTTACCCTAACATCATTATTGCAACCTTTTGAGCTCACGCCCTTCACAAGGTTTCTGAAACAATCAAGGACGAATTCCATCTTGTCAATTCGTTCATTTCCAACATGAAAAAAAAATGTTTTTGCAAAGTTCCATTAAGGATTTCAATGCTCAGAGAGAAATGCCCAGATATGCACTCCCTGTTGTATCACGATGGGGAAAATTGATTCAGTGTCAGGTGTATTATTCTAAATATATTACAGAAGTGGTCACCATTACTACAGAATTACCTGAACCAGATACTGCAGCGTGTGTAAAAGTAGCGAAAGAGCGTTTGAATGACCGATCACTGAAAAAATATTACGTACATAACTTCAAACATTTTATTCATACCTACAAGCATTGAACGCTTAGAACGTAAAAATCAGTGTCTTTGTAGTCAAATAACAATAGCGAAGGATGCCCAAGAGCGTTGTGAATCTTAGAAAAAAGTTCAAAGTGAGACAATTCGCTAACTAAGAATGTAGGATTTTCATTGTTGGAAAAAGTATCAAGAGTGATACTGGGGTACAATTTGAATGTTCCAGTAGGTATTGATGTTTCTACTATAGCTAATTTAGAATTTGCTCCTTTGACATCTGTCGCAGAAGAAAAAGTTTTTTTGCTTTCAAAATGATTCTCACTAACAAAAGGCAAAAATGAATAAGTGTAGAATTTAGAAAGAATGCTGGTGATGTACTGTGCAGAGAGTTATGAAAGAAAATGAGCATGGAACTGAATTTCAAAAACAAAGTATATTTAATAATTTTCAATATGTGCGGATGTGTTTACATAATATAGTTGTCTACCTCCATTTTAAATATACTATTTGTGCCAACTTTTGTGTGTTTTAGTGTATCATTTGTTATTTCAGTGAAATAAAAATGTTTGTGTGTCTAAAATACACAGTTTTTCTGAAATAGGGCCTAATTTTAGTGCCTAAAATGAGAAGTTTAGTGATACATCATCGTGCGGGGAAGTTAGACGGCGATTTTTAACAGAATTCCCAGGTTTGAGTCCTCCAAGCAAGGAAGTCGTGAGAAAATTTAATAAATGTAAAGAAACGAATTCGTTTCTCAATAAAAAATTAAAGATAAAGCAACGCATGCTTGTTGAGGAGAAACAAGAGGAAGTTGGAGAACGATGAGAGCATTCTCCTCAAAAATCTCTGCAACAGCTTGCACAGGAAACCGCAATTTCCATGAGCTCAGCGTGGCGAGCTACCAAACCATACAAGACCACTGTTCACCATTAATTACTACCATGCATTTACAAGGGTTGGGTGCATTTTTAAATAGATTTTGGGAATTCATTGCAGCATAACCCCATTACATGACGAGAAAGTCAGGGTGTTTGTGTGTGGTTAATGCGTACGGAATAATAGGGTCAATATTTTTTGCAAATACCGTAAATCCAGAATATTACATAAAGTATACACTCAACCCATCATTTGAACAACTGACCGATATTTCATCTCATATCAGGGGATTTTTATTAATGGGGGACCTTGAACAACAACGTGTGTTAGTGAAACCCTCGCGCATCAGAAGAACTGAAAGACCATATCAGAAGCGAAATTAAATCTATTTCGGAAGCTGAACTGACGCGCGTGAAAGAAAATGTGCCAGAGTTGTGTGGGTACAGGAGGGAGACATTTTCGACCTCTCCTGTGGTAAGGTACGTGCTTATTTTCAAAGTTTCATTTGCCCAGATATTTTATCCGATTATCCGAGTGAAGACCTCGGCTTGCTGCGGCCAGATCAGTCGCGCGACTGGCCACTGGTATATAAGTACATCAAAGCAAGGGGTAGAGAGTTTGTACTAGTATTATTTTCAGTTTGTTGGGAAGAAAACACTTTATTAGCCTTAGTGACAATTCAAACATAGTCCTAAATTCTTCAATAAAGAACTGTGTTGAACAGTAATGTTCACTAATACAGGTGGTAAATTATTTTTATAAATGTGGTTTACGATGGCATAATAAGATAACTTAAAGACTCCCTTGCACTGTCGGTCCTGGTTGTGTAGTGGTTACCATACTTGCCTCCTATACCCAATACGCGGGTTCGAACCCGGCCAGGACCGATGGATTTTTTCGGGCGTAAAAATCCTAAGTATGGCTTCCTTCGGAAGGGAAGTAAAGCCGTGGGTCCCGTGTCGTACATTTGCGGCACGAATAAAACCTCAAGCCTGACAGAGAGGCCTCTGAGCAAAATTTGTCGGCCGTTTCACGCCCTGAGTTGAATGGGACGCTGATGACCGGAGATGTTAAAGAGCGTCCTTAAATAAATCAATCAAAAAAAAAAAAAAAACCCTTGCACTGAGTTAAGTTCATATTTTTTTCGACCAAAGTAAAACAGCGTCTGAGTTATTTTCAGTTATTGTATCATTGGATCTATGAGATTGAAAGTGTAAATATGTTGTAAATTAGTAAATTACCAACAAGATTGTCGTCGTACTTGCAACATGTCAGGCAAATAAAACTATCATTAATATAAATTGAAAATTGTAGCGGTTCTACCATCGACACCAGTCTTCGTGGTACATCAGAAGAAATGTTGATTATTATTCGAAACTGGCTGTCGGTGTCAAAGAAAGTAGGATGTTCAATAAATCTTAAATTTAAATGTCAATAATGCTTAACCTTCCCATGACAAACAACTGCAGGTGTGGTTTTATTAAAATGGGCTATAATAAAAATATCCCATTCTAAAAATGTTTTTACAGTTATGAAGCAGTAGTGAAATATAATTCAAGTTTTCTAATAATTTTGTACGTTTACTCTATACCAACTGCTTCCGATATGTTGCTTTGCAGTTCGTGTAATGTTAGTGGATTTGTAAAGTGTGAATCAAAATCTGTTTAGACACTACAATATTTGTATTGCTGCAAACGGTTGATACATCTTAATATCATCTTTGAAAAGGTAAGCATTTTTAGTCACAATCACAAATTTCAAATCTCAAAAACAGTTTGCTAATTTAAAGCCATCCGTGCTCTGAGTGATAAGAATTTACGCGCGTGTATGATCGACTTTATGGATTGCCAGCAATCGCAGTACTGATTTAGTGCGTCGGTGATGCGCACACTTGGCTAACAATTGTGGGACCAATTCTCTAAGGCCCAAATAAATCTATGGGACTTACAGTTCAAATAAGTGTAGGCACTAATCACTAATCTTGGATAAATCCAGTCTTATTAACTTTAATTCATGAACATTTTCTACGTTATATATCCGCTATTAATTGACGGATTTTAAATTTCAAAAGCACATAGTGTGGTATTCCAAGAATTAAAAATGGCATTGCTTTGTCAGGATGAAAGTTATTTTCAGGGTGCACTGACCTTGACGAAGATGGGTTGTTTTGGAAGAGGATATTTCGGTACTTCAGTCATGCTCGAGGGCTGGCCTACACTTCCAGTAGGGGCACCTCAGGGAGAAAGGGAGGAAAAGAGGGAGATACCGTGTAGTCAGCACACAATGTGTTAAGGCATGGATGTAAACGGAGCCCCTAACTTGATTTTCCAAATAGAAATCCCCGACGTAGGCGCTGCTCCCCATCCAAGGAGTTCAATCCCCTCCAACTGACCGCTTCCATTACAGATACCGGTGCAGAAACCTTTCTAAAGCGCAAGCCACCGTCACACCGCATCAGCCCACTTCGCCCTGGTATTTTCGACCCTGTAATAATAACCACCTTAATGAAACGCTGTGAAATGGAGAGGGAAAATTCGTGGAAAGGAAATATCCATCCCAGCATTCCCCTAAAGTAGGGGAGACAATACTTAGTGATTAGCACTTCGACCGTGTTTATGCCGGCAATTAAGCTGGCGAGAGATTCGTTATATCGCTGACCAATCAGGTAACAAAATCACATTATCGTCAAATTTGCAAAAGTTACGGATTTAAGGAGAACGTGGTGTTAAGGGCAACGGGTTTTCAAATGCGTACAATAATCTAATATTTCATTAAGTGCAGTGGTTGTGCTTTATATCATTCATCAAACAAAAGTGATTCTGTAGGGTTTCGATAAACAACAATTGAAAGTGTTAGATATTTTAAACTTTGCCATTTTGTTGTTTTGTATTTCTCGCAAACATTTCTCCTACATTCATCATAGATTTAGGTAACAATAGCTTATAGTGTGGTAAAGGCAAAGGAAGTGCGTTAGGAAAAGGTGCAAGTATTAAATTAGTGGAACATACGAGTGGTGTGCTAGAGAATGCATGGAAAGAAAAAGGCATCCTAGAAGAAATAGTGGAACCGTTTGTAATAAACTTGAGTGACTTCAGTGATTTCAGTGATGGTAATAGTGAACATAATGAAATGAAAACGGAAATAAACAATGAAGAGGTGCATGAAGGTGATCATGTTGAAGCGCAGCTGCTGAAAACGGACAGCGAGTGACGGGATGTGGCAACAGCGTGCTGGCGCGACCATGTTGCAGCAGAAACGCCGTTCACAAAGTAATTTCTCCCCTAGTGACCAGAATTCCAGTTTGAAATTCTCTCCTTTATCAATGCAATGATCGTATTCGCTACATGGGGTACTGAGTAACAGCGAAGTAGCTATTTGCTATTCCACTTTGGGCATTAATTTGTTTTCATTTACGTTCCATTGCGGTGTGTTCTCTCGAAGCTTACAGGTAACCATTTTCAGAGCATGTTACGGATCGAATTATTATTATTATTATTATTATTATTATTATTATTATTATTATTATTATTATTAATTTTTTCCTGCGGTGCACGTCTCTCTCTCTCTCTCGCTTATTGTTTGCCTGAACGTGCAGAGGTATCACTCTCTTCTGAAGGATTGGAACTTTCAGCGTTTTCCTGGAGGTTCTATTTAGAACTGACAATGAACTTCACTCTCTAATAACGTTCTGCAGTCTCTTGACAGCTGACTGTGTAGTCGAGAGTTTCCATCAATATATTAATAAACTTTTCTCCAATCAGTTGTGAGCGAACGATTATATCCTCATTGAGGTTTTCGGAAATTCCCAAATTTAGCTGCCCATCTACAAAAAATGCCAACATTGTTGGGAGTAAAGGGTGTTTATAATTTTATGTACTTCTAATATTTGGTTACTAGCACGATAGAGTCCACTTATTTTATTGTTGAATTTATTTCTATAAGGAGAGGGTTATATATATATGTTTATTTGTTGACAAAATAATAACAGCTCTCCGCAATTGCGCGCTGCCAGAGAGCAGAGCAATACTGTTTAAAGCTTCAATAATTCTCAAAAAACGACGCACAAAATGTAAATAGAAAATCTTACCATTAAAATAGCGCACTGCACATGTTGCATTTTTTCTTTCAAAGTTTGTGCTATCAGTTAAAGACTCGTCCCTTTGTTTTAAATGTCCAGCAACCTAATTACAGTTTATTTTGTTACATTTCCTATAATTATAACATTAAGAATTATTTACAAAATCTAAGAACAAATAGGAATATATTCGTGGTTGCAACTCGTCTGACCTGTAGTGATTGCCATTAGTGCGATCTGCGTGCAACAGTGTACCAAATGACATTGCCGAGGCAAGATCAACAGGAGCGAAATCCATCTGTTTAAGTAAGCGTTTCTCGGACTGAGAGCATGTATGGCAAAAACTCAAAAGAAAAAAAATGACTATTTTACACATTCTTCCATCCTCACTTACCTGCTAGTGAAAATGAAGAAATATTATGTGAGCAAATTGTCCAAAATTAGAAAAAATATTCGGCCGATTCAGGACCTATGGGACAGAGTGAGAGTTGATATATTGGTATTTCCATTTTCAGTCAAATTTAATCACAAAAATTCCTTGTTTCATCAGCGACATTGGTCTGAAATGTTCGTTATTGTTTGAAAATAAAAGTTTGAAGAATCAGACTTGATGAATTCGATTCACGGATGTTTATTGCGCTTTGCTTGCTGATGCTTACAGCGTCGTCCTCCAAGCACGGAGTCACGAATTTTATACATCCCGGAGACCTTTCTAAGTTCTTGTGTACTGTGACAGATTCGTTCCTTAAGAGGCGACTCGTAATGCTACGAGTACTTTCGACCCGGACTTCTAGTTTGACCACCAACTACATAGAGGTTAATTTTTGTATACAGATTATTCTATAGAATCAGATGAGAGTTTCTAGTTCCGTGCTTGCAGGAGGACACCGTAGCTCAGGTGGTTAGAGCGTCAGCACGGGATACTGAAGATTCGGCTGTGGCCCGAATTTTTCAAGTGCGACTCTTACTTTCCAACTTGTGTCCTACATACAGCCAGTATGAAAGAAGTATCTCTTCATGTAAACGTATGAAATCAATATCTGTTATCATATGTACTTGCTTTCTGTATTTAATATTATTAATTGTTGAATATAAAACTGTTGATAAAGGTAGTTCCCCTACTCTAAATTCGCAGAACTCAAAAGACTCATTAGAGGGAAGTCCAGTTAGCTAGAAATCTTTGATTTATTCATCCCTATACAAATAGTTGTATCCAGTATGGCCAACACTCCACCTCACAGCCAGGAAACTGGCAGAAAACTGAGACTATACTGAATTATTTGCATAGCAGGCTAAATTAATTTTGACTTGTGTGAACAAGTCCTTCTGTCCAGGTCATAGGTTGCTGTCGGGTCCTCACCACTTGAGCTCCGATATACTTGGGATAATATAGAAGTTTTAGAGAACCTTCAGCTTTGATATTTTAAATGTATAAACAGCAAGCATTATACCGGAATAAGGAAAATATGCATATCAATTTCATAAGTAAAAAAATGACAAAAATGTTCCACGTGCGCCTTACAAAATGCTGACAGAGCTATTAAGAAAAAAGTAAGAAGAAAATGTGAGAACAAGTAACCGACTACTGTTATAACCTATCACAATTATGTTTTCATAAGTGTAGTAAACTAAATGCTATCACAGATGCTTAACTTCTTCTAAACAAATGAAGGAATGGAGCGATTAAACAGAGAAATGTTACAAATTAATATTGTGTACTGTCTTACATTCTGCAGTTTGAATCTTCGGTGTAATTATCGAAACCGGATATCTTGATGTGTCATATAAACAAGAGCCTCATCAGTCATTTTATGTTCCTTTTTATGACATTAAAATGAAATAAAAACTACAGCAGTCGCGGACAAATCGTGCAAATTCAGACCTTGACACGACTGGGTGTTACAGCTGAGGGTGATTTCATTGCAGTTGAAGATGCAGTGCAGTATTCCATCGTGTCCTAGCAAAATAGCGACTAGTTTAAAATGTCTACTTCTGAAAGTGATTTGACGCATTCTAAGGTTCGACCAATTTTTCTTCTGCTTTTCTTTCAGTTGGAAAGAAGTATATTTATAACTGAGAACAGTAAAATTCAACAAGCGCCATTTTAAAGGGGAAGTTTTTATTACTTTACTCAAAATCCTTAACTTAACAGTATTATTAATTCTCTTTATTGTAAACAATGAGGACTGCAAAATTTTAAAAAAATGAAATATTTTCAATTAACATATAAAGAAGCTATTGTATATTGATATATGAAATACAAGAATAAACTACCTCATGAATACAAACATTGTGTTAGTATTCAGTAAACTGGCCTTTTATGCGAGAGAACTTGCTTTTATTTTCACGCATAAAAACAAGTGTAAGGCGTGGATTTAATTAAATAAACTGATTCTATAATTGAGAATGTTATAGCCTGGCCGTCACAGACGCAACTGCCGCTGGCGAACAGAGAACACGCAAGTATGCAATACATGATTACTGGCTTCCCGTTCGAAGTTGAGCGGGCGGTAGGGCGGATATCTCTGATGACACTGAGCGCTGAATGCTTTACTGCTTAGGTATGTCGAACAAAAACAAAAATGAAGAACGTTAATAATAATAAAAAATGGATATTATCAGATGATTCTCCAAGTGCTCCGATATCAACAGAATTAATGGACCGACCAAATCTGTTAATAAATGGGTTTTTAACTATTGAATACTGATTTGATTGAAACGGTATTGATTTTGACAAAAAGATTACAGAACGTCCCAATGTTTGTGCTCTATTGCACATCGTACTTCAACGTAAGGATTATACCTGATACGTTCAAAAGAGGTACGAATGAAAGAAAGCGGAGCAGAAGATGGCTGGTGTAATTTACAAAGAGCGTCACCACTTTCAGATGTGTTAGCATGAATGTTTCTGATAAGGAAGACATTTTGGGAATGTTTTCTAAAGTAAAAAATGGCAAGAAAACTATCGTCAATTGCATCGCAGCAGTAGTTCCCGCAAGAAATTTTGGAAATGCTTGTCCTTGACCTTTGGCTGTTTGCATGGGACTTGAAACACCTACTAAAATCGGAGAGAGAAAATGAGGTAAATAAATCTGATAACTTATAATTTTCTGGGTATTTCTTAAAGTATATAAATAAATATTGAGAGGGTGATGCCCATGATCAACGCATTGGACAAGTCTGCAGTACTCTTCCAAAATCTTGAATATTTCGTGCTAACCGGCAGAGGTAATAGAAATCCAATAAGGAGCTAGAAATATTAGTTCATCCAGAGCAAACAAAGCTCAAGTGTAGTTGGCATGGTCCGATCGAAGATTGAACCTAATTTTTTGTTTGATAAGTTCTTTGCTACTTGAGCTTATTCACTGCTTAGTTGATAATAGTGTATAGTTCTACCAATTGCTAAAGCACAGTACACAAACTATAAAACAATAAAGCCTCTGAAGAGTATATATCCAGAAAGTAATTTGCTTAGCTGTAAGTGGCATAACTTTTGCTAACTCAACGAGAATAACTTTCCTGCTGTCCAGGCCGTCGGAAATAGAGAAATGCTGAACTCGAGTAAATATCAAGTGTAAAAAGAACGCTCCGGAGCTCTTTTTAATGCTTTAAGTGTAATTTTCCTTCACATGATGGCTTCCCTTCGGCATTCAACTAAGTTTGTACCTGCAATTGAGAAACCACAAACATTTCGCAGCCTTCCCAGTAGCAGACCGAACAGAGTGGTTCGGGCGGCAACGCTTGGGACTAGCATTCCGAAGATGCCGAATTCAAATACCTTTAGTTTTTACGTGGTTTGTTTACGTGAATGATGGAATGGATATTTGTTTTCCACTAATTTCCCGCTCCGTTGGTTCTGTTACAGGGTCGAAAGTGTCATGGCGATGTGGACTCGCGCGTGATGTTATGGTGACTTGAGTTTTGTAGAGGTTTTTTCTCTTGTATATAAGCAGACCTACGGGGCTGGAACTCCTTGCGAGAGATGGTTACCCCGGCATCAGGTGTTCTATCTGAAAACATGATAGGGATCCGTTACGTCCCCCGATCCTGGCCGCCCAATGTCTCCCTCAATTCATCTCCTACCTCCAGGAGGTGCTATCCAATCCCAATAGCAGCGCATAGCCCTGTCCTCATAAACCGATGAACAACATCAAGCTTGGGTTTGCTATTTCCGAGTTCAACTATCATCCAACCTAAGAACCAAACTTAACATAAACTATGTGTCAACTCTGCTCCTCCACGAGCTTCACGCGAGAAAACAAATATAGATGCATTAGCTGTTAAATTATTCAGCAGATTTATGTCGAAATAAGAAACGTAATAATAATAATAATAATAATAATAATAATAATAATAATAATAATATATTGAATTTTATATTTTTGCATAACCCGCAATTAAATTTGACAGAATAATTATGCAACAAACCCGTTTATTATGTTTATTATGCTTCGATGTCAAGAAGTGGAAAGTGTTGTATGTCCGCAAAATTAAAGCAGGAGTCTTCGCCAGCTTCACATTCGGAACCAGGCACACACGATCACAAAGCGATCCATGCTGTCAGAAATGCTTTCATCTTACACATTCTTCCCCGAATACGTGGCATGTGTTTCTTTGCCGCACTAGCTGCCAACTGAGATATTGCAGATGGAAGTAAGAACTGAATATCTCATAATTAAAACGTTTTACTGTTTCTGGCTAAAATGCTTTATATGAATGTTTCTGTTGGATTATTTTCGTTGTTGCCGCTAACATTTATGTGTTACTTTTATGCCATTTTCACAAAACTAAACATTGGCTACCTCAACTAATTTACGACTTCTTGTTTTCATTACGAAGTACTGGGACGTCGCAACAACCACGAGGATAATTATTGCATTGCATTATTTAAGATCTTTAATAATGTTGAGTGGTTTGTTTTTGAAGGCAACTCGTGCACTTAGGTGCTAAAAGTACAGTTAGAGTTTGCGAAAGGCACTAAAGGGAATTCAGTTCTTATTTAGGTTTATTCCCCCCCCCCCCCCCCGGATGCTCGGCACACTCCAATTTCCTTTAGTGCCTTTCGCAAACTCGTAAAATTCCACTCGGATACGCCAGTATACTGTGCAGTTAATTTTACTATCCCATTCACAGGATGAGTTTATTTTCTTGCATTCGTTTTTTAAAGCATTCAACACTATTTTCTTTACATCACTTTTAACTGCCCACCTTGAGAATGTATCTGCATTTCACATCATATTCGCGCATATAGAAGACAGCATTTTAACGTGCCAATGAGAGAAAGAGGGTAAAGTCTTTACGTGTGTGTGTTTTGATTTTAGTTAATATAGCTAATGTAAAAGTTTAACTACCAATAAAAGTTAAAGAGAACAAGTTTTATGTGTGCTGCAGTTTGCAGGTTGAATGCTGATGACCAATGTTTACAGCAAGTTCGGCGTTTACGTACGATGAAGTATAGAAAACTACTTTGCCATGAGCAGGAATTTTCTTCTTCAATCTTTAGCATAATTTATTGCAAAATTATGTTTTTAAATTATTGCAGTTATAGCCAAATCAGGTACAAATATTCATTTTTATTTCTAAAAATACTCACTCGATTGGCAGTACGGCTACAATCCATCTCCCAAGTGCTTGGAGCTGCAAATGTTCATTTGAAAACAACAAGTACTCCACAAACGAAAAAATAAATCAGTTTTCATAAATATTTGATTTACTTTACCACTTGATCAAATTAAACGGGCATATGTAGTAGAAACTTGTGGATTTTCTTGCATACGGAGGAGAACATCCAATGAAGTATTTTCATCAATTGCACTTTTCGGGCGACGTTATCTTGGTTAGTGCTTTACGCTTCCAGGTTAAGTAAATTTCTTTTCAATACTTTTCACTGTTGTACATGGAATTGGATTGCGATCGGGATTCCGGATGCATATCATTAAATAAATTCGTCGCCTCTCGATGAAATCGCTGGCTCTCCCATATCCAATCATTTTGTGTGTGTGTGTGTGTGTGTGGGTGGGTGCGTGCGTGTGGGGGGGTAAATCACTGTAATGAGGGCATTTTTAGACGGGTGAAATATTTTAATGCAATAAGAGCACAAAATGTGCTTTTATTCCAATTCGCAACTAATTCAATACACACAAACTAACCCTAACGTTACTCTCGGGTAAATCCTAAAAACTGGTCAATCTGACGGCATACGCTCCCCTCCTTTTCATAAATATAAATTGATAGGGGCAGGTAAATCACTGTAATGCTGGCAAGTCTTACATAGATGGATGGATGGATGGATGGATGGATGGATGGATGGATGGATGGATGGATGGATGGATGGATGGATGGATGGATGGATGGATGGATGGATGGATGGATGGATGGATGGATGGATGGATGGATGGATGGATGGATGGATGGATGGATGGATGGATGGATGGATGGATGGATGGATGGATGGATGGATGGATGGATGGATGGATGGATGGATGGATGGATGGATGGATGGATGGATAGATAGATAGATAGATAGATAGATAGATAGATAGATAGATAGATAGATAGATAGATAGATAGATAGATAGATAGATAGATAGATAGATAGATAGATAGATAGATAAAAGTTCCGCACCACCAAAATAATTTTTGAAGCATGTTAACTCCTTGCATGGGGATAGCCGTATACTGAGAAGTAACTTTTAACAGGAAGTAACTGTAACTTTATTTAAAATGGAATGCCTACCATCTTTTTACGTTTTCGAACAATGCTCTTAAAGAGCTGTTCAAAAATCACTCACACTAAATATTTCTGTACAAAGTTATTGTTGACATATAAATAAAACAAAAAGGTGTAGTGAATAATAAAATGCTCCTTCCTTAACAAAAAAAAAAAAATCCAAACTAGCTCAACGTCTAAATTGTGTGTTTAAACTGGTAATGCTCCGCTGCTTGACGATGTACTAGTCGATCGTAGAAAACCTTTAGGGAACAACTAACCAGATTTTAGGAATGTCTTGCACTGTTTCCATTATTCCATATTCCAGCGGTTCTATGTTGTTTCTCGATATAGCGACTTCAAATGGCCCCACAAAATGAAATCCAAACGCGACAAACGTGGGGATCTTGCCGGCCACTTTATGTGATTGTTCCTACCAACCCATTGTTGTGGAAACACCTGGTCTAAGTGCTGACGAGTAATGTGTACAGTGAGCTGGTACTACATCTTGTTAGAAGTGCAAACAAATTTGCGATAGCTGGTACTACGTAGCAAACCCTAATATTTAATAACGTTCACAGTTTCTCTAAAGAAGAAAGAACTAATGATATCACTACCAATAATTACAGCACAAACATTTTGTGCACTGCGTGTGTTTCTCATCCCTCTATTGTGAATTTACATTGGACCAATATCGGAAATTGTTTTTCCATTCAGGCAGAATGTGGCTTACCGAAAATACAATTTGTCTAACAAAAGTTGGGTTGTTAAGCGCTCCATCATTTATTCACAAAACTGCATTCTTCTATCGGGATTGTCCCCTGAAAGTTCCTGCAAAAGATAAATTTTATAAGCATGTTGTTTGGTACTTTTTACGATTTTCATCATGGAACTTTAACTTATATTTGATTATAACAAAAAATTTATAGTAGAAACCTTTGGATTTTCTTACAAAGGAGAATATCTAATGAAGCATTCTCATCAGTTGCACTTTTAAGGCGAACGTTATCTTGGTAAGTCATTTACATTTCTAGTTTGCGTGAATTTCTTTATGGTCCTTGCCACTTATGTATGTGGAATTGTATTGCGATCCGGAAGCATATCATTAAATATCGTCGCCTGTTGATGATATCTAGACTGTCTCCATAGCCAAACATAATTAAAAGTAGAAATCTTTCCCTTTCGCCTAATATAAGATAAAATTTAACACATTAGAAGTCAGATATAATCCCTGAAACAAATAAACGTTTCTATATATATGACTCCATATAGAAAGAAAGTTTATATTACTACCGACAAAACAATTTAATAAAGAAGCGTTTTATTATTGGCTACCCTTTTGTGCTTTCGTAATATGGCAACAATAAATTTGCACAACATTCATAATGAGCAATATCCGAAAATGTAAAAATAATTTAAAATAAGAGAGAAGGAGATAAAGCAGAAGTAGAAGAAAGTAAGTACTATCCTTTTTAATTCTCCGTTTACGTTTATCCCCACATTCAGAGTTTCGTATCACTGAACAACCTGCTGAAAATAAATATGTGGGTTGTGCGCAAGTTACCTTTATATGAAAAGATCACATTTTTTACGTACTATTATATTCATATGATGGATTGTTAATTGTGTTAAATTCCCGTTTTAATTACTGAGGTGTTACCGCACTGGACACTGATGATACATGGCGTGAAATGATAAAGTGGGAAAAGATTTTATTTTTAAGGAAGGAAGCGTTCCGCGGTGCCTCCCCAGCTTACCATTTATGAGGACTTGAGGAAAATCTGGAAGAGACCAGACCGGGAGAAATATCGTGGTGGGAATCGAACCCCAGTCCGCACCTTAACGATTTCGGCTACCCATGGCGGTCATCTGCTTGTTAGATATTGAGCCTACGGTTAAAGAAATCATAAAGAAGGTTCTGTTCATAAAATCAGCGTTCATTTAGAACAGAGCAATTATTATATATTGTTTCTTTATTAAATTTTCATAGAAACTTAAGATTTCTATATTTTGTTAACTGCTACGTGCAACATGTTTACCAATCCAATGTGGGGAAAGTGCAGTTAACCTGTACTGCTGTTGCACTACCATAGCAAATGACTGGAAATATCCTGGGATTTCCCTTGTGTCAAGCCCACAGTAGTGTTTTTGTCTATGAGAAGGGGACACACGATATGCAAGATTTGATTATTTTGGCTTAAAATGACAGAGGCACACATTTAATCTGTTCACTTGAAAGTTAGTAAGAGAGCTTTTGCATTTACTCGAAAAGTTAACAAATGAAGTAAACAGGTACTTTCCTACACAGTTTGACGAATTATTTCATCCTAAGTCGAGAGTTTTTACTTGTGGTATGTAAACACATAAATCAGCCCCCCCCCCCTTTCTAGGGCCCGAAAAGGTTCATGTTTAAACATTTAAAAATGTAAACGTTAATGTGTTAATATGCCACCCAGAAAAACTATAAGCAAATTTGGCATCAATCTGCTGATTTTGCGAAATGCTTGTTCATTCTGAATAATCTATTTGAAGGTATTCCCAACTCAAAGAAAATAAACAAAAGAAAACGCTGACAGAACACGGAGATCGAAAACAAAAGCTTGCATGATGTAACGCTGCATTACAAATGACGAAAAGTGATGAAAATGCATGCGTTATTTCTTTTGCATGTTGACGCGTCCTGTTTGAATGATCAGTAAATACATCAACTCACGACCGGGAGTCCGTGGTTCAAAATCTCGAGAGTAAACAACTAGTTTCTATTCTATAAAGTGATCATTTGCCAAGGGCTGAATATCCTTGACCATTTGCGAGCTAACAGTTAGCATGTTTTCTCATAGTCCTGTCCCAATGATGCGAACAAGCTACATTTGATGCTAACAAGACGCTGCAATTAAATAATCTGCAGCTCAGAGCTAATATGCCAAAAATAAATAAATAAATAAATAAATAACTACAATTCATTCCACATGAAAAATAGTGAACGTGCAAACCAAATCGTAGCACACTAAAAGTAAAACAGTTATAAATTATAAGGAATTCATGTAATTTAGCAAAATAATTATTTTACTTTTTGTAGTTTAGGGGTTACATTGCCTCCTCTGAGCCCAAAGATGTTAGGTAGTTCGTCTCGGTGGTCTTGTGATCAGCTGTTTGCCTGTAAACCTGAAAGTCCTGGTTCGAATCCCTTTGCCTGGGTACATTTTTTCTGGAGTTTTTTCCTTACCCTCAAATGTCCGGTAACTTTAAGCATTGAGAACTCATGCACTCATTTAATAAAATATTCACTGTTTGGACCTTTGTTGTAATATAGGAAGTTGACCTTTAAAAAAAAAAGCGAAGAGTTGACCACTTGTTCTGAAATCCGCAGGTGCTAAGCATAACTAAATTCGAATAGGTCTCCCGAAAAATTCAGGGAAAAACTGCATTTTGTCGCAATAAATTCAGGAACAAAAAGAGAATACACCTTTAATGTGAATCAACTAAAATCACCATTGCGAATATTCCTGAAACGAAAGGTCTTGCTATTGATGCGATATGTTCATCGAATGAAGTAGAAACAAAGGGTTCATCAATGTAGTCCCATACTATGATTCCAACATTATTAGAAAGTGTATTTTAGCACAAGATTATATTTTTTTCAAATGTACAAATGCCTATAAAATTAAAGAAAGTAAAACTAGACGATATTAAAATATCAGATGCTTTTGCACGGTTCTAGGCGACGTAGTTTACCCGATATCGTCCTACGTAGGATTCTCACTTTATTTTTAATTCCCATGATCCTTATGCTAAAAGCAATATATTAGGCGAAAACCAGTACATCTCTTTTCACATTTTGTCTACACCTTAGGAAATTATCAACAGTACGTTCAGTTTTTCCTGGATGGGTTTAAAATTCCGAGCTCTAGTCATATGAAAAAGTTAAAATAACTGTCTAGCCCATTTAACTATTTAGGTGCTAGATTGGAAAAGGTGCCACATATAAATTCAATTAACTCTCAAGATAAAGAGAGGTCGCGAAGGCAGAAATGGGCGACACATTTCCAGTATAGTACCTAAACAGTTAAAAGGGTAGACAACAATTTTAATAGTTCCAAATGATATTCAAATTCATCTAGAATAAACTGCAACGCACTTTTGATAATTTCCCTACATTTTAAATAAAATGCAAACAGACATGTAGTACTATTGTCTAACAATCGGAGAATGCACTGCTTTTTGTCTAATGGTCAGTGGAATCCTCTAAAAAAGTTCTGAAAGCTCAATCCCTGCATATAACGATAATTCCCAAACTGCATGGCCTAGAAACACGCAAAGAAATACACCGACATTCTAATCTCATCCATCATTGTTTTCTCGAGTCCAATAAACATTATTCCATTTCAAATAATTTACTTTGAGGTACTTTGTAATAATTTTTGCAATAGTTGTGTAGGCTACATTGAGGAATCCTTGTCTAAACTACATTTCGGTATAAAAAAACCCTCAATAGTACCCTTCGTTTCACAGATATAAGTGGCGATAGATTTTGGGGTTACATCTATAAACTCCTAAAAGGAAAATCGCGGAATTCCCGACAGCGCTGATGTTGGCTTCACTGCTCAGATGCCTCTTTTTTCAGTCTTTCACGTCCCGTAAATCTATAACACGGGACTCGCGGCTTTACTTACCTCCCGAAGGATTCCGAAGGAAGCCATTCTTAGGACTTTTACGCCCGAAAAAAAATCCATCATTGCGTAAGTATTAACACTGCCGATCTCCTCTCCCAGTTCTTTTGAGCACCTACTCTACAAATAGAGGAAAAATACCCTGAAATGTTGTCGTGTAGCGTGGACAGCAACCGAGACGATCATTACAATCAACAAGACTGTTCCATTATTTGTTCTTCAACCCTGGCCACGCAACCAACCAAAATAGCTACAGCATGCATGAAAGTCTACAGAAACAGATTTATGTCCGGTTGCCGGGAAAACATCATGAACAGCTTGCATATGGCTGTCGCGGGTGGAGCAGCAAGGAAGGGTAACGCCTTTAGATGCAGGAGATAAAAGTAATGGGTAAAAAAGTAGAGGGATACGGATAGGAAGATAATGGAGAATGTGTATACTTTTTTCCACCAATGCTTTTATCATTAGTGTACGCGAAGCTTTCCCAATTGCCATTCTGTTTTATACACCACGAGAAACAAGACCATGTCCTGTAGATACGAGAACACCGAAAGAATATCAAAGTTGATGAATGATGGCGGTTATTATGTACTGGAAATGTGGAAATGAGAGCTTAATGGCATGATAAAAGCCAGATCTTTGCTGAAGAAATTGTAAAGTCGTTTTCTAAATCGCATCCGGAACCCCTGATTCGTTGGGATGTATTTTACGGGGGTCAAACCAATTATACCAAGATGTACAAGGAAGCGTCTGGGTATGAAATATGTTTAATTACGATGTGTGCAGTCTGTAATCCCTAACTTCAGCAAGAATTCCACACCGTCAGCATAGATTTAAGGGACCATTATGGCGTTCTCCTGATATTTGCGGACGGGCTTTTTTCGACTTAATTAATTAAGAACTACTGTTCTTCATACCAAAACAGCGATATGAACCAAAACTACGAAGTCATTTATCATTACTACTAAAATCATATCGATAGCGGTTTGGACGAATCCTAGTGGTCTAGTGGTAACCATAACCTCGTAAATTAAAAAACCTCGTAAACCCAAGATCGCGGGTTCAATACCAAGCAGGATCGGTTTTTAAACATGGCTTCCTGCGGAAGGGAAGTAAATCCGTGCGTCCCACCTCAAAGAACCTCAAGCTTGAAATAAGGGGCCTCTGAGCAAATTTACCAGCCGTTTTACGTCCTAAATTGAATGGGACGCTGATGACCTGAGATGTTTAAGAGCGTCCGTAAATAAAACAAATCAAGAAGGTCTGGAGATCGCGGCTTCGTTCTTTTCAGGAATTGTTGTTACCAAAAGGAAACGGGCTTTTTAGAACTCTCATCGGACACTATCCGAAAGCGCGGGGCAAAAGCGATAAGCAAACAGACCTACGAATGGGCGCAAACATCATTTCCGACGTCGCCAGCACCTCCGCTACGCTTAAGGAACCTTTTCGAAACAGACTAAAGAAGTGGGGCGGATATCTCAAGCAAAAAGCGGACGAAAAAATAGATTCTATTTTGGGCTCAGGTAGAAAGCGCATGAGAATAAAAATCGCTCGCAAAAAAAAAAAAAAAAAAAAGGACACAGTGTAAAACCAAACAAGCGAAGCGCAAAACCGAATTACAGTGTAAGCGCAAAAAAAAAAAAAAAAAAAAAGACACAGTGTAAAACCAAACAAGCGAAACGCAAAACCGAATTACAGTGTAAGCGCAAAAAAAAAAAAAAAAAAAAAAAAGTTTAAGTATATATTTTCATCATGTCTATCGTAGGCATAAACTCCGAATTTGGTATGTTTCGAAATCTACCGGTTCAAAAACGCTCGCAAAAACAAAAGGACACTGGCTAAAAACCAAACGTGCATAACGCTAGATCAAATGGCAGTATAAGCTGAAACATAAAGGAAGAACGATATAATTTTGTCATATATACCGTGTATATAAACTCCGAATCGGACATGTTTCGAAACCTATCGGTTCAAACCAACATTGAGGAATACAGGACGATCTCTCTCAATATGCAAAACTCTCTATCCCCAAAATCGCCCATCACCTTTCGTTACCTTTGACAAAGAGGATAGCAGCGATCTGGCAGATGTGAAGTCACCTTTCTCATAAACTCTCTATATTCTCTGTTCAGCGGGTCAGCGTGTCTCTCAATAATGTCACAATTCCATGCCTCAAACGGGTATGACTTCAAAGCGTATCTCGAAATATTGCTAAACTATTCCGCCAACGTTGAACGACAGGTTACAGTCATCGCTAAGGTACATGGACACACCGGGTGGCTTTTGTTTTTTAGTAGTGTTTAACGCCCGTTTTTACTACTGAGGCACCACTGGCGGTGGACACTGCTGATATATGAAATGAAATGATAAATTGGGAAAAGGTATCTTTTTTTTAGAAAGGAAACGTTTCAGGCCTAAGTTTAGGTACCTCCGGCATTTTCCAGTTATGAGGACTGAGGAAAACCTGTGAAAAAACCCCAGTCAGGGAGGACGGTCCTGGTGGGATTTCAACCCCAGACTTCCCGCTCACGAATCCGTGCCTTAACGACCTCGGCCACCCATGCCGGTCCCAGGTGGCTTAGATGACTTTACTTCCAATGTCGGCATTCAGTGGCGAAAAGCCTAAGCTAAAGAAGTCAATAGGTACAGCTCGTGGAATCCCTTTCGAGCGGACTTCAATCAATTTTTGAATATTTTATTTCATCATTTATAGATTCAATATTATAACAATTATTTCCACATTTCAAAAAATTAATGCAACCTTTACTCTATGTTCATTTAATTTATAAAAAGACAATAAATTAAAATCTCCCCAAAACATATAATAAAATATACGAAAAGTATATTACTACCGCCACTTAATAACGTTAACCTCGCTGTGAAACTCAAACCATTCACCCCGCAATTTCGTCTCCTTTCCAAAAAGTGCAATTCAAGAGATGCAGCAAGATCGTTTCCGCTGAACTTCATCTCAAACAGATGAGACCCAGTCCCACCACCAAACTCGTGCACCAGACGGTTCTTGCAAAGAACAACGCTAAATACCACTTCAAAGACGTGGACTACCAAACCCTAAACATACTCCAGAGAGACACGGGAACTCAATTTAAGGAAGTTCTCGTGGAAAAGATACAACGAAGAATTATCATCGCCATGATGTCCGATAACGTTACACAGACGACATTTCCTAAAACCCCTATCATTTCAAACACTCAATTTCGCCGGACTATAATTATTCCTCAATAATCAACGTTTCCCCTAACAAACACTACAACCAAATTTCAACGATGGTCACTTCTATAATTGCTTTCAAACGCTGCAGGACGGTTTGGGTATGCATTTCAAAATAAGGGAACCGTCATTAATAGACTCGCGTATGTCCGCTAATACACCATATTCGCTTTCGACCTTACGGCAGACATAACCGCCAACAACGATTACACCTCTGGTCTTCAACACAGCAATGTGTCTGTAAATATAGAATTTCCAGAAGTTTTTCAGAACCTGTTGGCGTCCTAGTTATGTTTGAGCTATGTAGAACATTGAAATCGACATGCGCCAATATTTAATTATATCGTGAATATCAAACAAATAATCGAAGCAAGCACCCCCAACTCATTGAGTATTCACCTCCGATCAATTACCATTCCCATTTTCTGAATGCTCTGTTGCACTCGTATCCAATACAGACCCCAGCACAAAACCGCAGAAACACTGGATTTGCACCATCATCGCCAGGGACGGATGACGAGAATATTTCGACACTTTCGGACTACCACCGCTCTTGTCCGTCTTCTTCAATTCTTTAAATTGCCATTGTGTGACAATATGCATCGGCTACAAAATAACGACAGCACTACATGCAGCCCCTACGCTGTCCCATACGTGTCGTAGCTCTCTGCAACTTATCGACATCCATCTTTCACAAATTCAAATTTTCAAATTACGACTACAACGACAAACTCGTTTTAAATCGTACAAATAAAATGTTCAGGACATCTCGGCGCACCAGTCTGCTAACCAATGACAAGTACATATACCGTGAACTTTCACCACCTCAACCTCAATCTTCTGGAAAACGACAAACATGTATGTGCCATTCTTTAAGCTGCCTCTACTTCAATCTTGTTCATTCATCGCTAACGACTACGCATTTCTTTTTTCAGTTGCGCGGGCTACATGCATTTCTTGAAAGACGCATATTCAAAGTGCCTCTCCGTAGTCGGAACGCATTATTCCACACTATCACCATCTCGAAGTGCGGACGACGATACTACGCCACCCTCCACTCTTGAAGAATGGACCAACACGTCGAGGAAGCTGTCCGTGGATCGAGCAACGTTTCGACCCAACGACCAAAAAGGATAAATACAAGAAATTCCATTAAAAGATAAACAACACTTCACTTCAAACGCATTTTGGCACACCTGTTATCATCATCAAAACTCTGAAAGAGACCAGGTATTGCAATCTATTGCAAAGAATGCAAGAGAATAAAAACCCTACACGCCGTTACAAACTATCTTTGATTACAAACATATGCCCTCACTGGGTAAGTTTACCCTAAAACAATACCCTCGACTACTTTCCGGAAATGTGCCTTGCTTGTGGTATAACCGACTTTTGCTTTTAACTTGTTTAAATCTGCAAAACAATAATGTTGACTATTTCCCGGATGCTTGCGGTAAACTTGTATCAACCAGGCTACTTCCTGCGCGGTATAACACACTCCTCTCAATCGCTCCATGGACATCATTGTGTCAAAATGCAGCGTAAAGTGCTACAAAATATCACCAACTTCGCAAAGATGTCTTTATTCTTCGCAATAATGGATTCACTTACACAGCTCCCCTACTCGATTGTCGGGGCAAGATTATTCATTATTCATTATGGAAGTAAAATCACACCGAAACTCGAGGACGAAAGAGAAGTCTTCCTACCTTCTGCGTATTAATACCCTTCCTGAGGAAACCATTTGATTTCTCAACAAGGAACGGTTTCAAATAATATACAACGGTTCCTGCCCAACGGCAACAGAAAACATATGAACTATCTGGGGCTACCTACAGACGTATATCACATACTGATAACTTCGACATTGGTAGCCGAACTTTGGATAACTTTTTTTTTTATCGTTTACATACTTTTCTTGCTCGCATTATCTTTTTATAACTATTCTTATTCTATTAAAGGCAACACCTACTGGTCTCTTTTCATACTGATGTACACGACGACGTCTACTTTCATCACTGGCAAAAAAAAAAAATCGACTCAATTTCCTAAATCTACTCCAGGTTGATGACAACACAAGATACTGCATCCACGAAGGCATGTTTTACCACTTACCCAATTTAGTGAAACAAGGGACAGCGAATTACCTAAAATATGTAATGCTACTTTTCACTTAACTGTTGACAAATAATATAATCATGTATAATATTTAACACCAATTCATTAAAATATTATGTATGTACTTGCAAATTATTAATCATATTTGCACTTGTATAATATTATGTATGCAGTTGTATAAAATACATATTGCCATTTAGTATGTACTTGACAAATTGTATTAGTTTAATATCATGTGTCCACTTGACAAAAATTAAAACACATCCTTTCAATACACATTTAATAAAAATAGTTCCATCATTCGAGTACTTGCACAATTAGTTCAAAAATACACCACCAAACATATTTCTATACAATATATCAATAACCTAATCTATAATTATTATCAACATACAAACAAACTGCCACCAACAACCAGACCATACTACTACATTAGTTCAAAATAACGCCACCATTCTACAAAAAAACCAAACAATCAATATAGAAAATAATTAAAACACCTAATTGCAATATACTTAACAAACTACTACTATATGCATGTCCTTGCACAATAAAACGTGAATGTACTTCCATAATCAAACAAGTATGTACCTGACAAAAAACAGTGGCGCGCGCACAGAAATGTTGCTCACAAAAAAAAAAAAAAATGTACACACTAGTGCCAAACCTGATTTTACTTATTTATCATGTATATAATCACTGTATGCATGTAATTAAACAATAAAACGTGTATGACAAAAAGTAAAAAACGAGCCCCGTGGCGCGCAATTCAAATGACGCCAAAAACTGCCACCACAAAACACGACACAAGCGCCAATTTTCCCCTGGCGGACGAGCTTGGCATGTAACGTCATTTAAACGCGCTCCGCGGGATATAAACTACTTACGGCGCTGCTGTTTACCAGAGTAACATATATTTGCATATTTATTTCATTTAAGGAGCAAATGGACACTTGTTTACATGTACCTATTTTATTGAAGTACTTATTTGTTGACAATTACAAAATAATAATTTAGGACAGATAAATTTAAAATGCTAATAAACTTTCAGATTACGCTGAATAGTTAAAGGTCTGTGATTAATCTTTCTCAAAGGAGTACTAATTCTGAAAACGTGCTAGAAGGGAGGATGAATTAAAGAGCAGAGACAGTTATTAACTCACATCTAAAAATTACAGATAATAAACTTGGAGATAATTACCTACTTTAAATGAAGCTAAATAGCTCCGATTTTTTCACTTTTAAAACAATCCTCCTAAATTAGGAATTATCTGCTTGAAATCTGTATATCATTTTGTCGATCCTGGTGGTGTAGTGGTAACCATACTTGCATTCTAAACGCAAGATCGCGGGTTCGTTCCCGACCAGGACCGCTGGATTTTTTCGGGCGTAAAAATCCTAAGTATGGCTTCCTTCGGAAGGGAAGTAAAGTCGTGGGTCCCGTGTCATACATTTACGGCACGAAAAAGAACCTCAAGCCTGGAAAAAGAGGCCTCTGAGCAAAATTTGTCGGTCGTTTCATGCCCTGAATAGAAAGGGACGCTGATGACCTGAGATGTTAAAGAATAAACCAAATAAATATATGTAATTTTATTTGTCATATTTCAAAAATGTGGTATCAATTTCATCTCATCTAGATGAACCAGTTCTTTTGAGTTGTCTAGACAAGCTCTCAGCACAAGCATCTTTGTTTCTAATTCAAAAAGGTTGTATCTCTTGGACTAATTCTTCAATTTTTAGTATTTCCATCCACTTCATTGTTTGACTGGCACATTTCTTTCCTATTGTTAGTTTACATCTGCACTTATATTACGTACACTCACTCAAAGAAAGAATAACCGTAATCTTGGTTGTCTCTTTGAATCAAGGCCAAGACAGATAATGGTGGGTTTCGAAGGTGAAATGGGGAAAAAAAAAAAAAAAAAAAAAAAAATTAAAGAAGACGCTAGTACTCCCTACAGCAAGCCTACAGATAAGTTACAGCTGTGGCCGAGTAGCTTAGATGACTGAAATGGAATTTAATATTGGAAAATATAAAAGTTGAAACCTCCCGTTTTTTAAAACTTTAATCTTATATTTTTATAGATTTTTCCACTATCTTGTTTTTATGAACAATAAACTTTGACCGAAATTATATGCAAAATATAATTTTAATATTAATTATATATCATAAAGCATCACTACATTTCTTTCAATGCTAACATACTTTCATTGATTAAGAAAGCAAAGTATGTCTTTGTTCATTTTATTAAAATAAAACATTTCTACATAGTAATTTAATAAATATGCATGTTTTACCTGTAATAAACTTACTAGGTATACTTTAATACTTTCTATCACAGAATTTAAAACCAGGAGAACGTTATGTTAAATTCACTACTAGAGTGCTCAAATTATTTCTTTATTCTACTCCAGAGCGAGCCACTCGGCCCAAAAACTACGGTACACTATACTACCCCTCTCAGCGACTGGTCGAAATAAAGGACACTTTCTACTTACAGGGTCCCTTATTGTTAACATGCTTTCTTTTAAGTGATATATGGCTGCCATGGTGGACAGACATGACTCTATATTTGCTTTAATTAACGCGGGGTTTTATCTATCTGAGGCTCGTCGTTGATATGGGCACAAGAACGAACTGGGATGCATGGATTTCAGCAATATAGGATAGACCGACAGGTAGAAAAGTAACACAGCACAAGTCAGAAATGACGTTCTGCTTGGGGGGAAGATGAATGTCTTCGGGCAGAGGTAGAAAAAGATCCTTTTTATTCGCTGTCCAATTGAAGGCGACTTATTCCTTATCCGGTTCTTAACAGACTGTAAGAAGTCGCTGTATAGTGTTTGGTGTGCGTAAGAAGGTTGTATATGATGAACACGTCGTAGGCAGATTTGTACACTAGGAACATCGAGTGACGGAAAGTAATCCTTACGGATGAAGTTGTAGTGTCGTCGCATAATAGGTCAGTGCGCGTGTACCGACCACTTGGTCACCGATATTATAGACGTAATTCGTGCTTACAGTTGTCGCTTAAGCCTTTCATGTTGGGGCTGAATTTTATTCGGAGGTTCCGACACCTTGAACGAATATGTAGAAGTCTAAACGTTTTGAACAACGCGAAGTAAAATAAATTCCAAATTTATTTTACTTCTATCTACCAGAGGAAAGTACCCCGATGGAACATTCCTGTTCCTGCAGGATAACCATAGCGTTCACGAGTCGAGGAGAATACAACGTTGGTTCGATAAGTAAGCTTATATTTCACCGATGCCTCACCCTCCTATATCGCCTGATATAAATCCTATTGAGAACGTTTGGCTAGAAGTAAAGAATTCTGTTCGTAATTCCCCTTTTCCATCTTCTAGGACGTCTGTCGAGCTATGGCGCAAGATTGAAAACGCTTGGGATTTCCTCACAGAAAGAAGAAAAATTATTTTCGCCGGCTGGTCGACTCCATGCCCAGACAAGCTTTTTGAGTGTGAAGGATATTGAACTGGATATTAAGTTTTGTTTATTTATTTTAATGTTTTGTTTGTTTATTTTAATTTTTAAAAGAGACTAAACCGTGTCTCAAATGTAAACATTTATCTTTTAAGGCCATAGTGAAAAGGTCTTAAGTTAGCAGTATACATTTTATAGCCACAAACATTAAACTTTTCTCTTATATTTAAAAATTAGTTATACTGAGTTGCTGGTCATGCTAAACACAGTTTTTTAAAGTGTAGAAATTGTGAGAGATTCAAACTCACATTACCTCATGCAATTATGTAATGCCGTGCAGCATTTTCAATAAGAAGTGCATGCAAGAGATTTAACGAAGATCCGTGGTTCGAGTCCCAAGTGGGACTTCCAATTTTTTCTATCTACCATTTGATTCCAAACCTTATTTAACACATGACTTGTGTGAAAAAATATTTAATATATAAACTTCATAAACAGTAGTTTATAACGTCAAAATCTTAGTACTTTTCATGTGAGCCTTACATCTATTCTAAGCTGTTTAGACCTTACTGGTTTCCGTCTGCCTGAATTGTGAAGGAATTTTCTCCAAGGTGGGAGCATCCGCTGCATGGATGCTAACATGTTTCTGACACAACTGGAATAGAAGGTATTCACAGATTAACGTGTGACCTCACCCATGAAGGGAATGATGAAGGCTGCAGCCAATTCATACGAAGAGTGCATGAAGCTTTCCGGCAACGAAGTCATGACCCACAAGCATGATTGAAGTGTCCTATGCCAAGACTGGCAGGCTCTCATTTTGAACAACATTTAACCGTCGGTATAAGTGTGCAATGATTCAGAACAAACTATTCCCTCAGAAAAGGTTAGTGCACCTTCAAATCATAACATTCGCTGCATCTAGCAACCACTTCAAAATAAGAAATATATGATTTTAGAAAGGCCTGAGTTTTGATACAATTCTCTATTATTAAATTTATTTTTAAGCTATATGTATAAAGGAAGAATCCAAGAATATAAGTAGCGCTTACAAATTTGTAAAAATAAGACTGTTTAAAAAGTATGCGAATATTTTTTCTTTAATATCAGTTTTAAAATTTACCGTGATAGAAATTATACTCATTTTCCCTAAACTCACTCAGATCACTCCAATAATAAAAATAAGTAATTTTTGTGTACCTAGTTACTTTTTTTCCTCCACAATCTTAGCCATGAGATGCCAGTGGAACGCGAAAGTCACTTTTTTAAATTTTGCTTAAAATAAATTTAAAAAGTACGCAATAAATCCTAAGAAAGAATTACAATATTCCTACTAAACCGCACGAGGAAAAAAGAAAGAAAGAAGGAAGGAAGGAAGGAAGGAAGGAAGGAAAAGGAAGGAAGGAAGGAAGGAAGGAAGGAAAGAAAGAAAGAAAGAAAGAAAAAGAAAGAAAGAAAGAAAGAAAAGAAAAAATTACTGTGCAAGTACAACTTAGTCTAAGATAGAGCTTTGGCTTGAAGGCACTATCAAATAGCTCCGGTTTTACATCGGCGATCTATTTTGTAACGTCTGCTGCTTACAACCTAGAAACGAGGGAATGAATACCTCATCAATGTTTTAATGTAAGGCACCTGAAAACTAGAGTTTGTGCGATATTTGTCCAATAAGCTAAGGAAAGTACAGCAAACATTTCAGCCAGTTCGTCCTCAGAAGAGGCTAACACTGAAACTGAAATTAGCAGTGTTAAAGAAGAAGTAGTTATTTTTGTTATAATTTGGAAAATAATAAAATAAATTTATATGCTAATAATATAAATAGTCCATTTAATTTACCCAATTATTTTGCATATCAACCAGGATTAGGCTCTGCAATCCTGTTTAACCAAAACAAGTATAATGGAGACAAATAGTCCCTAACACTATAGTAAAGCTTCTCAAGTAACACAGGATAGCATAAGATGAAGGAAACCCTCACCAAAGCAGGGACTCGAGGTTGCAAATCTTGCTATACCGAAAAGACGTACTACACAAACAAATATTGCGCCCACAAATAAATAGAGCATATGTTTCCTTTCATTAAATACACATTAAGTAATTATTCGTAATTATGATTAAAATAATTTGTTTCAATATTGTTTACCAAACAGTCTGGTAGGTTCTATTCTCTATATTGTAAATCACAAGGAAAGTAAGTGCTGGCAGTGTTAGGAGGACTATCTCCTTGGTCTAGTAACCAGCGTTGCTGACTGCTGGGAGGTCCCTTGGTTCGATCACCGGTACTGTATGGGAATATTGTTATGTTAGGGAGGACTGGATGGAGACCTTGCCCCGTAAAGAAAATAGGGGAGCTGCCCGATAGGGAGGTGGTATCCTTCGCAGGTGTCGCTGAGGCAAGCCAAGGCCCGATATCGGGCTGTCGTGCCATAGAGGAGGAGTGTTAGAAAGGTCTCAATAAGCCGATTCGGATTGAAGCAGTTAAAAGTTTCCTTCAATAATGTTAATTTATTTAATATGTAAGTGATCTAAAGCCAACTCAGTGTCCGGCTAGGCATTAGAGGTATTTATTTAATATATGGTTATATAAACTAGACAACAATCCGGGGAAAATGTTTTAAATTATTGCATCCTGACTAGAAGAACGGGCTGATGAATGAAATGAACAAACACCATCGCGGTCCTCTGCCCACCATACGACCTGATTCTTCTATTTTGAACAGGTGAACTTTCTGTGTGTTTTCTTCAGCTATTCGCGAGTATTTACGATTCATGCACTCTGTAGGATTGAAAGAAGAATGCCTGTTAAAGAAAATACAAGTTTGGATTGTTCTGCAAAAGATTCGGACAAGCAATAACAACTTTCTAAAACTGTAATTAAAATGTTGGATGTCGTTAATCAACATACATGCTTATATAGTTGTTTGTTTTGTTATTACTTTTAAGTATTGATAAGAAGCTCACAAATTTGTCTCGCCAAGTGTTAATGCAAAATTAAAAGCTATAAAATAAATTCATTGTCTCTGCAGAAATACCCCAAGTGCCAGAAACTCTTTTCTCTAGTTTATTGCTGTTAGAAAAAAGAAAGAAAGAAAGAAAAGGTAATGTACAACATTTTACATTATCTTTTTTCTCTTTCTGGTACGTATCAACCTGCTCTATTAATTTCATTTATTTACGGAGGGTCTTTAACATCTCAGGTCATCAGTGTCCCATTCAAATCAGGGCGTGAAACGGCCGACAAATTTTCCTCAGAGGCCTCTTCTTTCAAGCATGGGGACCTTTTTAATGCCGTAAATCTACCACACGGGACCAACGGTTTTATTTCCCTTTCAAAGGAAACCATACTTAGGATTTTTACGCCTGGAAAAAGTAATAACAAAATAATCAACCACATAAATATACGATGTTGCAAATGTCGACTCACGACAGCCAAACCGTAAAAATCCTTCGAAAGGGAAATAAAGTCCTGGTTTCCGTGTCGTAGATTTACGGCACGTAAAAGAACCTCAAGCCTGAAAGAAGAGGTGAGCAAAATTTATTGCCCGTTGAAAGCTCTGAATTAAATGGGACCATAATAACGTGAGATGTTAAACTAATTAAATAAACGATATCCACATACATAACAGAAGCCTTCATGCGCCACTGCGCACTTTATCCGTGATTTTTGATATTCCAGACGCAATATAATAAAGTTGACATGGAAAATCTCAATAACCATATGCGTGTTTTGCTTCTAAGAGTCTGATGTAATTCGATTAATCCCAAGATGCTTGTTGATAAAAAGCATGCTTTTAGCACAAGAGTAAATGAACAAGCATTTCCATATAGGTCAGTTGTAACAACTACATCTACGTGACCAGAGGAAGCTAAAGGCAGCGTTATTGTCATGTCGCTGGACACAGCATTACTTTTTTCAGTGACATGGACCAACTATTTCTTATTCCCCAATAACACTGCCATATTTGTAATTTTGTGAAAAAACGATTGCGTTTACTTATATACAAGGCACTTTTAATGACATTCCTTGATGTAGGTCAGTTATACATGGGCGCATATTGAGAAACAGATTAAGATGTTTTAATTTGTTTTCAATTAGAATTGATACAAGGAATAAACATTGAAACAAGCTAATATTAATACTATGCTCAATGCTGCGCTAATAAGTGAAAGTAATATTACAGTATTAAGAAGCATTTCCGTATTTAAATATACCTACCTACCATTATTAGTATTATTATTATTAGTATTATTATTATTATCATCATCATCATCATCATCATCTGAACCAGATATTTTTACGAGTAAATGTAACATATAAGCAAAAGTTTAACTCATTACTACGCCTTGGAAAAATGTTTCAAGTAGAGTCTATAGAATTAATTTCTAGCAATTTTTTCTCCCCACTTTTGGCAGATAAAGAAAACCACATTACACCCACAAAAATGGTAAAAGTATGTGATGTGTTAACCTATCCAATTACAACTAACTTAGTATTCATAATATTGTACTTCAGCTAATTAGTATGAAAGCTGATTTTACAGTTTTTTTTGGGGGGGGAGGTACAGAAGACCGTGCGTTTCATGGTCTACCTTTTCGGATAATATGAATGAAGTTTGGAAATGTTTTCAACTGGATTGTGTGAGCAATAGCTGCGCAATTTGCCACATTTTTAAAAAGAGTTTTCGTGAGGTAGAAAACCTCATAACACTAGCAATTTATCGTAAAGGTGTTAAAGGTCTCGTAATAAAAATGCTCTCTGTGAGTAAAGAAATTCAAATTTTTATATATTAATATTTCTAAAATAATAACATGACAATTTGGCATTTTATTTAATAAAAATATTAAAAGTATCGACTATCGAGATTGAACATGTATAGATATCGAGAAACTTTAGTATTGTCCGTCTTTAATTATTACACAATATTGTTAACCTTTAAGTGTGCTTAAACAGCTCCGGTTTAAATTTTCATGTAATATGCTAATTGTATTTCAACAATAACTTTGCATTTGTATTTAGAAAAAAAAAAAATCCGCATTTTCCTGTATGTACAGATTAAATTTGGTAGTATACGACTTCCAGCTGCAACAATGGTGTTTTATAGTTTGAAGCTTGTCTGCTTGCAGCCTTATTTCTTGTTAAATAAAGGAAATTTCAAGGTCCTATAAAATGTACCATCAAAATAAGTTACACAAATAACATTTTGAGCTACTAAAAGATATAACACTTTCTACTAACACATAAAGTATAGTTCCATGTTAGGAATCTTGTGATGCCACTTTTTGAAAACCTATAATACCCTTGGGTTTGAGGATTAGATTTGCTAATCAAACATATAAGGCGCAGACTCGTGAGCGGGACCATCCTCCCTGACTGAGGTTCTTTTCAGGTTTTCCTCGGTTTTCATAAATGGCAAATGCCAGAGAGGTACCCTAATACTTAAGCCTGGAACGTTTCCTATATTTAAAAAAAATCCCGTTTATCATTTCATTCATGCATCATCAGTACCATCTCCTGTAGTGCCTCAGTAGTGAAAAGGGGCATTAAACATAAAAAAAAAGGACCGCGGACTTGTGAGAGAGAGGTCTGGGTTTCGATTCCGGCCAGGACCGTCCTCCCTGGCTGAGGTTTTTTCCAGGTTTTCTTCAGTCCTCATAAGTGGTAAATTCCCAGGAAATAACCTAAACCTATTCCTGGAACGTTTTCTTCCTTAAAAAAAAAAAGAGTAATTTCTCAATTTATCACTCCATCTCCTGTATCATTAGTGTACACTGTCTGTGATGCTTCAGTAGTTAAAACGGGCGTTATAACACTATTAAAAAAATTAAGAGTGGGAGGGAGGGCGGGCGGGCGGAAGTCTTAGCAAAAAATATGGTAAAAGCGACAGCCAGTGATAGTTGCGTTCAAACTGGTTAACTTACATAGCCAGCTGAATAAATTCCCTTGAACTTTTCCTATGTTGAGTAGAGCACTTCTTATATGCAATTTGCAAAGCAAACTCTCACACATGCATTTTAGTATAATCTGAAACTTATTAATGTAATATTTAACTTCTTATCTTCATCATATAATTTTAAATCTTCTGAAATAATATTCTGTTTTTTTCTAATACACTCGTAGATACCCATTAGGCATAAAGCGAAAAATCCTTATAATCGTTCGTTTGCTCACTTTTAAGAATAAAGCTACTCGGTTTAAATATTGGTGCAAAGATGGCAAAGTTCATTAATGAAATTTAGTTGCAGGAATATATCAAGCATATTTAACAGGTGTCGTTCGCTCTTTATAAAAACAACATATATACATATTTTCTGACGAAGTTTTCTTGTTAATCTCGTCAATCGTGCTAGAGTTCACAACTATATCAGCCAATACCTTCTCGGCATTGTGGTTTAAGTTGACCTTGTTGAGTAACTTGGTAATGAAATAGGTGCAATGAATGTAATTAAGGTTCATAAATTAAAATGCAGTGAATGTTATAGGTAACGTTTAATCGGACAGTGTACAACAGATTTTAATGCTTCTGTTAACACTTTTTCTTTCCTTTTGCATGTTTCCTGATATAGCTCTCAACACAGAAATGAGAACGAATGCTAACAATATCATTTGCTACATACAGGATCATTAATATATATGGCATTTGTAATATGCAGCAACAGTCGTAATATGCTCCCAAGAACAAGGAGATTATGAACCATGTCCAAAGAGTAGGTGATGAAATTGTCCTCCTTCAGCACCATATAACGAAAAGAAGTTATTACTCATTCGTCTAAGCTGAAAATCAGCTTGTTTCATGTTCAATTTTAGTCTGGAGTTCCTCTAATGTCTGATATTTGAAACGCTTTGCCTTTCAAACTACACCACAAATAAAAACCACAACTCTCAATTGGGAGAGCATGAAGGCTGTAAGTCAGCACAAATTACTCTATATTTGAACACCTCAATTATTGTATTTAGTAATCTTGTGCGTAAGTGCGGTTTGCATAGTCCTGCTGGAGTCAGTCATACAATTTTTTCTCTTCTGTCATCTACTGAAGAAACATTAAAATTAGTGTTTTATATCGATCCGCATTTAGAGCAGTATAGCATTTCTTGATGGAGTCACTGCATTAAAAAACGTTTCAGTAAACTTTTTATGGCAGAACTGTTTTTAAAGCAATTTTTTACAAAGAAAAAGTCCTTCTTTCACAGTAAAATGCCGCACACATGTCATCACCAGAACAACTCTACTACGACTAGTATGTACTCTGCATACATCCTCGTCTCATGCGGCGTATGAGTCACGTGCTCTTGGACGATCATAAGATTACGATCGACATCAGTATCGAGGGGAGTAGGGAAGAATGTGTAATGGGAGTACCAGCCAAAGCAGTTCCACTCCTCCAGAATGCATGTGCCGTATATGCGGTAGCCATATATTTTAATGACGTTATCACTCATCCATAGATTACATCAACCGTTTGTACTTGCACAAATAAAATCAGATTGTTATGAAAACCGTCAATAGATCTGAAATAGCTCCAACTAATTAATTCATTATTATAAAACTATCTGTGTATCTATTACCATTAGAACAAAGGCTTAATCCATTACTGTTTTTTTTCTGTACATTTTTATCGTAAGGCTTTTTCAAGATTGTGTTATCTCTTCTTGACATATTGTACAAATAGATTAAATCTCACTGAAATGGGAGTCGGTAGTAAAACTGAATATTCCGTGTTGTTTGTTCAGCTGATTGACTATGTCACTATTCCCCTTTAATTACGAATTTTCAATGAAAGAGAATGCTCGTGTTTTTCATTTCCTTTATGTTTGTTCTCTCAATCTTTTGCCACCTAATGAAATGTATAGTAGGCAGAAGGAATAAAGAACGAGAGGAAATGGAAACTCGAAAGAAAGAACAAGAATACCAAAGAAATGTCAATTATATACACAAGGGAAATTAATAGAGTACTTGCTGGAAATAAATATACCGGATGGCCGGTCTGCCCGTTCTTCAAATGAAAGCGGATTCAAGTACTGCGAGTCAATCCTGCGATTTTAAAGTAAGAAGCAAGTCGCCCCTTGTATAGTGAAATTTTCCAGCTCAAAACCTTAAGAAAACGTTCAGGAATTTTGAACTGACCATAAGAAACAGAGTATGAATACATAATTGTGAACAAAATGTATGGCCAGTTTGCATAGTAATTAACTTTTACAATTTACCACTTTTCGCACAACAAATTCGGGTGAGTAGAAAGGTAATTCTTTTGAATGAATCAGATGGATTTCAATGGAGTTATCACGTATGATCAGTATATCATATCTTAAATTTAATGATAATTTTTCCGTAATGATAACTTTATAAATAATCGTTGAAAAATAGGAAGGGGCTGGTTGTGGACGAAGCATTCAGCTAACGGTTACGTTTCATGGCCTTGTTTGAGCCAGCTTAGTTAGTTTTACGAAAAGGTGGCTAATGTTATTTTTTAGAAACGAATATAGTATCTATTTAACAGAAATACAATGCAAACTACAGCTAAATGCAATGAATATGCATTAGAGACTAGAATTAACTTTGTAAACAACATGGAACCAGATGTTAATGACAGTTTGCTACCATTTTGAAAATATACCGGGAATAAATCTAAAGTCTTGGATGAAAACATGCAGGCGATATTGCATTTCACTAATGAAAACAATGGCACATTTCAGAAGGAATGCAGTAATATAATGCACTCAAAAGTGAAAATGAATGAAATAAAATAGATAAGAGTTCCAGTAAGTTACACCACCATCTACATGGAAACGCCCTAAAAGACCGGAAATATTACAGAAACTTACGAATATAGGATTTCGGAGAGGAGGGGGAGAGACTGAAATCAAATGCACAAACTCTCAAATATAAACGGGTTATAAGTAAAATATTTTCAGTACTAAACGAAGAAACCATGAGATTCCTGTTCAGTATTATTCCATTCTTATGGGTGCCGCGGCCGATGTTCCAGGTTCTAGTAGCTGTTCATGTCGAGCAGCGGCGCTGGCGACACCAGATTATATTGAAATCGGCCGCAACACTTTTAGTACGTGAGCGTTATTTTAGGGGAAAGTTATCATTGCAGTTAAATTCAAGGTTGCTTAATTAATGGCCCCGCTAAGCTTCACGAAATCGGTTTGGTCCAATCGAAATAATTTCCTTGTAAGTTAAAGACATCGCCAACTTTACAGGCTATTATTTACATACAACAAACGGAAGCCTCTGTTCAAAGATATGTTTTTTCCGTTAAAAGCACGAAGATCGGTCCTGGTGGTGTAGTGGTAAACATACTTGCCTTCTAAACCCAAGACCGCGGGTTCAAATCCAGGCCAGGGTCAATGGATTTTTTTCGGGCGTAAAAATCCCAAGTATGGATTCCTTTGCAAAGTACAGCACGATAAAGAATCTCACGCCTGAAAAAAGAGGCCTCTGAGCAACATTTATCGGTCGCTTCACGCCTGAATTGAATGAGACGTTGATATTTGAAATAAGAGCGTCCGTAAATAAACCAAATAAAAAAATTAATATCACCATACAACACACAGGCTGCTGAGCTCGTCACATACGTTCAGAATTATGGCCGCGTGCCTAACCTAGTATCCATGGCGGCAAGCAGTTCTGAGCCGGAAGTTGACTATCTTATGTGCATGTGAACACCAACGCTGCATTTACACACAAAGGAAGTTAGAGATGCTATGCAAGGTGTTGATAGTTAAGGGAATAAGATGCCGGCATTTAACAGCTGCTTACAAGTGCATGCCGTATCTACTTGGCTTCGTAGTATATAAGTACCAAATAATAACTTTCCTCCGAGAAATAAACCGGCGTATCTCTAAGCTGTGAGTATGGATCAAAGTATTTAATTAAGTGGTTATACAGAATGATTCATCATTAATAATGTATATCAATGACTACTAAGAGTGCATTATATTTTAACTCCACGCTTCCGGTACTGGAAGCACTCATATTTGCCTTAGAGATGAGCATAGGACATCCATGTAAGAATGGGTCAATATGTTTGCCTACTCTACGGTCAAGAGCATATTTAATAATTTAGTAATTAACACGTATTATATATAACTATTTTGCAAAAAAAATACTCATTAAACATTCATTGAAAGTACCGGGTCTTTTTTTTTTCTTTTCTTTTCTTTTTTTTTCTTTCTTTCTTTCTTTCCCCGCATGCGCACAGTTCCGAAGAAAGCGGATCACAGCTGCACACACCGACAGTCAATGACGTTTATTTCCACTGCTATGGTTGGTTAGTACGTATTTAGTTTCGGAACAGTGAGCCCAAGATCGCGGGTTCGAACCCGGCCAGGACCGATGGATTTTTTCGGGGCGTAAAAATCCTAAGTATGGCTTCCTTCGGAAGGGAAGCAAAGCCATGGGTCGTCCCGTGTCGTACATTTACGGCACGAAAAAGAACCTCAAGCCTGAAAGAGAGGCCTCTGAGCAAAATTTGTCGGCCGTTTCACGCCCTGAGTTGAATGGGACGCGGGTGACCTGAGCTGTTAAAGAGCCTCCATAAATAAATCATTCAAAAAAAAGGGGGGGGAACAGTGAGGAGTTACTGTAAATTACGTTTCATTTCTCTGTTTGCCATAGTTCAAATATATCATAGAGAACAAGGCATTTTCTATTTGCTGTAACTTTCTAACAAATTAATCAGTTGGTCAGTGTCGTGCAGAATTTCAAGAACGTTCCCAGGGGCTTATCCACCTGACAAATCTACAGTTCCTTAAATAATGCTTCACTTCTAAACAACAGAATCAGTGCTGGTCAAGAAAATAAGACACGAGCGTCATGTGTTGACAATGGCGAAAAACTGAATGATACCGCTGCTCAATTAGAACAATCACTGCGAAAATCTTTTACAATGTTAGCCCTCCTCAGGATATATATATATATATATTATTTTTATTTTTTTTAATTTCACCCTTGCAAGGCCAATGAAGAGCATGCCTTACATCACATTGATTCGGAAAGAAAACTTTTTCATTTTCTGTGATGAAAATGTAATGCCGCTTTTCAGTACTTTGCCTTCGTGCGATAAGCTGGGTGTGAGCAGCCGGTCTGATTTGCAAGCAGGGAAAAAGAAACGAATGTCGATACATACAAATGTCTTTGAAGACACAAAATACACAGGGTCCATTAACTACGAGTATTTATATCCAAATTCTCAATAAAGTACTTACTTTCTTTTTACACCTTATGCTTCATTAGTGCATTACATATGCAAACATTAGTAGTTCAATCTCTTTCTTTCCCTAAGTCAAGAATAAACCTAGTTTCTGTATAAAAATCTTTCAATATTTCATTATTTTCTTGAAGAGCCTTCTCTTTTAAGTTTGTTTCGTACTTTCGATTAAATAATGATTACCACCTTGTTTCAAACCATAACAGAAATTATAGGTGTACTTAAATTTTTCGCCCCCTGCCCCTTTTAGGAAAAGATTCTCATCGTTAACCAACAAAATCGCCAGCAACATTTCTACTGCTTTTATCATTATTCTCATAGCAATCTCTTCCCGATCTATATTTAGCTGTATAAATGAGATGTGTATTTTCCCCAAGAAAGTTAATACCTATTTCTTTCTCAATACAAATGTCTTGCTAGGATAAGACGTCCTGAGCGGTAAAAGAACGTGACAGCATAAACAAAAGAGGCGGAGCCTGTAAACGTACTGAAGGCGGTCTCTACATACTCGAGGGTACGGTTGAGGCGGATCACTCATTTGGGGAATGTGTAAAAATCAGGGACATAGAAACCACTTTTAGTGCATTTACAAGGCCTCCTCCCTTATTTACTTAATTCATTCACTTCTCTGCTTAACAGAAAAGTTCTCGCGCACGAACCGCACCAGAATTTACAATAAAAATGAATGCAACGGTGATATTCATTTTTCCGCAAAACGCTCCATTGAACACTGATGGTTTCTGAAGACTAGTGTCTTTCCAAGCATGCGATGAAGCACCAACTCGACTGGCGTAGCGTAAGACGGGCGAAGGGAGAGTGAACGGAGCTCTCTAGTAAGCAAGTGGGACGCGTTACAGAAAAACAAATGCCACAATGAATTTAGAGGTAAGTACGTGAATTAATTGCCTAGTAACTGTATTTTAGTGCTATTTCATTAGCTCCAACCTGAGCGAAGGGTGAATAGACAGAGTTCGCTAGTTAACAATTTCGGCGTTTTACAGAAAAATTAATATTTTTATCAAAAGTAAATACATTACCTCAAATGAATTTTGGTGCGGGTTTGTTTATTCTAACCCGAACGAGGGGTTACTAAACGGAGTCCTCTAGAGGCCAACTGCGACGATTCACAGAAAAACGAGTTGTCTATGAATTGGAAAGTAAATGGCCTATAATGTTATTTTGGTGCTATTTTGTTTTTGTTTTGTTTTTTTTTTTTTTTTCAAACTCGAGAATTTTCCTAGTCGGGAATTTTAGTCAGGAAGAAGCTAGGACCATCAACTCAATTTATAATTTTTTCACACACCCTTCTATATTTTACTATCTTGTACACCAGCGTATCTCAACCAGTTTTTAACCGGGGACCAACTTTTTATGTTATAATGTACCGCGCCTAATCTACTCCTGCACTCTTCCAAAGTAATTTTATCATATGATTTTTCATATTTTGATAATCTCTGTTTTATAACAATATTAATTAATATTACTTTCGATTTGTATTAAAACTGAGAAATAAAAGAAAATGCATACTCGCTTTTTAATAATTAACAAAAATGAATGACTACTTTATTATAACGAAGTTATGTAACTCATTTATGTATTACCGCTGCTCCACTAAATGAAAAATGTATTCTTATATAGTTATTTAATTTTCGCATGTATGCCGGTGAGCTAAGTCTAGAGATATGTGTGTGTGTGTTGCAAGAAATTTCCATACTTCATAAATATGTTTTCGTGAAAGAAAACATTAGCAGCGGAAATCTGATTATTTTCTGGTTCTGAACTACACAGTGTGACCCACAAATCATTTTAATTTTATTTTTCCCCTCTCTTTCTCCGCATAATGCTGAGTCTTAGTAAATAAATATTCAATCTATATCCTACAGGACCACAATGCCAGACTTCCATAACCCCTTATCGTCCGCAGACTATAGTTTGACAAACGTTGGCCTACAACATATTTTACTCTTATTAATCTGTCATAAGAATACTTCCAAGAAACTGTACTTTAAAAATTCATCAATTTTCATCTGTCTGTATCAATTTAGTCCAGCATTCATAACAGTAAAAATGGCAGAATACGATACTGACTAGATCTTTTTGTAAAGGTTTAATGTTCCATGCAGAGTGTTTAAAGGTTTTCTGAGGAAGTCTTTGGTCTACGGGAGTCAAGTTAATACGTTGATGGCGAGTTCGCGTGAAGTACCTAAGACCCAAACTGGATTCCAACTACAGTCTACGCGGCCCAGTAAACTTATTAAGATTGAAAGTAGGCCAAGATTATAATACCCAATTCATTCATTCTTAGAAACACTAGATGTTGTAAAAGACATTACAATCAATAAATCATTAAATATACTATGTTACATCGCGTAATCATTGAAACAATCCTCCCCCAGTCCTGTTGAACAGGGATTCGTTTAATAGCGAAAAATACCCTCAGATGATGTTGAAGCGTAAACAAACAGGCAATTATCTCTATCAATAAGTCGTTTCAAAGTTTGGCGTCCAATCCGGGGCCCGCAACCACTAACTCAACCGTTTCACTATCATTAAAATGAACACGGACCTGAATGCTTCCCAAAGCTTAAATGGTTACGCTATCCACCCCCACGATGAAACTGCTTCGTTGCAGGTATGTTATTTAGAACTGCGAAAATTGATATACTAGCACCTGCCCTAAGCTGTGGTTCGCAAAAACCTCTGGGAGAACATTTCCTCTTGTTGTGGACAATTATAATACCGAAGTAATGCCTTTTGTTTCCATGAAAACTATAACAGATGCAAAATGCACAGTAACACTATTTGGTAGCACAAACATTATTATTCAACACAGTCACCACTGTTGTCTATGCGTTTTCTCCAGCGATTTACAAGAGCCTGCATATTGCGCTCATAAAAGCCAGGCATCAGCGGAATGCGACCACTTTTCCACGGCTGCTACGATGACATCGTTGCTAGAGAAATGTTTCCCACGCAGTCCATCTTACATCCGTATGAACAGATGGAAGTCTAAAGGAGGTGGGTGTGGAAGGCATACCAGCCAAATTTGTCAACGTTCTCCACGATTTTCAAACTGATTTTCTTCCCTAGTCTGATTCTGGAAATTCGTACCTTCAACTTTGACAGCATCGCGATGTAGCGGTTAGATTTGATGATCTCGCCGGGTTCCAGGAAATCCATAACGATGACACTTTTCCTATCCCAGAAAACAGTACATATAGCTTTACCCGCTGGAGACAGTGACTTGAAGCTTTGAAGGTGGAGAATTTACATTTGGTACTTCATCAATTGCCGTCTATACTCTGCCTCTAGTGATGACATAACATATCACCCATGAAACTACAATCTTCAGCCTCGTATCTGTTCAAAAGACAGTTACAAAATTCCATATTCTGTTCTTCCCCCTCCCCCGTAAGTGGCACCCATTTGGCGCAAGTGTGCGATATTTCTAAGGAGCTAACGTAGTTTCAAGCATTGCAACCGATAGTTCTTGGTAGTAATCCGTTAATCAGCGCTATTGAGCTCTTCTTTTCAAGGTTTGAGAGCTGTACGCGTCCACCCTAAACAACGTTGAACTTTTGCCTCGTTTTTGACCCTGCTGAAGCGCACCATCATGCTAACATCCGTTATCTGATCTCCGTAAACTTTGAGCAAACGTCAATAAATGTCAATGAGTGCAATTTCTTCCGCGTGGAGGAATTCAGTTACATGCCTCTGATACATACACACTTCCATGTCAAAGTCTATTTTATCATAGTCACTATTGTCTGTCGAGTGAAACAAAATAAATGAAATATTGGGGGAACGTTTAACCTCTTCAATCATATCAATAAAGCGATAATAAAATAAGAGGCATTACTTTTGGTACAACCCTCGTACATTTGAGAAAATGTGACACTTCAATATGCTGATACTTAGTTCACGCCTTTCTAGGAAAATACTGGTAATAATGAACCTCGTGTTAGTCATCTAGAGGTGTAGCATGAAAACGTCTCGCTTGTTGTATAAAGTATCTTCCTGTGGCGGATTGCACTTCGATCCTTGCCTGTCAGGTTCCTAAGTGATAAAATTCCTCTCTTGATACTGCACCCACCACTTAGGCGCTATTTCTCTCGCAACCCTTGTGCTCTCCTGTTAAATACTTACTCCTCACAACAATGCAATTACTTTATTTTTGAGGTGCAGGATCCTCAAACTGTAATATTAACATTGGCTATACATTCGGGCTGATACAGTTTAATGTGGCCGCGTATTCACAACGTGATATTACCTAGCAGGATTGTTAGTGTTTTGTAAATCAATAAATGTCAAGTCTACCTTTTATGCTAGGGAAAGTGATGAGGCAGTCATTCTAGAGAGCTCTTCTTACGATTCTCTTTGTCTGTTTCCTTCCTTTATTTTAATGGAATACTTCATTTCTCTAAAATATACATTTACCTCTCATATTATTAGAATTCTCTTGTGTTAAACTAGAACATATGTGCCAATTTCAGTTCTATTGATGTGAGGTACATTCCCAGTCACATTCTGCTACTATACAATCTGAGTTGGAGGTTAAGGTTTGGTTTTGGTTTATTTATGGACGCTCTTTAACAACTCAGGTTATCAGCGTCCCATATAATTCAGGGCGCGAAACACCGCCACGGGTGGCCGAGGTCGTTAAGGCACGGACTCGTGAGCGGGAGGTCTGCGGTTCGAATCCCGCCAGGACCGTCCTCCTTGACTGGGGTTTTTTCCAGGTTTTCCTCAGTCTTCATAACTGGCAAATGCCGGGGAGGTACCTAAACTTAGGCCTGGAACGCTTCCTTCCAAAAAAAAATATATCCTTTCCCAATTTATCATTTCATCTCATGTATCATCAGTGTCACCGCCTGTGGTGCCTCAGTAGTGAAAACGGGCGTTAAACACTATTCTCAAAAAAAAAAAAAAAAAAAAAGGCGCGCAATGGCAACAAATTTTGCTCAGAGGCCTCTTTTTTCAGGCTTGAGGTTCTTTTTCGTGGTACGACGCGCGAACCCAGGTTTACTTCCCTTCCGAAGGAAGTCATACTTAGGATTTTTACGCCCGAAAAAATCCATCGATCCTGGTAGGGTTTGAACCCGTAATCTTTGGTTTAGAAAGAAAGTAGGGTTACCACTATACCACCAGGACAGACTTGGAGGTTAAGAGCTAGCCTTCGCTACAGCCGGCATTTACAGTTTAAGAGTACTACGTTCGTAAAATTTGCTCTTGTAGAGCAGACGAGTTTGAATGAAAGTGTTTAACGCCCGTTTTTGCTACAGAGGCACCACAGGCGATGGACACTGATGAGCATGAGATGAAATGATATATTGGGAAAGGATTTATTTTTAAGGAAGGAATCGTTCCAGGTCTAAGTTTAGGGACCTTCCCGGCATTTGCCATTTATGAGGACTGAGGAAAACCTGGAAAAAACCTGTCAGGAAGGACGGTCCTGGGCAGGCGAGTTTGACAGGCAGGAGTAAGAATGAACTTTTTCCTTAACTTTATAAACGAAAATAAAAACAGAACCATTTCTCTTATATGCAGGAAGAAATTGGGGGTGAAATATGTACGTTGTAGTAAATATGTAAAAAGGGAGTTTAACACCAGCAACTTTTGAGAGTGGGAACGAATGATTTCATACCCTTCGATATAGACCATTACTTGATGGGATATGGTGTGTATTCTTAACCAGTTAAACATAAACCGATGTCATTGGCGGAGGCACAGTATCTTAATTAACCTTTAATCACGCATTGCAACTCAGTGTCTTTATGAAAGTGATAGGGGGTCTTGAAAGCCACAGAAGGTAAGTTTTATGAACCATTATTGCACTTTAACTTTAATTAATTAAATGACGTAATAACATTTACTATATGGCCTGTACTGGTGTTTGAAAGAAGCGTTATGGCGCATCGTTTCATGCCTGAAGAACTGACCGACCTTCACCTGACGTACGGTGCACACGGTATTGCAGTGGCGGTTCATTTTGAACACTTGTGTGTTATGGCATTTGATCCACTGTAGTGATCCTCCTTATTTGACAGAAGAAATAATTAACATTAGCTGTTTTTTTTATTTTAGTTCTCTAGTTTTATTCCAATTTTCCTCAGTCCTCATAAATGGCAAATGCCGCGGAGGTACCCTAAACATAGGTCTGGAACGTTTCCTCCCTTAAAAAAAATCCTTTGCCAGTTTATCATTTCATCTCATGCATCAGTAGTGAAGGTAGTAATAGTGGTGCGTCAGTCGTGAAAACGGGCTTTAAACAATATTAAAAAAAAAGTTATGTTAATATAAAGCATTGTAAACCCTCGCCTTGAAATAGGAAGTTGCACAGAACCTCAGCGCAATTGTTACTTTTATTAAAGGATATATTGGTAAGTCTCTTTAGGAGGCATTCTCTATAATAAATGACACTAAAACATTTGCTATAATGAAAACCCTTCTTAATTGCTGTTCATCATACACAATTTAAGTATTCTCCAAAGCTCTAATATATCATTTGTCTTTGCGCAGCATAACATTCAACATATTCTGTAAAGTCATTGTCATTTTCCATTAACACATAAAGAGCACCTAATCTGTTTAGAAATCAAGAGAGTGGCAAATGAGTAACACTTAAGTGACATCCTAGCATACTTACAAATGAATGCTCACTCGTTTGCAACTATAATTGGAGATGAGTGTACAGTCGTTTATAAATGTTCACTATGAATATGGTCCTAAGTTAAAATAAAAATAATGCTCAACTTAAAAACCTGTTCCTTCATTGTTAGGCGGAGAACTTCAGAGCGCATTCGTATGGCGTAATTGCAGGAAAGCAATTTATAAATAATACTAAAAAGTGCATTTCTTGAAATAATTGTGTAAAACCCTTTCTATCATACAACATAATATACTTTAAATTTTTATAAAAATATTTTAAGCAAATGTAAATAAGCTTTAAAACTTTCTAAAAGCATAAGATTTGGGGAAATCGGTGACAATTATTGCATTCCTTGCAAATGTCCTTAGATAGAATTAGGGCTTTACTGTTTGGCAAAATTCGTGAAGTCTACTTGAGTAGCACTAATGTTAGCGCATCTGCTTGACAACTGGCGAGCCCAGGTTATGTAAATGTCGTTTCGTTAAGATAAGAGCTTCTTTTTTATTTTATTTTAGTTCTCTTGGCCATCCATAATCGAATTTGTTGTTTTTGTAGTTGTAGCTGCGATACCACAACAAAATGTCCCAGACCATTTGTTTCTATTCTGGAGGTACCTATTATTCATACTTCATACTTTGTACTTATTTTTCCGCATCCTGTAGGAATTCACAACATATTAAATGTAGAACAGTTGCTTTGGGAAGGTGGTAAATGTTGTTTATATGCAGTATTTAGAAATTAAATAAATATGCAGTGAGTACCAGTTCTATTTCGTACACATTGTTTTTATTAATAAGCTAGTGCTTCATATAAGAAAAAATAATTTAATTTTTTCTATCTGATAATAAATTAATGTAGTATAATAAAGAAAATTATTAGCAATTAAAACCGAAAAAATACACCAATAAAATTATTAAATAATAAAATCGCAAACTTTTCTGCAGCAATTTTATTTATAGTGTTATAAACTAAATGTTAATTGGCATTTGATGACTTCATAAATTTCACAACTTTTTGCCAACTAGTGCTAATATTCTGCGATTCATCTGCTATAATGAACTTTAATTCTTGTCCCTTTCACTATACCCACTCTTCTCTTCAAAATTGTCCAAAAGTTCTCAACTTTGAATAAGTTTGAGGGTTGGACGTGTGCTTTCAGTTGTTTTGGGATATTATAAATTAGTCCTAAATTAACATCTGCATATGGTTGGAGACGTCTTGCTGAAATATGTAAGACCCCTGGATTTGCATTTTATCGGCACTTGCGTTTCACGTTGTTTTTCAAAATGACATACCTCCATTTATCCATGATGTCATCTGTGGCGTGGATTGTACCAACCTCATTCGAAGACATATCAACAAATTGTCACGTACCTATTTCCAAGTTTGGCTATGGGGAGTTTGTTTACATGTTTCTTGGCTGTGCTTTTCTTCCTCCACACCCACTCGGTTCCTTACGAACCAAACAAATTCACTTTCCTCTCATTTGACAAAGCCATCTTGTTCCATAAATCCTGAGGCTTGTGTTTGTGTTCCTTAGCAACAATTAATCTTACTTCCCCATTTGTTTTACTTACGTATAGACTTTATCGTGGGATTTTGCTATTTTACAGTGTTTATCGCCCGTGTTTACAGCCTAGACATCATACCCGGTGAACACTGATGATATATGAGATGAAATAAATTGGGAAAGAATTTTTTTAAAGGTAAGGAGCGTTCCAGGCTTAAGTTAAGGGTATCTCACCTGCATTTGTTATCCGAGGACTAAGAAACGCCTGGATAAAACATTAGTCAGGGACGACGTGTCTTGAAGAAATCGAACCCAGACCACCTCCTCACGAGACTGTGGCTTAAAGACTTTGGACACCTGTGTCGGCAAGGATTCTGCCGTGATAATCATGTTGCCATAATATTCTATGAATAGTCTGAATACAGACACGGTATAAATACTTAAAATAAAAAGACTATATCTGGCAATCAGAAAATGACAAGAGGGGGCTGAAGTGCAAGGGGGCTTGAACCGTTTATCTGCACACGTACGAGTGTGTGCGAGATATCCATGCTGCCACATAAAAGGACCTCTCAGACTCAAGATCTGGCGAGCCCACTTGACTTTTAACTAAGAGCGAGTATATGACAACATTATTTATTTTTACGTGAACATACGACAGAAGAGTTTTACGTAGCACATTCCTCATGCTTGCCTTCTTCTCATCGCCATTAATACGCGCTGCGACTGTGTCATTTTTCTGGTAAAGGAGGCTGTACTTTCGCAGCTAAGTAGTCGGGCTTAGGTGGTCCACAACTTCAATAAGTTAATATAGATTGGCCAACGTGCGAATGCTGCAGGCAGATGGAAGGATATATTTCTAGCAGATAAATAAGCAAATGGTAGTTTTAAATAAAAGTAAATAATACGTATTAATGCATTTAAGTAAAAATTTAGAATTACAGTTTGAGTAATTCTTAACACGTTCAGTAGATTTTCTTCCGGTATCTACATGAGGCACCTTTGCATTTATACAGTGTGTCCCATTTATCTTGCTCACCCAAAAAGCTAAAGCTAATTAAATTACCTCATATTTTTATTCATTATAACCACTGTCGTTCATAAACGATAGATGTCTAATACTGCGACTTATAATTATAACTTTATGCTGTTTGCTAGAAAAGCATCTGTTTAATGACATTGTTAATCAATTATATTTATTTCAGTAAATATAATTAAAACAACCAAATGAAGTTGTTGTCTAGCTTAATTTACCCTTCTGCTGCCTACGTTTCTGTACTGTAGAGGGGTAAGCGGAGAGGTATATTGTTTCACTGTATCAGACAAACAATTTCGTCGGAGACCATACACCAACCTTCACGCTACACTACTGAAAATTGCCAGACTAGTCACTGTTATTCGTCATGTGTTTGAGGGGTTGAGCTGCGATTCAGCTGGCCTGTTTTTATACCAATTGTTCCCGTAATAAAAAGAAGCTACAATATAAAGCGAATCACAAGAAACAGGCATCCCTCTCAGACCAACATATTCAAACTTGGGAAAAAAAAAGAAAAAGATCTACTTCTGCTAAATGAAACCATAAGCCAAACTCGAAAACGAATCAGACGTCCCAAATAAATAATATTACCTAATTAGAGGAAATGTCTGAAGATATTCAGTATTCAAAGAAAGTCGAAATCAGTATTTTCAAACTAACTTTTGCGGCATAAAATGGGTGGCTCTTTATTTTTGTATTTCTATTGTCTAGCGAGATCTTTACAATGGTAACGGGTGACAGTGAATAGCGAATAATATTTTCTTTACATGAGCAAAAGTGCTAAAGTTACCTCAAATCCACTCTATAGGTTAAGGAATATAAAATATTAAAAATCTTAGCTAAACAGCCTGATCCGAACAGAATCTTAATCTCAGCTTTTACAGCTTTTCGGACTAGTAAACTTTTAAGTCATGGCTTTTGTCTGAAACACTGCAACATTTTTTATACAAATGCGGTCGATTTTAGAATGCCTGTTGGTCATCTGATCCATTGCTTGTGTAGAACTGCCATGTGTCACATTTTTTCAATGTCTGTGAGATAAGCTCTCAGCACAAGTTAACGCAAAGGTGGTTTCAAAATTGAGATGTGCACTTTTATCACCCCGAGGATGCACAAATAAATACATCTCTGGAGTGAAACATAACAATTTTATTTGTATGAATGAGATGGTTTATTATAAACATTGAAAAAGGCGTATTGCAACACTTGTGATGAACAAAGGAAATAAAAGGAAGTTGGCAAAATGTTATCGACCTGAACAACAGCTGGCCATGCAACTGGCAAAATAATTGTTTTTATGCATCTTAAGCATTCATTTGACATATGAAGCCATTGTTTTAAACAGCTTTTTAAAGCAGACATGTTGTAGGCTTTCCATAAAATGCATATATCCTGTAGTGATAGCTTTCTTGTAAAGATGATTTAATACCAAAATAAAGGCACACTAAATTCATAAATACTTTTTCATTTTCAACGATTGAGAGTGGGCTGCTGAATTTAGACTTGCCCGTACCAATACTGAAGATGACCCACGTGAAGGACGTCCAAGTATTATGGTATTAAAATACAGACCAGTATGAGTATGTGAAATATCTGAGGCTATAGGTATTTCAAAGGAAAGTTTGGGTTACATTTTACACCAAGTTTCGCGCTGGCTAACAGATGAAAAACGCATCGTATGAACATATTGCAACAGTGTTTGGAGTGGTTTAACAACAGGACTGTTTTTGTGCATCGACTTATAGTTGTAGATGAGACTTGGATCCACGATCACACATCGGAATAGAAGCAGCACTCACAACAACGGACAGAAGCCTTTGTTCAGCCTCAAAGAAAGCAACATTGACTCCATGAGAAGAAAAGTTCTATTTTTTGGGACGGTAAAAAATGTAATATTTTACTTCTTCAGGTACCTGAGAGTACAATTCCAATGTTTTAAACTAACTAGATGACAAAATTCGCGAGAAAACAGTTGGTTTGCACAATAAAAACATATTTCATCAAGACAAAGGTTTTAGTACTGAGAAAATTGAGAAATTTGCAGTATGAATTATTTTAGCATTCATTTTTGAGTAGTGTTTTACGCCCGTTTTACTGCTGAGCAATACAGGCGATTGATGCTGATGATACAAGAGATGAAATTATGTTGGGAAAGGATATTTTTTAATGAAGGAAACGTTGGAGGCCTAAGTTTAGGGTACCTCCCTGGCATTTGTCATTTATGAGAACTGAAGAAAACCTGAAAAAACCTCAGTCAGGGAGGACGGTCCTGGTGGGATTCGAGCCCCAGACCTTCCGCTCACGAGTCCGCACCTTAACGACCTCGGCCACTCATGGCGTTTTATTTATTTTTTTTTTTTAAGCATTCTTAAAACTCAAACTATTTCTCAATGGTCAGTGTTTTTTATCAAATTAAGAAGCGATTGCGGCTGTAGACGAATATTTTGCAGAACCTCCGAAAAACCATTTCAGGGAGCTATAATTGCATTGGAGCATCACTGGAGTTAGTGTAATGACCTTAAGGGAGGTTAGAGCCTTCATAAATAATTGCAACACTTAAGTTATGAGTGATAAGTGAATCATTTATATTTGTTTCTAATTCATAAACAGTACTTATAGAAGTTGCCCAAGCATACACTAAGCGATAATTGTAGTAGTATATTATATGGCAACACTGCAACGACCCGTTCGTTGTATGAGTTTTCGTAGATTGGTGGTCAAGCAGGTTATGGATTCAGTTATTATTGGTGCACTGTTTATTCGCTGGCAACGTGATGACAACGGGTTACTACAGTGTGTTATTTATTTCAATATAAAATATGCCTAAAGAAAGCATTTTATAGACCAAGAAAGGCTGCATTTGCAAGAGTTGGTTTATCAATATAAGGATGTTGTTTAAAATAAACAAACTGATAGCATTTTTATTAAAAAATAGTAAGAAATTTGGGAAAAGATATGGTTGCAATTCAGTGCCTATTGTGAAAATGCAGATGTAAGTAAATGTTATTTATATGTGGATTAGCGTATCTTATGTAATTATTTGTAGGTTTGTAAAACTATCAACAATGATAAAGAACCGCGATCCTGTACATATTCCTTTCTTGCACATGACATAATGCAGCAAGCAGAACCAATGCAACGTAGGAAAGACGCGAAAGCAATTTAACTTAATTTATATTTTGTTTTTAATGGAATATCAGATAAAGCTCAAACATGTGATAAAGCTATAGAAACCGAAATAATGTTAATACATTAATGGTTAATGTACGCCATAATCACATGCACAAGCATATGTACCAAAATAATAGAATAAATAAGTACCCAATTGTTACCACTACACTTTTACAGTCAAAGATGACAGTCATTTGGAGGAATGATGCAGTTTACGTTTTATGTACATTAAATATGTTTAACATATTATACTTCCGATGTTACTCATTTGAAGCAATTATATGTGTAACTTAATCATGTCTTTTGTGTAATGTTGGCACCTCAAACCACTCGCGAATGTAACTGTCACAGCACGGCAATGCGCATGCGTCTTAAGGCTTTAGTACAGTGTACTTGCATATAATAAAGGCATAAGTACGAGACCGTTATTGTTATCATTGTCAAATAAAATTAAATTATTTATTTATTTATTTATTTATTCTTTTCTTTCTTCTTTCTCAGAAAGTCATCGGTCAGCTGAAAAAAGTGGGAAAATATTGAATATCTCAGGAAGGCAGAACTTTCAGCTGAAAAAGAAATCTGCTGGAGACAGGTATTGAACCACATATTAATAAACCTGTGGTCAATAATCCAGAAGTAGATTGCTGCAGTTATTTAAATAAAGAGTTGTAAGGTGTAATTGACCAAGTACATTATGTAATGATGTTTGAAATGATTATGTACATCAACCTAAGTTTCTCTATTTTTACTTCATTTCAGAAACCAAGAAAAGGATATCAAATTATTTTATAGAAGAAGCCGAATTAGAATCAAAAAGTTTAGGTATTTACTGGAACTGTGAAGCAGATTGGAGAGATGGGGAAAGGAGGAACGGGCACTTAGGTGCCAACTCTTAAAACATCAGCTGGAGGCTGTAAAAAATGATGAAGTGTATTTAAAAGAAAAACGCAATCTAGAATTAGCAATTTTAAAAAAGAATTTGTAAATTGAAAAAAACAGTTTAATTGTTGAAATGTCTTTCTATGAATTCTTGTCTAATTCCGTTTCCTCTTCTGTGTTCTACAACAGATACAGCTGGAACCTCAACAATGTGTCTTTCCCCTTCCAGGTCTTCCATTTCCCAGAGATCTTCAGCTTGCAGTCCAATGTTATACAAAACAGAGCAAGAAGTTAGGATTTCTTTTATATTTCCCAACTTATTTTGTAATTCAAAATACAGGATGGGAATCTTACTTTCCATTTCTCAATTAATCTTTCTATTGAACTCCTGGTTCTTGTATGGACACTGTTATAGTTATTTTGGGAACGGTTAGTTGGCTATGGAACAGGCGTACATTTATGTTGCCGATGGGGGTAACCACTATCCCTAAGCAAGATATTAGTCCTTCACTTAATCGCATGCACGCCACTGTTATCAAAGTTGTGCTCTGATGAGCAGAGCCTGGCCACCTCACAATTATGTCCAAAATGTCATTTGGTCCTGTAACTATTTGCACATTTAAAGAGAAATGCGTATTTCTATTTATAATTATTTTAGCATTATTGCCTCCAAGGATTCTTTGTGAGTATACGCATTCAATCTATAAAAACAACAACTCCCAACCAACCTCCTTTTACATAAAACTGAACTTTCATATTGTTGAAAGACATTTGGCTTGTAGGGAAGTCTATGCACCTTTTCATAGGAGACAACAAAATTTCTGACCCTTCACAAATAATACGACAGGCTGACTTACGTGATACAAATGCGCACAAACCACCTGCAAACATAAACAAAATAAATAGTATCACACTGTACACGTTTTAAGGTTACGTTACCGCCACGGGTGTCCCAGATCATTAAGGCGCGGACTCGTGAGAGGGAGGTCTGGGTTTCGATTCCCGCCAGGACCGTCCTTCCTGACCGAGTTTTTTTTCCCACTTTTCCTCAGTCCTCATAAATGGCAAATGTTGGGGAGGTACCCTAAACATAGGTCTGGAACGTTTCCTCCCTTAAAAAAAATCCTTTGCCAGTTTATCATTTCATCTCATGCATCAGTAGTGAAGGTAGTAATAGTGGTGCGTCAGTCGTGAAAACGGGCTTTAAACAATATTAAAAAAAAGTTATGTTAATATAAAGCATTGTAAACCCTCGCCTTGAAATAGGAAGTTGCACAGAACCTCAGCGCAATTGTTACTTTTATTAAAGGATATATTGGTAAGTCTCTTTAGGAGGCATTCTCTATAATAAATGACACTAAAACATTTGCTATAATGAAAACCCTTCTTAATTGCTGTTCATCATACACAATTTAAGTATTCTCCAAAGCTCTAATATATCATTTGTCTTTGCGCAGCATAACATTCAACATATTCTGTAAAGTCATTGTCATTTTCCATTAACACATAAAGAGCACCTAATCTGTTTAGAAATCAAGAGAGTGGCAAATGAGTAACACTTAAGTGACATCCTAGCATACTTACAAATGAATGCTCACTCGTTTGCAACTATAATTGGAGATGAGTGTACAGTCGTTTATAAATGTTCACTATGAATATGGTCCTAAGTTAAAATAAAAATAATGCTCAACTTAAAAAATTGTTCCTTCATTGTTAGGCCGATAACTTCAGAGCGTAATTGCAGGAAAGCAATTTATAAATAATACTAAAAAGTGCATTTCTTGAAATAATTGTGTAAAACCCTTTCTAATCATACAACATAATATACTTTAAATTTTTATAAAAATATTTTAAGCAAATGTAAATAAGCTTTAAAACTTTCTAAAAGCATAAGATTTGGGGAAATCGGTGACAATTATTGCATCCCTTGCAAATGTCCTTGGATAGAATTAGGGCTTTACTGTTTGGCAAAATTCGTGAAGTCTATTTGAGTAGCTCTAAAGTTAGCGCATCTGCTTGACAACTGGCGAGCCCAGGCTATGTAAATGTTTGGGTAATGCTTTCTTATGGATGAAAAGGTAGAATTCTGCATTCATTTGAGTCTTCATTTCATTTATCATCTAGAAAGACCTTGACATTTGACGGGGTGTTAATTGCCACAAAAACCATAATTCTTACACATAATTAATTAATAGTTAATCGCATAGCACGGAAAAAAAGGAGATAAGAACTTCATAAAGTGTACGTTTTGTGCTTTACCTACTTCTCCATGATTACAAGTGATGCTCCATCTTCGAGACTAAGGTTTGCATATGTAGGCATCATTGTAATATATATATATATATATTTCAATCTTTGGCGTTGCATTATGGACACTCAAAAACGGCCCCTCTTCTGCATTTTATGGTGAAAAATTGCACTACAGATTTCATATGCAATATTAACTGGGACACGATTTGTTTGGGGCACCATAGTAGCTAGAGAAAAGTAAACATTAACATACAAGATGCATTAGAACTACAGACAACAGGACACACTAGTTAATCACATTCTAATTGTTGTGCTTTAATGAGCCAAATATGGTACATCACAAAATAAAAACGCCTAATATTGAAAACACGAAAAACTGGTACTCTGCAGCACAAAAATGTGTGTGTGTGTGTGTGATTTTCAAGGTTGCTCACTCAACTACTACATGCTTGGGTGTGGTCGGATTTGGCTGCGATACGTGACATTTTCTTTTTATTCTATTACCAGACACTGTACGATATCTAGTTATACAACGCATTTGATATTTAAGCAAAGTATGATACATATTGCAAATAAATTATGTTAAACTGATGTTCAAGTTATTGTGGCCACATCCATAATTTTACAATATCATTTCGTTTTAACTCCCATTAAGTTTGGATGCACCTGGAAGTGCCTAGAAGTCTAACAGTGTCATATAGCTCTCTGAAATAGTGCTTCTGGATACTTATAGCAGCGAATGGAAGATGATAAAATCTTATCTTTCCCTATTCACGTTCCTAATTCTGCATTCGTTTTATATCCTTTTTATGTCCTTTATGTATTCAGATAAAGAAATAGCTTACATGCTTTAACCATATTTGTCACAGGAGAGCATCAATGGCTTAGTAAACCCGACGCAACCGCAACCTGTATTCAGATAAAGAAATAGCTTGCATGCTTTAACCATATTTGTCACAGGAGAGTATCAATTATTGATAGCATCCCCACACCGGAGATATGTCAAAGGATGGTATATATAATGATTTAAGACCGTGAATATTCTATCTTTCTCGTTCCACGATCTTAATACAGAGGCTATAAATGGCAGTTGCTAGAGTAATAATTATACTCGTGCATAGATAACATTTATGTTTCTCTTCGCCTATATATTTACCTTGTATTCCCTTGTGAATGCAAGTTACCAGGTGATCGTCCATATGCACATGAGCAGACATAATTAAAAATAAAATTAACTACCCAATCACCCCATGACAAAACAATTTGAAACCGATAAATAAAAACAATCAAAACGCTTAAACACAAAAGTAATGTCCTCTTAATCTCAAATAATAGGTTAAAATAAGTCAAATCCGGGTTAAACCCGCACTCCCAATTTTTTTCTCACTTCAATTAATTGTTAAAATATTAACACACAGTTGCGTGCAACTTTCTTGCATATTCTTGAATTACCGTATGGAAAATGCAACAAGCCTTCAATAGAGTGTTTGCTTAGCTAATTTCTTGTGAGGTTTCAGGCAACAAGGAAATTATAAAGCAGTTGCTCCGGTGTGCTCAGTGACTTGTTTTGCGATGTGTTTGTTCCGAATAAAATGTCCCAGCCAACTTGAAAAATACTTAAGGTTTTTGCGGGAGTTACAGACACGATCTTTTAATTTATTCATTGCCTTTCATAAATAACTTATCTTATAAACCATAAAATACTGTTATAGTACAGTTCTTTCAAATGGAAGTTCATCCATGAGAGCGTGGCCCGCGTGACGGCTGGAAGCATGCTGTCTGCAGTACATAATCCCTCAATTCAAGGGCATAGAGCTTTCATACAAATCAAAATAATCACGTACTTTGTCATAGAAGATGTTGGAAATGATGTCCTTGTGCCACCACACATTTCTCACATAATTAGCACGTTTGCATTCATAAATATTAGTTCTTGATGTGAAATTACTCCAATGTATTTTCTTGTGGTGTCTTTCAGTTCTCCTAACGTATGAGGTTTATTCCATCACTTTATTTTTCAAGTTACCCATGAACAGAAATCGCACAAGGTAAGATCTGGCCAAAATTTCTTACTAATGACATTCTTTAATTAAAGCTGAGATCAGATGTATGCGCTGTAGCGTCGAAAAATGCATATTTACATTCAAAGTCCAATAATTCAGTGGGATGACTATGTTGTTTCTGAATCTTCGCATTTACGGCATTTTTATAATATGTAGGGTCATAATTCTTTAAGCATACACTGCATACCATCCACCAAAATTTGGTAATGCTGCATGGCTATTTAAATGGAACCATGACTTGTCTGTGAAAGAAATTACGTGAGATCATTTACCCTACTTACATTATCAGGAAATTGCAATTCCTGAACAAAAATTATCTTATACAGTTTTAATTTTAAAATTTTCGTGGCATTCCAAGCATAGATAGACTTGTAAAATTCTGTTTCCTGTTTACACCTTCGTAGAGTTTACTTTGAACTTCGTTCCAACCTTTCTCCGATTTTGCATAATTTCTGCTTTGTAAGCACCTATTGGTTTACTTTCGGTTTCGTATCATGTGCAGATCTCGTTTCCGTAAATTTATTTGAGATGCAGGAACGCTGAGGAATTTTCTTGCAACTCGCCGTCTCACTTTCCTACAAGAATGTGTTTTCGCATACGAATCATACATTAAATTCTGTGTTCTAAAGTGTACCATTATTAAGAACACTAACATACAAATAAAGCGAAAAACATTTCTTTCACGACTGACCCTCTTAAGGACTTCCGAACGACGAAAAGACAACGCTCTCTACTGCTTTACTCGGGAACACTGAAGGTCAAACTAAAGGTTAAGCAACATTTTTTGCTGTCGCCGCCCACGCTATAGCGGATGAATGTCCATTTGAAAGCACTTTATATCGCTAGGCAACTTCTCACTTTTTAGTTATTGATAATGGGCTATACATTCCCGTTTGAATTAATTGAACAAGCAGTTAAATTTAATTTAATAAGTCATTCAGTGCTAATAAATGTTTTCCTATAATTCTACACCGCATTATTCAGATAATTAATTGCAGTTATTGCTTTATGATTATACTAGTATTTAACCAATATTTTCGTATTTCTAGTTGTTTTAACCTTTTATTTAGAAGGTTATCTTTTTATTCATAACGGATATCACACCTAAGTAGAAGTAAGTTCATAATCCTCCATGGATTTAGTAATATGACTCGGAGAATTATAGCAGCCTAATGTAGTGTAGGTTTGAATGCCGTTAATATATTAGAAGTAAAAATGAGATTGGGTCAATTTCACATTAAAGGAAAGGACGACTTAAGTGAAATTTAAAAACATCCACAAAAGATGATTATTTTATAATAACAACCAGCAAAATTAATCCTTGAATAGTTTTGATTTACAAAAAGATATGAGGGCTGCAGGAGTGAAAATCGATGCTTCAACAGTGCGTATGCGGCTTCTAGAAGCTGAAGGGGAAGCTTCAAGACAGAAAACAGCTATTGACGTGTTCTATAAAGATAAAGAGACTGGCATGGACAAGAATATATCAGAACTGGACGCAAGAACAGTGGGTAGGGTCATGTTTTCTGGTGAAAGTCATTTTGAAGTGCAGGGGTTGAACGTCTCGCATGTAAGGAGAGACGATAGAGAGAAAATCTCGCCAAGCACATAAAACAGAGTTAAAGTTTACACATTAGAAGATGTTTTGGAGTTGTTTTGCATTCACAGACACTAAATGCTCAATTCCTATTGATTCACTAATGAACAGCGACAAGTGCATCCCAATTTTACAGAAAAGAGCCGCCCGAGAACCGGAGAGGTTGGCAGGGAAACTGAACATTGAAAGGGCGATTTTCCTGCAAGACCTTGCGCCATGTCATGCATCGATAAAAGGATTCATGGCGAAAAACGGTTTACAGTGTTTAGACTGACCTGGAAATTTACCGAATCTCAACCCTATAGAGGTGTCTTTGGGAGACTGTCAAGAAACGGATGGTGAAAATTGACTGCATTACAGATTATTTGTGGAATGATAAAAGTGTGGCTTCACGACACAGAAATAAGTGAAATATGCCAGAAAGTCAATGATGCTTTGCCCAAAAGAGCGAAAGCGGCAATTAAGGCCAAGGGTGGGCACATTAAATATTAAAAACACTTTAGTAAAAAGTAATGAGGAAATTTTGTGAAATAATTGAAAAATAGAACAATATCTTTGTAACATTAATTTGCATAAGGGTGTAGTTATTACATTGTTATTCATCTTCAGGATGAGTAACGGTGGTAGATATTAGAGAGAAAGCTCAGTCTAACAGCAAGATACTGCTTTTATACTAAAGTGTGCTCTCCAAATATAGATTGCTCAAGAAAAATTCGCCCCCGTGATGTTGGCTGTATGCATGGTCAAGGCTTGCCAATGTTCCATAGGCCACGCAGTAGAGTGGGTGTTATTACAAAATGTACTTTATTATCAATCAGCTTATTTTTTGACAAAGAATCCTTCGGAAACCGTTGCGGGCATTACCGTTTTGTTCCAATTTTGTCAACAACAGCACCGTCTGGTGTACAGCTTTAAATAAAAGCGCCTTGTGTTGGAACAGCCAAAATATTTTGCAAGATACGAGGGGATTCTGAAAGTCAATTTCTAAAGAAACTTCTATTGCTAAGAGCATTAAAATACAATAGGACATAGATAGATCACACTTTTTTCGACATAAGCACCGAGTGCCCGTAAACATTCATCTGAAATTTTCACCAATTTTACAATTTCTTAACGATAGAAATCTGCCCCTTGGTCTTCGAGCTATTCCACGGACGCTGTTTGCTCCTTTTCATAGTTGGAAAGCGTTTGTCTACGTGGTTGCTATTTCAGCTTGCTAAACATGATAATTGCAAGGCGAAATAGCAGGGCGGTACCTGCATCAGTCTTCTATGCTGGACATTGTTGGCATTTCTTGCCAATCAGCACCTGTCACTCTATGTAACTTTGTTATAACTGTTGTAACTGTTTCATTATGAATACACTCAACAATGCATTTGCTTCATACACTGTCAAAATTTCAAGATGATGTACGTGAAATCTCACAAAAATCGTAATTCAATCTAAGAGTACTTCGTAATTGATATATATTCCGGATTGTCATCATCACTGCCACGGGTGGCCGAGGTCTTTAAAGCACGGACTCGTGAGCGGGAGGTCTGGGTTCGATTACCGCCAGGACCGTCCTTTCTGAGGGTTTTTCCAGGTTTTCCTCAGTCCTCGTAAATGGCAAATGCCGGGGAGGTACTCTAAACTTAGGCCTGGAACAATTCCTTCCTTAAAAATAAATCCTTTCCCAATATATCATTTCATCTTGTGTATCACCAGTGTCCATCGCCTGTGGTGCCTCTGTAGCAAAAACGGGCGTTAAACGCCATTCATTCCGGATTATCAGGTTGGATTAACAATAATCCTGGCACCAGATGGAGCTAGTTTTGTTTTTAACACTTCACCTTCATTTGGGGAGAAATGTGCTATCTGGTTGCATGATTGCCGTCGTTAATGCACCAGGACAAATTTTTGAATTTATTATATATATATATATATATATATATATATATATATACACACATACATGTATAAATATATACAGTCATTTAAAAAATAGTAATGGAAATTACACAAAGCGACAGCGGCGTGCAAATGTGAACTGCAAAGTTAATGTTGCTATTGGTGGTGGTGTTGGTTCTGACAAAACTACGAAATAAAAACGAGCTGAATTAAGAGAAAGTGTGAGGTGGTGGGGGAAGCACGTGGTGGCAAAACTAGGAACTAAAACATTGAGGTGGTGGCGGAAATATTTGGTGGCAAATCTGTGAACTAAAATTGAGTTAAATTGTGTGGTGATGGTAGGGAAATAACTTTGCGGCAAAACTAGAAACTAAAAGTTGAGGTGATGGGGAGAAGCACTAGAAACCCAAATATTTGAGGTGGGGGTAGGGAAAAATAACTGGTGGCAAACCTCTGAAGTAAAAATGAGATCGATTAAGGGAAGGCGCGAACTGTTCAGGAGGAACACTTAGTGCCAAAATAGAGAAATAAATTTTACATGCACTTATGCTGAAAAATAAAAAAATAAGTTTCACAATTGAAATGGCGGAAAAGTGGCTGAATGTGGAACTAAAATATATAAACAAGGTGGTGGTTGAGAAAACCTTTTTTAAATTTTGTAAAACGAGATAATAAACTTATAAAACTAACTCTCATTTTGTGGTTTACTTTTATTAAATCAAAAATTTATTGAAATTTGATAATGTTAATATTGCTAAAATGACAAACTATGTTTAAAACGAAATTTATATATCTTGGAACTAAATTTGGAACTAAAAATATATATTTTATTAATAGAATAATAAAAAAAACTTCTCTAAAAGCATAAAATACAGTCTAGCTGGAAAAATCGTGTGTTTTTAGTTTAAAGTTCAGTCATAGTTTCAAGTGTTGACATATATATATACAAGGTGTCTAAGAATACAACCATACAAATTGCAAACATTATGAAACGGTCCTAGATATGTGTTTTGAGATAGAAACTTATAAACGTTCAAATTTATGACGCTTTTTCGAAATTGGATATCCGAGCTGATTCGTCAATATAACGTTAAATGTGTGAAGTAGATTTAATTCAGAATGCTCCCGTCTTACCCAAGCAGTCGGGAAAAGGTAGTGTTAATTCACAATACACGGGAAGATGAAAATTATTGACTTTGCTAATTCGATAAAATTGTTCGTTCTGCAAGGGTATGCACGCCTTCAAACCCAAAAAAGACTCTTGTCCAAACCTTAAATGGCCTTCGTAATCTCTCTAAAAAGATATTACCCAGTTCTTGCTGTAGAGGAGCTTCCTTGTAGAGAGAAGTGGCTGCTATTATTGAGGATTCACTAGTGTGTTCCTCAGAAACAGGTTTTTGGTTTTTAAAAATGGTTTCTGTAGTGGTCTGATGAGAAGACAGAAATTTGCAATCTCCGCCCAGGCAGAGTTATGCATGCCTAGGTAAGGCATATACTCCGGAGTTCGCCTGGTTTCCAGAGTTCCCATTTCAGACTCATAAACCCTGTGCCACATACCCCCTCAATACGAATATTCACTGTGACGAGAACTTACAACACCACGTCATAGAAGCGGCGAGAGAGAGGAGGAACGGAGAGGAAGAGGCCGCAGCAACAAGAAGCCACCATCTAAGTACAAAATCTCACTTACCTCCGCTTCCTCCATATGCCCAATTTCGGAACCAAGGACCGATAGGGCTCTTCTTTCTCCATCTACTTATTCAAAGTAATTACCCGATACTCCTTTCTGTTAAACCCCTTCTATAAATTAACCCGTCCTAACCAATTGTGATTCCCTTTTGTTTTCATTAATCCCCTTGCATTCATCTTTTAATAAAAAACCGCTTCAACTTTTATTATTTATAAATTAAATTAACTCCAGTCATTCCGAAATGCTCCTTGTTTCAAAAAAAATAGTTCACGTACTTCTCATTGCAGGAGTATAGAAAAGTTACCTAAATCTCTGAACATGTTGCCAATGTCCCAGAGGTGGGTAAATAGTAGTTTTTAAACTTATTTTAGAGAGAAAAATTAAAAACTACTTATGCTTTTATTAATACATTTTCTTTATTTATTTTATTATATTCTGCCTAAATATAATTTTCTATCGATGAAATAAACTATATTATGCATCTGGGTTTTAACAATGAGGTATCAGCTTTATTAATTTCCTTCCATCGTGACATATTTCCACAGCTGCCAACATAGATTACTTATGTAAATAGCTACTACTTAAAAACAAATTTACGTAATATTAACTGCATCATTCTGAATTTTAAACGGTTGTGAAGAATTATTTATTAAATCATGTGTGTTATATTATAAAATATGTAAAATATGTAATCTCTATCAGTTTAATTTATTAACAATTATCACATTCCATATTAAACCAAAGTTGGTAGCACTGCGGTGTTATAAAGTGCAGTTTCTAGTTTGAGTGCTTGGTGTTAAAAATACTTTAGGTATGAATTTTCTAAAAAAAAAAGTATTATGCTCTGAGGACCACCCAATACTTTGTTATGCATCCATATACACACTTTATGTGCTTTTCATCAACTAAACAATATCTAACTATCCAAGACTCCTTAACAGATTGCCGCAATTCTGTATATGTACACCCTTTAACAAAAAAAAGGGGGGGGCATCGCTAGATTCTATGCATAGATCGGAGAATTTCGGGGATCTTCGTAAACCTTGTATTACAAAGTGCATGCAGCAATTGCAGGTGCACAGTGCAGTGAACGCTTTGCCTGCAAATGTAATGGTCACAATGATAAGCATTTGGAAAGTGAAGCTTCGGCGTAAGCTCCTGGATTTAAATCCCACAAAACATTTTTTATTGGTTTTATAAGTGTATATATATAGAACAGCATGTTGCCTTAATATCACATTAAATGTCAATGCATCATTTGAGTATTATGACATTACCTAATCACAAACTAACATATTCTTTACAAATAACTAAATGAATACATGAACAGAAAAATTTATCTTCTAAAGTGAAACACACAGAAATAAACATAAATTGATATCGTGTATGAACCTTCAGCATGTATAACTGCTCTCAATCTTTGGAGGATAAATTATGTCAGATTTCTACAGTAGTGTGGACGAGAGGCTACAACATCGTAGGCTTCTTGAAATTGTGCCCGTAAGCCATCTTTATCCTTGCACGGCAGGTAATGCGTGTGCAGCATATTGTACTTGGAACAAATAATGAAGGAAATATAATATTCATTGTAATATACAGGTTGTTCCTAAAGTCAGGTAACATATTTCTTAATTTTTTTACACAAAAACTACAAATGATACAGCTTTCATATATATGCCATATTAAAGAGGAATTCAAATTGTTTTATTGTCAATGTTTGATTTTACAATAAACCTATGTGGGAACCAAGAGTAAATCAGCATATGTCTACACGATAATCTACCTCTTGCTATACTCTTCGGAGTATATTCTTAGATACAGTGGTGGCAACTTCTTGAATCTTACGCGAGTTTTTCCAAATTTTGTTGTAAAGATGGAACAAAATTTTTATGTAACCCCATAGGAAGAAGTCTGGAAGGCCAATTTTCAATACAATTATCATTATTCCCTGCTTGTCCGATCCAGCGTTGAGGCAGCTCGTAGTTCAGAAAATCACGATCGTCGTTATGTTAATGGGGTGAGGCACCGTTCTGCTGTAACATGAAAATGTTGGAATCTTTTTGCAGTTGAAGGAACAACCATTGTTGTATCATATCCAGGTTCATATGTCTATAGTGTTTTCGTGAAGAAGAATGGTCAGTAAAATTTCCGCGATGACATTGCTCAGAGAACGTTTACTGTAGGTGAATCGCGCTCATATTCGACCAATTCATGAGAAAGCTGAACACCCCACACTAGACAGTTATGTCTGTTGACTTTGCAATTGTATGGAATGTCGCTTCGTCACTAAAGGTTATGCGATTCACGAAGTCCTCATCTTCCATCCATCGTTGCACTGGAATACAAAACTTCTAAGGATGCTATTCGTCATTTCTTTTCTACTGTTGCAAAAACGGTAATTTATACAGCTTTATATACAGTCTCTCATAAAAGTGTCTTCCAAATTGTAGTTAGTAGGTGGTACTTGCAGCTCGCAGGATGCTCCACCAACTGATTTTTACGGACTTCTTTTCAATGCCTCTTTCGCATGGTTAACGGTCTCTTCATTTGAACGACACGTCCTTTCTTAGGACACAACCAACCAGTATTCAAAAATTTGTCATGCTATGCGTAAATAGACTTCCTTTTTGGTATTTCTTTACCGTACATATTCCTGAACTTCCATTGCACATCTGTAGCACTTTTACATTTGTAGAATTCCAACACACAGAATGCGCGCTCTTCGCCAGTAGTCTCCATCCTTACAAAACGCCAACTGCGCCAAATGCAAGAACTAAGAGAATTAGCGCCAAAATCCAAACAAAACCATTTGATTTCCTCTTTAACAAGACATCTATACGAAAGCTGTATCTTTTGTAGTTTTTGTGTAATAAATTAAGAAATGTGTTACCGGACTTGAGGGACACCTGTGTACATATATGTTAATGTTAAAACTTGCTGGTATGGGAAGTAATATTACGAAACTAATTTGTCATATGTTACAACGGTTTATTAAAAAAAGGTGCTTCATGCTGGGAGGCGAACCTACGTTCTTAAACACGACATCACTGACACTCTGCCACAGAGATAACACAAACACACAAACACATATACTAGACAGCGCCTTTAGTGAATGTCACATAAAATAATTGCTGCAGCGTCTACACAGCCTCGCTGTTTACCTTGTGAATTGCGCGCTGTAAGGAGTAGGACTTGAGAGTTTTGCGTTCAAGAGATAACTTTTTTTTTGTCAAAAGGTATACGTATCTACTTAACTCGCTTCGCAAAGCATGCAGAATGCGTATATGTTTTATAAACGTTGAAGAGTCTGCTCAGAGATTGCACCAATTCTTATATTTTGCATATAAGTCCATGTGAAACAGATCAAAAAGTTATAACAAGCACAGATCGACACTTTTATAGAAAATCTTTAATCTACATTAGACTAAACAACATTTAAAAAATGCTCTATGTGACCACAAAGAAACACTTATTCCCACTAAGCATTTATTTTATTTTCACGGTACAACAGTGGCTATGCAGCATAGTCCATTATTGCTTTTGCTTAAAAGGTACATAAATGCACCCAGCATATACCGAACATAAACGAAATTACAAGTCACTGTGGAAACGATGAATTTGACAGAGTAATAACCTTGTTTATTATTATTATTATTATTATTATTATTATTATTATTATTATTATTATTATTATTATTCTATCGTGATCAGCAATGAAACATAATAGAGTACAGGTCTTTCTACTCTAGCTGCAAAGAGAAAATAGTTATTTTGTGTAACTTACATTCCCAAAACCATGTTTGTTGATATGACGTTAAGCAAACTGAACGTATTTGTATCATTTATTTACTTATTTATTTATTTACAGATGTTTATGAATCTGGATCTGATTTCAATGGCTGTTTCAGAATACAGACACTGTTAATCCAGAATTTATGAAAATACCGTTTCTGGATAGGTATTCAATGTTTCATCCAGTTGGTCCTGGTGGTGTAGTGGTAAGCATACTTGCCTCCTAAATCCAAGATCGCGGGTTCAATCCCGGCCAGGACCGATGGATCCTTAGTATAGTTTCCTTCGGAAGGGAAGTAAAGCAGTGGGTCTCGTGTCGTACATTTACTGCATAAAAAATAACCCAAGCCAGAAAGAAGAGACCTCTGAGCAAAATATGTCGGCCTTTTCAAGCCCTGAATTGAATGGGACGCTGATGACCTGAGATGTTAAAGGGCGTTCATAAATAAACTAAATCAAAAAATGCTTCATCCGATGAAAAGGCTGATACCCCATCTGTATCAAATGCTGCCAAATCTTGTCTGATAACCCCCCCCCACTAAGTGAATATAGAGAGGAATAAATGAGTATCCATTGAAACAAACTGAGCAAAGAGCACTCCAAAATAAAAGCGAAGTCCTTATAAATGGCAAATGCCGGGGAGGTACCCCAAACTTAGGCCTGGAACGATTCCTTCCTTAAAAATAAATTCTTTCCCAATATATATATATATATATATATATATATATATATATATAATTTCCTCTCGTGTATTATATGTCCACCGCCTGTGGTGCCTCTGTAGCAAAAAACGGGCGTTAAACGCTATTCATTTATTAGACTGTGCTATGCAACTTATACGGTGTTACATCAAGAGTATTACGCAGTTCGTTCCCTAATCTAACCAAAGACTAACCATCCGTTGACTGTACACATAAAAGAAACTCTTCGGCCTACTGTTATCCCTCAAGGCATACCAGAACCCCTTCTTATTTAACATAAACATACACAAAAGATAAAGGATCATAAGTTCTCTTACACAAACAAAAATATAACAGTATTTCTTTCCTTTAAAGTTCCGGCAATAAATTTCTCTTTTCAATACCCAAGAAAAAACACAAGTAGTTACCTAAATGTATTCAAGCTTCAATAAAAGTTATGTAAATTAATTATAAAAACATATATAATATTAATAATCGATTATAAGAGCACTGGTAATTTAGGGGTGGGGATTTTTTTTTGAATGATTTATTTATAGACGCTCTTTAACAGCTCAGGTCATCAAGAGTCCCATTCAACTCAGGGCGTGAAACGGCCGATAAATTTTGCTCAGAGGCCTCTCTTTCAGGCTTGAGGTTCTTTATCGACACGGAACCCACGGCTTTACTTCCCTTCCGAAGGAAGCCATACTTAGGATTTTTACGCCCCGAAAAAATCCATCGGTCCTGGCCGGGTTCGAACCTGCGATATTGGGGGGTGGGGATTGAAGCTATTACTTACCCCTCCACATTTTGTAAGAAATTGATAGATCATTAATTTTATATCTTTTTTTACGCAAAGTTCTTTCTGTAACAGCATCATAATTCTAAATTTGGAAGAATAATTTTAAATTCATATGCTGGCTTAGCCCATAAAAACCGTCATTTTATTAATATCCATACAATTATATAGAAATTCATAACTCGCTCAAAACAATGACTTTGGGTTCACTACTTTTCTTCTGATAGCCCCAATTCACCTTATTTTTTAAATTTTAATGTGTGTGTGCGTGCGTGCGTGTAACTACAAGATGACATGAATGTATAAGATATGACATTCCTAGGTCTAATAGATTTCACGCAAATATTAGCCAATGTTATTGTATTTTATTAAAATTGTTTTTTTATAGATACGTAGCTTTCAGTCCTTAAATATATGAATGTGAACAATAACTCATTTCAGCCCATATTTTTCCAAACACGATGATTTGTAAACAATCGTCATTATATTACAAGATTAAAAGTAAATCTTTTTATGCATATTTGAATAATTTCCCCACAACGGCAATGACGAATACAAATATAGCAAAAGTTTTATTTTTATTTTATTTTTTTTTTTTTTTTATAGTGTTTAACTCCCGTTTTTACTACTGAGGCACCACATGCGGTGAGACTGGTGATACGTGAAATGAAATATTTGGGAAAGGATTTTTTTTTTAAGTTAGGAAACGTTTCAGGCCTAAGTTTAAGGTACCTTCCCGGCATTTGCCATTTATGGGGACTGAGGAAAAACTGGAAAAAAACCCAGTCAGGTCCCAGTACTGGCGGGATTCGAACCCCAGATCTCCCGCTCACGAGTCCGCGCCTGAACGACCTCGGCCACCCGTGACGGTATGGCAAAAGTGCAAGTTGGGACAAATAAATACGGTTTTCAAACTTGTGCTACTAGGTAAAGGAGTATAAAAAATACATTCAGTAGAATCCTCATGTCTGTCTTACACGGCATTAAAGCTAACATTTATCACTTATCACCAGGCCAGGGATGTTAAAGACCTAAAAATGCCTTAAAATGATAAAAGTGGCCTAAAATATGTAAAAAGTTATGAAAAGTAACGTGTATAGTTGTTTCATTAAATGTAAAGCTAAAAACCCTTTTAAAAGTTTGTGTTTACATTCACTTGCGGTAAGCAAACAAGGGCTGAAAAATTACACTGTAAAAATGTAAATTCGTGTACATAAAACATATTCTCAAAAGCAAAAGAAATCCGATTAGCGGCAAGAACATTCTTATATTTCATAAAGCTCCTTTCAACATCGGCACTTACGAGTACGATCGGAGCAATTTTAAGTAAGACATGTCACTAGATATCAGCTCTTTGAAATCAAACTAATACGTTAAAGTTTTCACTAGAGACTACTTAAAAAATTAAGCACATTTGTACCCGTAAATCGAAATAATTTATCGTTCTTGAGACATGGTTATGAGGTTCTCCGGACTGCATTTTACAAAGAGATTGCACACAGTGTAAAATCTATCCCATAGTCACCCTTCTGGTATCTAGAGATGCTAACTTATTTTACAAAAGTTTCACAAAGAAAGGCATATTTCAAATAAATTGAAGACATGCATTTATCTTCTGGTTTTCGGGAATGTTATTTTCGTTACACGTAAATAAAATCTGCTGTAGTAAGCACCCAGCACCACCTTATGACTCCTTCCATTCAACAAGATACGAATTTAAATATCTAAGAGTTTAAACTTATTTCCATATAAATTGTAAATGCATCTGATAAATTCCGCAAACTCTTTCAGCCAATGAACGAGTCAATGATATTCGATTGACCAATGATAATAAATTTAGTGGTGGGGTAGGAGCAGTTGTTCTTATGATTGAAATTTTAGTGTTGGCGCAGCGCCACCTTCGATATTTTCAGCAGGTAAATCGGCTTATGCCAACCAATCGGCGGTTCAGTTTTTTTTTTTTTTTTTTTTTTTTTTTTTTTTTTTTTTTTTTTTTTAAACAGGACGGATGGATAGTATTAAGAGAACTTAACTTCACTTGTTTAATAAACCGTTTCAAACTGGTGACATTGCGAGAGGTAAAATCTTAACATGGGACGTCGAAACTGCTACTTAACAAAACAAGTAAGAATAAATTGCAAGCTTACAGGCTTCTTTGCTTTTTATTCCTGAATAGGTTTGTATTTACTTTTCACTTATTTTTGATATTTGGAAAATTCATTAATATGCCAATGAGGCCTTCAGATGTGTGGCGCATTTTAATTAACAGAGGAAAAGAGATCTCAAAAGTGTAAGCTTTGTAGCAAGATTTATTCCCCTACTAATCGATTATCCAATTTAATGGGTTATGTTTAAAGGGCCTACAAGGAAAATCTTGATGAAATGACATCAAGAACTACGAATAACAACAGCAGCTTAGTCACTGTTGTAATATATGGGCACAAAAATGAGGGGGGAAGCCTCTTTAGGTCTTTACATGGGGACTGATATGCAGCCCTTGAATGTTGTAAAGGGGTTTTAAACGTTTGTACATGAACTAAATCCACAGAACGAAAACTCGTATTTCCATCTCGTCGAAATTAGTTAGACCTAAGAAATGGAGTGCGCTATATTTAAGGTGACTCAAAACAAAAATACCAGCATCACCAATCAGTAGCACTAATACTATTGCGACATACTCGGAAATGCCTCTATTTCCCAATTGAAGGACACAACAAAATGTTGGTCAGATAGTCAAACCAACTCTCTTAAGGGAACAGTATCTTATTGTTCCAGGAACCTGCAGAAGAGAAATTTTCGACTGCGGGGCAAACCATCTCCGAAAGGTGTTCATCATTGTTACTTGAGCGGACAAAAATGTCGATTTTGAACCACCAACTTTAATTAAATGGCTGATTACAAAAGTACATCCTTTTCTTATCATTACATTTATAATTATTTCCAAATTATATATAAAATCTGCAATTTGGAATATTCATTTCAGAGAATGTGTTGCACAGTGATTTTCAATGGGCTACTGTTATGTTAAATTTAACATAAGAACTATATACCGATTTTAAAACTATGACCGCTTTATTTTTATATGCAACCAGTAACAAGTGTAATTGCTAGAGAAACATGAATGAATGAATTTTTTATTATTGTGCATGACGAAGAAATTTACTCTAATCTAATTTTCTTTACGGATCATCTTGATTCCGCCAAAGTAGCTGTGTTAATTCACAAAACAAGATACCGGTGTTCAAAAAATCCCAACCTGTTTCACTAAAAACCCGTGCATGATCAAAGGATGGCAAGAGAATAAGACAAAAATAGACAAATTGTTTAAGAAACAATTAATGGTGATAGGGATGAGCAGAATTTTGCAACCTCTTTCTATGAATTAGCTGTGAGGGAACGAAGGTTTGCGACTTTCCACCAGGAATCTGCAACGACACATACAGTCTTTATGCGTGCAATTCATAAAATAATCAAACAATATAGTCATCAGTAAAAATATATGACACCATCAGTTCCGTGATTTAAGCCCTGAGATTAATATCTCTGTAGGGAGGGGAGGGGGCGCTAAAGGCAAAAGTGTACAGAACAAATCCACTCCATGCACATTAGATGAACTGAAAATAACATTCGTAAAGAAAGTTCAATTTCTCAGCGGGAACTGCAGATGGTAATGGTTCATTTCCTTAGCCGATGCCAGGAATGTATGGATAATAAAAAGGTAGGAAATTCCAGCATTTTCTTGCTTAATAATGGTGAGCTAATGTACTTTTTGTGTGTTTAAAAATTTAATATTTTCGGGAGCTTGAGAAATGGCTAGCCAGAGGAATATTTTGATAACACCACACTGTTTACTATTAATATTCTGCTTTTGTTTACGCAAGGAGATAGACAGACTCTTAAATATTTGAAAAGATGATACACATACACTGCGCAATGTTTTACTTGGCAGATATAGCCCCCTCTCCCTGCATTCGTCGCTAGCCATCTCTGCAGCTCCCAGCAGTAATGGCTTACGCGACAATCATAGCTGCGAACTTTCTGACTACCGTTCACTGCGGTATCAGCTTGAACCGACCGACCGACCGGTCGTTACGTGTGTAAAGCTGCCACGAAGAATAATTCACTCATTATGTTGACTTGGTTTATTTATAAACGCTCTTTATTGTGTCAGGTCATTAGTGTCCCATTTAATTCAGGGCGTTAAAGAGCCGATAAATTTTGCTCAGAGACCTCTTCTTTCAGGCTTGTGGTTCTTTTACATGCCGTAAATCTACGATACGGGACCTACGGCTTTACTTCCCTTCCGAAGGAAGCCATACACAGGATGACCGGGGTTGAACTCACGATTTTGGGTCATCCATTATAATGGCTATTACAGCCCTCATAAGATAATTTATTTTTTTAATTTTCCGCCATTAGGCTGTATAGGATAACTGCTGGGGACATCCGGATAAAAAGCATTAACAACCATCTTCGGTCCTATCGACCCCAGACTTAAATCCATTTTCACTGATGGTAACCAGCATGGTACTCAAACACTAATATATGAAAGTTTTTTATTTTCTTACATTAATTTGATTTATTCCTATCATCTCAGAATGGATCAGTAATTATTAAATAAAATAAAATCACAATGAAAGTAAACATGATTAATTTTAGATAAATAATGATAAAAGGGCTCACAACAAGGTGTTATTTTAACCTCAAATGATACAAATAGTTCACAGCCAACTATTGTTATAACTTCAATTGTTCATTTGTTTTTATTTCAAGGAGGCTTCCGTTTATATGAGCACTGTAGATTAGATTATTTTCTCAAACTTATCAACATAATTTTAAAGTTCAGTTATTTTAGGGTATATTTATAATAAAATTAAAGGTCAATATCTTTCTTCTGGAATTAATTTGCAGAATACAACCCGTAACAGCTGATAGTTTATGGAGGTTATTTTATTTCGCTTTTAAATGCATCTGTTGTTATTAGACAATTATTTCCCAACCTTCGGTCACAGAATAATCATTAAACGTGATAACAATTCGTTGAGCTCAATAAAATTACTGCAAAACTACCGCACTTTATTATAGCACAAAGCTTTCCTATAGTTGTACATTCTCCCCAGCTCGTTCCTTCTAGGTCAGAGTTTCCCAAGTGCCCGGTTACTATATTTCCATTAAATTTCGTCACAGTTAAAATAATACTTACTTGTGGAAAATGTATAGACACGTGCTCCAGGCACTACTTCATAACACAATTTCTGAAACAGGAATTTTCAAGCCCTGAAATCATCAGTGTGATAAAGAAATTTCATGTTGTATAATCTTGCGTGAATTACTCTCGTCGTGACCTGGGGGGTTTATTCCTATGTTGGGCGGTACGATGGTTAGATAGGAGCAGAAAAACCAAGCAATTAATACATACGAGCTAAATGTAAACACACCATAGAAGGAAAATAATGAAGCGTTTTGTGAGAACTTGAGAAATAGAATCCCTTTACGTTCAATCAGAATTAACAAAACATGCCCTTTTACAACTGCACTTTATTTTCATGCCATTTGTAACATTAGCGAAAAAGCTTATCTTAATTTGGTGGTAAATAAATTCTGTAATGCTGAAATTACATGGTCGGACTTGGGTGAAAGCCTCGTTAAACTTTGGGTAGAAAATATCAATAGTTTTTGTTGGATTATAACTTGCCATTTAAATATGTATTAATTTTGAAAAGAGTGCAGCAAGAACAACACTTGAGCAAAATTAATTTTGGAAAGCACGCACGACAAAGTGGCATTAACAGAAAATTCACAAAATGTGAATGTGAATGTACTAGAATAAAAATGACTTTTACTGTAATTTAAATGCTCTAATAGAATGCATTGGTAATCAAAAAATAGTTCAGTTGGTAAACTAACTAAACTTTCGAGTTTAAAATGTTTGAGGTTGTAGGGAGGCCTATAATAAAAATACCACATATTTTATAATCTTAGAGAGCCTATAGCTTCTTGTATTTCATTAGTGTAAAGTACGCCTTTGTTAATACAAATTTCATTCATTAAAATATAACAAAATAACTGTTTAACATGTTCACTAGTTTGAGGTTTGATATACATTATTCTAAAACTGTTATTTTAATGAACAAAGGAAAAGGAAAACAAAAACATCAGTCTGTGAATGCAATTTAACTATCAAGTTGTCTATTTCTTTAAACATCCATAGATATACTGCTTATAAAACCTATCACCTGTGTTGCTGCTACCCAGGAGTCGGTCTAGTGATAACCGTACTGGTCTTGCAGACCCAAGATCGCGGGTTCAATTCTAGCCAGCGTCGATAGATTTTTCGGCGTAAACAACCTAAGTATAACTTCCTTCGTAAAGGGAGTAAAGTCGTGGATCCCGTGTATACGTAGAAGAATCTCAAGCCTGAAAGAAAAGGCTTCTGAGCAAAATTTATCGGCTGTTTTACGCCCTAAATTGAATGGGACAGTGATGACCTGAGATTAACAGCGTTCATAAATAAAGCAAATAAATAAAAGATAAGTAACATCAGTGCAATTTCTGACAATTCTTTATAGTGCAGAGCACCAAAGTACCAGAATGTACGGGGTATCTAGCCCTCGTCTTCATAAGCTCTCCAAACTTCCCAGATTTCTCTCCATACTGTTGATAACTGAGGGACCAAGATTTTCAAAAATAACTTCCTCTGCTTATCCATGAGGTTTTCCGTTCAGTTTCAGTCCGTGGTAAACAGGATGGAGTATTCACAGCAACAGTATATACATCATTTTAGCAGCCGATTTTTCATTTTTCTATGTGACAAAAAGTCCTTGTGATCATCATGTAGACTGTTATCCATTCACAGTTCAACGATATATTCAAAGTTTTTTTTTTTTCATTAATTTATATTTGGCTTACTAGATTAAGTACTGCAATTGTATCAGCAGCTTCTTTGAGAAGTTATTATCATGGAGAATGGATTTGATTAAAGAACGTAATTTCTCAGCTTAATCATTGGAAATAACCTTCCTCGTTGCACTTAAGGGTTTAGTGAAGGATAAACAGACCTCTCTCTGAGAGTACTACCGTCTGCAATGAGGCATACTTTAGAGTCACCACTTTCTATAAGTAAATGTTCCCGATCAGGGTGCTTGAAAGTCTTCAACACCGCGTTCACGCGAAATACAATATTTCTTTCAGAGAAGGTTTTTGTCTAGAAGATTCCCAATGTGCGCATTACATGAAGACTGCCAAAGGCCTGTTCTCACAACGTTACTGGCACTGACTAAAACGGTACAGTAAATGTTCACATTGTATCGGTCTTTAGCTAGTTTTCTTTACCCACTAACCATATCACATAGAGCATCGCCTGTTTCTGACGACCCTGCCATATCAAAAACTTCAAGAAAAACACATCCAACTTTGGCACTAGGTCGACATGGATTGTGAATAAGTGTTACATTTGTTATGTTAATCGATTCTTTTTCCAGCCGGCTATGAGCAAAACGGAGTTTCTTATGTTTTACATTAGTAACGTCACAATATTCAGAAGGCTATCACAAAAGTGCCTTTTTAGTTGGTGGTTTATACGAAAAGCGCATTTTTTAAAAGAAAATTTCAAAGTCCACTGATTCTGCCTCACTGAATCGGATATTGAAGCCATAGAAAGCAGTAGAGAGAGAGACAGAGAAAGAGACAGAGACAGGGTGGGAGGGAGGGAGGGAGGGAGGCAGGGAGGCAGGGGGGGGGGAGATCTCCTGCTTTGTGGAGGCATTCATTCGGTCCGAAAAATCTGTTGTCTGTCTTTTAGCCATGGAAGGTTTAGAATTTAAAGTGTTAGGGTAAATCAAGGTTAATACTGTCTTCGTGAGATAAGGATGACAGACTCACAGATGACACTGCGGACATGGATGTACAGGAACTGGGGCTCCGGTTTGCAACTGGATCGTCTATATCTATGGACATTTTCGAGTCGATGTATGGAAATGGAATTCTCCTCTGACAGTTGTAGCAGTAGTTCACGAGCTCTAGCAGAAGTTCGGATTTAGACATTTCTATGAGCTTCCTTGCTGTAGTTTTACAGCTACTCCACATTCACGAAACTTGGCACAAACTATGTTGGAATAAATCAGAGTTCTTCGTACACGCCATGAAGAAGTCGATGACCGCGATTCATAGTAACTACTGTCCAGATAGACCACCTCAGAGGAAAGGCAACGATGTTGATATATGTGCTATATGAGCCAACAACACGAGTTGAAACAATAGTATACTAAGAGAACACGTGCAGTTATTGCCCGACTGGTTTTATGGACGGCAGAACCGAAGCAAGCAGCAAGAAAACGAGTCCCGACTGGCGTTTTAGTTCTCCCGCGCCAATCATATCGTAGCGATTACTCTCAAGCGGAAAAATTGTTCCTTTTGTTGACGAAACAAAGCCGACACGGGAAAGCGGAACATATCCTTTTGATTTTCTACATCGCAAATGCCGGCGCAACAATACGCAGTAAACATATTTACTACCACTCTTTTACATGTCTGCGCCGACTGCACCTGCGTTAGATTTCTGCCGCCAGCCTGGCCGGCGTATGGATGTCGAGGGCCAGAGATGTTCCATTTGATTGTTCCTGTTGCCTTTTTTCGGCATACCATGAGATACTGGCTGCTGAATTCTAAGTTCTGGCCTTTTCTGACGCCCCCCCCCCCCTCATTCATCGAATACCTTACTTTTTTCGGCATACCATGAGATACTGGCTGCTGAATTCTAAGTTCTGGCCTTTTCTGACGCCCCCCCCCCCCCTCATTCATCGAATACCTTACCAAAAAGAAGTATTTTTCTCTGTGAATGTGAAGGCTAGGATTAAAATGTAGAATACAACGTGCAAGCACCCAAACCTCGATACCTAATGTTTATGGAATTATGACGTGGAAAAGTGTGTGTTTGAAAACTTTTTCTATATCCATCGCAAAACTCACGGCTTATTTTATTTTTTGTCTTTTACGTATTTTACTATTTCTATTCATTTTACGCTTTTACGCGTAATTTAACGTCACGCAGAAAACACTTTATTACGCGTAATGTCACAACCCTGTCAGTGACCCACGCCGACTGCTATAGCGCCGGATATTTCAGTTGGGTAAGCATTTTTCAGACTCCCACCATTTCCTTTCCTAAATTTCATCCTAAAATGGAGGCTGTTCAGTAATTTAGATGTGCTGAGCCCATTTCCGCTATCCTTATTTCATTCCTTATTTTAAACATTGTTTGTGGCATGGAATATAATATTAATAGCAATAATAATATAATAGTATTGTGTTAATAAACTGAGTTATTGTCATTTACAGCACATGGGCCCGAGGGACAGAAACACCCAGCTGAGAATGGTGAACAGGGAATATGAACGATCAAGTTAGTGAGGCCTGCTTTAACCATCATTTCACATCTCTCTTTCATCAAGCGCAGAACAAATTTTTTGAAGGTAAATCAGCAGCAGAAATTAATGCTTATATACATCCAAGTATGCAAATAAGCAGAGATCAGAAAATGCTGGAAGAGACTGAACTTTGGAACTAATGGAAGTAACATTTAGTAAAAAGCATTTGAAAGCAATATGAATATTGGACAATGGTTGAATTTTCGTTGTGATTTGCAAAGCTATAACGTCATAAAGAGTTTTTTGTTCCTTAACATATTCATGTTCTGCTTCAAAAGCTCTGAGGGTGTTTTACAGGGGGAAAAAAATGCTGATTTTCTTCAATGCAGATTGTTTCTTATTCTAACTGCAAAAGAAATTAGCAATCTGGTAACCAATAGCATAGATTTTGCATGTGATATGCTCACTTTTATTAATAACTTCAAGAACTGAAGAACTTTTATGAATAACTTCAAGAATATCTGAATACATATTTTGGGCATGTTTTGTAAATGTACTTCGCCCCTGCAGGAGACTGCCACTATAAGATAAATTAGGTGTCTAAGAATTAGACTATTTGTGCCATCGGTGATTATAAACTTAATTGGAGTTAAGAATTTTGAATGAGTAAAATAAAGGTCAACAGTGAATACTTTTTGCAAAATTGGCTTATATGTTCAAATATGAAATTGTAACCAGCGTCATTGTATACTATACAATTTTAAAAATAAAATAATATGAAAACAAATTTTCACCTATAATACGAATTTATAAACGACTATGTAGTTGCATATATAGCTTATACTATCGATGATTAAATTATTAGTGATATGTTTTGTTTAAAATAGTAAAATAAGTTCAATTTCAGGGAGAAAATAGAGAGAACAGACCAAAAAGCAAGTACTTTTGTAACTGTAAGAGAAATAAAGCATCGAATTTAAGCAAGTTAAGCATTGTAGGATGGTTAATACCGCAAAACTGTTTTACTATACAATACAACAATACTTATTATTTTTCAGAATTTCAGGTATTTTTTATTTTTACTGCAGAAAAATTAATAAAGTGACGAAGTCTAACAGCGCCACGTATACCTTTATTGCCAACAAACTAATACTTGTAAACGAAACCGAATTGCGGGAATATACTACAGCAGTTTGTATTCACATGCTATCTAGTGATGAAATGAGTTAATTAAGTCAGGCATCGCTTATTTCCACCATTTGCTATTGTTTAGCTACAGAAAGGCTGTTACTATAAAGGATAAGAAAAACAATTTTCTATTGTGGATCTACTAAGCATAGCTACATAAAACTATATACTTTTTATTATTATTGAGAATTTAATATGTTAAGAGAACAAGTGAATAATGTTAAAGAGGTGAACATATATTTTGGGTTATTCGCGACATTTATATGGGGTATTACTTATTTGTTTATAACAATCCTCAAATTTTAATCTATTCATTTCATATGCTGAAAATGACTACGAGTGTCTATTCCATCTTATGTTTCATTTAAAAATAATTATTAACATTAAGTGAATATGATTTTTTTTTTCAAAAAATACTCCAACTAGTTGTGTGTGGTCCATTTTGGTTACCTACTTTGGATATGACAAAGAACTCTTCTCTGGTTAAGAAAATTGATGGCGTTAATTGGTTCATTCGTTCCTAATAGCAAGAGAATATTTTCTTAGTTGAGTTGTGTTTTATATACAGAATAAATTATCATCTATGTTAGCTGCTGTCTGCAGAACATATTAATTTTTTTCCTCGTAATTGTCCTTGTTTGAATACGCCTTATTTCAAGACCTGCAACAATCTAGACGATGGAAGTTGGAACTTGGGATCACCTAGGCGCGCCGAATTCTTCTGCAGTTATGACAGTTGACTTGAGCTAGTCAATTAAAATATATATTTTGAATTTTCAAAGCGTAGCGGGAGGCATACGCTTACATTTAGTATTATAGGAGCTGTAAATTTTATCACAACAACAATCAATACAAAACCCCCAATAACAATTATTCCTTTCAATTCAAACATCAATATATGAATTAATACTAGAATCATTTTTTAATAATCCTCACCACTGGATTAAACCTCGTTGGCATGGGCAATCCAAGCGCTTAGGAGATTTAACAAGGGTATACAAAGTGGCAATTTCTCTGCTTGAGGCTCATTACTCCAAGTTAATGCACACGAGCGTACAAAGCTCATTTTTCCAATTTATTAAGCACGGGCGTACGAGGCCAATTCACTCATTTTTAAAGTATCATCGCATACGAGGATCACTTTTTGAGTCATTACGCACGGGAGTACGAGGCACTTTATTACAAGTCTTTAGTCTATAAGTGCACGAGATTCAATTTCACAAGTTAATATGGTAGAAAATCTTCACTTTAAAAGTAACATTTGTGTCGTGGAACATATATATAATAAGGTCAATAATCTTAACGCCCAGTGAAGTGCATAAGACCCAAACTGATTTCCAACTACCGTTTCCGCGTCGCAGTAAACTTATTCAGATTTTTTTTGTTTGTTTATTTATGAACGCTCTTTAACATCTCAGGCCATCAGCGCCCCATCCAGATTAAGTTGTGAAACGGCCGACAAATTTTGCTCACAGGTCTCTTTTTTTTCAAGCTTGAGGTTCTTTATCGTCCTGTAAATGTACGACAGGGGACCCACGGCTTTACTTCCCTTCCGAAGGAATCCATACTTAAGATTTTTACTCCCGAAAAAATCACAGAATATACCACAATGTATCATATGATTATTATTACAACATCCATAAGTCCTGGTCGGGTTTGAACCCGCGATCTTGGGTTTAGAAGGCAATTATAGTCACCACTACACCATCAGGACAGACCTTCACATTGGAAGTAGGTCAAATGGTAATACCGAATTAAATTATTCTAAGAAACACCAGATGTAAAACAGAATTACGATCAAAAGCAGGGGCATAACAAAATAGTGAAAAATGCCCCGAGATGTTCTTGTCGTTGAGGCGTAGATAACAGCCAAGACCGCTTCAAAATTTGGCATCCAATCCAGGGCCCGCAACCTTCAGCAAAGCCGCTTCAAATTTGGCGCCCAAAGTGGCGTCATTAATTTTAAACTACTTCATTGTAGTAGTTCGGTAAATCCTGCTCGCCCTGACTCGTATAACACGTACGGCTTATCGACCGATACAGTCCTCCGCTACTGCATCAGTCATCATATTATTGGATGGCCCGATAATTTCTTTCCGAAAAGACACAGGCATGTACAACTAGAAGTCAATTTTCTTCTTTATAAATCCTGTGCATCAACGATATAATAATCGCTCTGTCTTAAGGGCTCAGTTTTTGGCAGTACAGCTTAAAGGATAATGAAGATTTTGTAAATTTACAATTTTTTTGATTAGAAAATGCTAAAATTTAATTTTTTGTTTGTACCACTTATTTTTGTATATTCTAACGAACTCTTGTAATCAGTTCCGTTAATTTACCAATATATGAATATATTCCTCTACGTCATTTTGACCTTGTTCTAATTTTGAAGATTTATATTTTGTAATATTTTGTTTCAATTTTTTCCATGAAGCTATTCTGCAGCTTGCATTCGTTTTAGGTGAATCTGAGGGTCGCAGTTCGCCTAAAATATTGGTGGTTTGGCCAAAATATCATGTAATCCAGTATTTTGAACTAATGCAGATTTAAACGTATTATTAACAAATTATATTTTTATTACTAATTTCATTTCCAACCTTATACAGAAAACTACAACCTTAATTTTAAAAATATTATTGAACGCTTCTTACTAAGAACTAAATATTCTCTTTTAAAACTAAATAAGTAATTTTTTATAGAAAACTACAACCTAAATTTTAAAAGTATTTACTATTGAACGCTTCTTACTAAGAACTAAATATTCTCTTTTAAAACTAAATTAGTAATTTTTTTATTTATGAATGTTATTTTAAAGCTTTGAAAAGTGTTGTGATTAATTGCAAATTTTCCCAGTTTGAAGATCTTGCTCCTTCGACAAGCGAAATGCAGCAATCAAGTTCAACAAGACCGCATCATATTTACACGGAATATAGCCTGAAATGTGGCCAGAATCGGGAAAGAAAGATAATTATTTGCGTCAGTGTGAGGAGCTTGTTGAAAACCAGACCGTAGCCCATTAGGACAATAATCTCATTACTTAGTTCCGCTTTAAGCTAATTTTAACATATTTCATACTGTTTTATGTAACACTGAATATACATGCTTATTTTCTCTCGTTTTCACGAATGATACTCTAGGTGGGTGTAATCTTAAATCCAGAAAACTAAGCGATATATACATAACCGATCGAAAAACAATATTTAAAAGAACATGCAAGATTCGTACAATTTATTTGATAGTTATTGCTCTGCTTTAAATATTTTGTTCATTTTTCCTTTGTTTGTAAATGAATTACCATCCTCTTCTATGCACTGTGTTTTCTGGGTGTAGAATATGAATGCAATGGGGGCATTGAATTCTGAATTAATTTCATATGTGAAAACCTTGATCGCTGGTCTAATTGTACATGATGTCAAATAGTACATGGAGAGGGTGCGAAAGGTTTCAAAGACTGAACAGAACCTACGGTTATATTTTGAAGAATAGTTATTTATTTTTTCACGCCAAACTGCTCTGTTATGTAAGTGTGGTGTAGCTATTCCAAGTTGGTGGAAAGAGGCATATCTGAGTGTGTAAAAATTGTCTATACTAGTTTTTTCCATTCCATATACTGCAACAGCCTGCACTTGAAGCCTCATGCATGTTCAAAGCTAAGTATAGTTCATGATGATATTAATTGCCCAAGATATTAAATTAAATAATTTCAATAATATAATCATTAGCTACGAATTTTTTATATTATTGGCAAAATACTTTTAACAATGAAGAAATAACGGCCACAGGTGGCCGAGGTCGTGAAAGCATTTGGATTCGGGAGGTCGGTTTTACAGGTTTTTCTCAGTATTCATAAATGACGCATGCCGGGGAGATGCCCTAAACTTAGGCTTTGAATATTTCCTTCATTAGTAAAAATATTTCCCCAATTTATCATTTCATCTCATGTATCATCAGGTCCACCTCGTCGGTCCGGTCCTGGTGGTGTAGTGGTAACTATACCTCCTAAACCCAAGATCGATGAATTTTTTCGGGCGTAAAAATCCTAAGTATGACTTCCTTCGGAAGGGAAGTAAAGCGTGGGTCCCGTGTCGTACACTTACGGCACGAAAAAGAACCTCAAGCCTGAAAAAAAGGCCTCTGATCAAAATTTGTCGGCCATTTCACGCCCTGAATTGAATGGGACGCTGATGACCTGAGATATTAAAGATCGTCCGTAAATAAATAAAAATAATAAAGTCCACCTCCTGTGATGCCTCTGCAGTAAAAACGGGCGTTTTAAACATTTAGAAAAAATAAATAAATCTATTTTCGCCACGTTACTTAGAATCCAAAGAAATGGTCTTCAGAATTTAGATAGGGTAGTAATTGAGATAAGATTAAAATGAGATGGTCCTTTGTGAAATAAAAAAAAAAAAAAAGACCTGGAGCAAATCATGCCAGCATTAAGTATAGTGAAACTTATGTGGATGTTATAAAAGCACTAAAAGCACCAACAAACTTAGATTAAAACTGTGTGAACAAAAACGGAATAAGTATTAGTTAGAAATATTTCGTGTTGCTCACCAGTCTAGGAAAACCAAGTAAATAAGAACAAATTACGTCGAGGCTTAATTCTTGTACCAGACAATTATTATTTTATACGTAGGTTTATTTAAAATCGCTTAAAACCGTTGCTATTGTAAAGATGCCCCGCTGCTTTAATTGACAGTGACAATTTCACAAATTGTTGATTGATATGCACTCTATCAGGGAGTATTGTGCATTTGCTGAAATATTACTTTGATATCTATGATTAAGTCGTACGTAGGCAGCATAATTCCTACTTTAATTTAGCACAGCTCTACAGACATTTGTAATATCTACAAACTCCATTTTTATGTCAAGGCATGCAGTGGCTTGAATCTAGAGATAACGTCTTGGTCGGAGACAACCTGTTGCTAATATTAGCTGTGCGTTGCCTTAGCACCAGGCTGCTGATGTTCTACGTGATATGTGCTTTCCAGGCTCCAAAAACAACATTCCTTTGTGGAATTTTTTCCCTTCTTTGATCCTAATGACCATACAGCATTGATTGTGCGAAGGGTGCAAACTGGCTAACGAAAACATAACTTATATTCTAAAATTTCAGCAACTTGTTTATTATATATTTTCTACGGAAATGTGCAATTTTCTTGCCAGTAAAGCAAAATTAAATGCCTATTTAATATTGCTTTTAATTCAAGCACTAAGTATCTTTGCCTTATAAGTATGAGTATTAATAACAATTTGTAATAAAATACTGAAATTGATGTTTATTTGGCATATGCGGGAGGTTTGAGGTTTGAATGGCAAATTCCGCGGAGGTACCGACTTTTAAGCCTGGAACGCTTCCATCTTTAAAAAAGTATCCTTTCCCAATGAACCATTTCATCTAGTGTATCATCAGTGCTCACCGCCTGTGACGTCTCATTAATAAAACGGGTTTTAAGCACTATAAAATAGTACAGATTTGCTACTGTATATTATAAAATCGACATCTCCATAGGGTAATGTGGCTGTTCGGTACCACAGAACTGTCGTACGCGACATGCGCATATTTCTCAGCAAAGTAAAATTTAAACGATGTAGACGGATAGTAGAGACCTATGGCCAGCTGAACTTCAATCGTGTAACTTCTTCATATCAAGTAAATGTCAACAAATCTCGGCAATGAGGTCCCGGAATCGTTCTTTATTACTAAAGAAAACAGCGGGTTATAGGGATACTTTCTTAATCTTAGCGTCTACATACTCGCATTCAAATGAAATTGTACAGGTTCAAGCATGCCTTTTAAGCCTAAATAAAACGGTACTAAGTAATCTGTTATGCTCCTTTCATAAAAATAGACACGTAAGTAAAGTATTAAATAAACACTTCCTTTAAATCACATCCATTCTGTTACTGTATATGCCTAAAAGAGCTATATTTGATACGAATTAGCAATATTAATACTATCTAGCAACCTAGCAACACATTTTGTCAACCTACGCACAATAATATATAAATGTGGAGTGTTTGCATAATGTAAATATGGTGAATCTCTCTACTGTAGGAAAGGAGCTAATACAGTATGCGTTGCCCTCACCATCATGCTGGAGATGGGTCAATCGGATGACTTACCTAATTCGAGTCCGTTGGCCGTGCTCGAAACGTTACCTTCTGTTGTTTCTGCAAGGGCTCGTGTGCATAGAACAGCAACATTGTATCATACAAGTAGCCCCTAACATCCATCTCATCTTACACACAATTATTCATTACACTAAACAAACAAATGACTAGTTCCTGTCGCACTCAAATTGACCTGTGCCAAATGCTTTTTACTTATTTACTCTGGCTCTGCGCGCTCTTCGTGCTTGTACTGCTACTACTGCTGTAGCAGAGAGCAAGCAGACACTAGCTTTACCGCGATACATGGAACACTGACCCCCTCCCTTTTTTTTCCCCACCACAGAAAGGTTGCGCTATTAGGGGAACGTAGGCAATTGGTTATTCTTCGTTGTAAACGAAGGACGATATAATTAACTTTGGTCCCAGGTAAATCAGAATAAAAATTCAGATATTTTACGAATAATAGAGTACATAGAAATACAGAAAAACACTGGGCAGCTGGAGTAAAACGACTTTGTGCTACCAAGGTCACGGATGAATGAAGTCCTTAACGGTTAAAGATTATGTCCAGCTTTTGGGAGGAATAGTGTTTGTTTCAGCTGCTACGGTAGAGCAACAGGTGGTGAACTCAACATAGTAATACGTATGTTTCGTTCTCTGTTCTTAGAGACATTCGAAATCCGTTTGCGACTGGAGATATGCCAAACATATCTTAAATTATCCTACATAACTTTACTAGCCCAGCTAAACATAAATGTTAAGGGAATGCCATATGTCTTTTACAAAATGTAAAATTATTAATTTAACCATTAACCCATTATCTCTGAAAGTATGCAAGCTATCTCTTCCAATATGAGTGCTTGAGAATCATACTGTTTCGTAATTACTGTACTACAGTATAATATTACATTAAAAGATAAGCTTTATATTTTTTCTGAAACTCCCTACTTTTGAACCAAAATATCGAAGTTTTCTGTTAAAACTAAATACAAAGAAAGAATGCTTATAATCTAGGTGCCAGATCACAAAACATAGTAACTGACAGCAAACTGTTGGGAAATGGCATGTAAAGTGTTTGAAAAATCCTAAGCTATTCAAAACAGATACTGTTGACATTAAGCGTTAGTACTATTTTGCGAATATTTCAATACATTGAATTAATATATTCCCTATAAATATTTTTATTCAATGAATACCGTAAGAGATAACAAGGTCTACACGCAGTTACCATGTTTTATTTATTTTACCTGGCAAAGTTAAAACCGTAAGGTCCTCTCTTTTACTAGGGGCAATTATGATCAAAATATATACAATATAGTTCATGGCATTTACAATTTTGAGCATAGTACTTTTCAAATGTTGCATTCTCCAAATACATAATCTTCAGCAATATTCTAAATTATTTTTGTGTCTGTCAGTCCTTTATATGAGACAGCAGAGACTTCCAGAGGTGAGTAGTGACAACTGTTAAGGATGGAGAAAAGTAGGAGGTTCGGTTTAGGGTTATAGAGAGAACGGAATTGTTATTCGACCGGGTATTTCAATTGTGATGGGAAGATAAGGTGTGAAAACGGGTCGACTTGCATAAGTGGCAGTTACAAACTTTACATGCTAACTGGATACAAATGTTCAGTGGTTTTGTGGTTAGTAAATGAAAAAGATGAAAATGAATCCTTATTTATTGACCAATAAATACAAAAAAAAAAAAAAAATACAAATGCAGAAAACAACATTAGAATGAGCAAGAATTTGTGTTTAGAGACCCGTCTTTTTTCTTTTTTTTTTTTTTTTTTTTTAACTAAAGCACATCTTACACTATCTTTCTAACTGGTCATGGAGTGACTATGCTTTTGCATTGTATCTAGGAATACAATAATATTGTAATTTCTATATAGTACATAATTTCATTTACTACATGAGTTGCATTAAAATATTTTAAATTCTGTTTATTCGTTATTATACAGCCAAAGCTTTCAAACAAATATAAATTGTTATGTTTCTTTTTTGGCATACGTTTAAATAATGACCAACACTTAGTGATTATAGACTGTAGCCTGAACGGTAATCACCATAACTTATATATTTGCAATATTCAATCACACACACACACACACACACACACACACACACACACACATATATATATATATAATATTTTGTTCTACTTGTGAACAGTATTTTGCAAACAGCCTTCTTACACTTACCATAAAAAATAGCCAACATTTTTCTGTTTTAAAGCACAAAATCTCCGGAAAAAAACTACTTAAAATTTGTTCTTCAAAGGTCGTAACATATACTAGTAGCATAAGTTCATTTTGAAAAAATTGCCAGTTACTACGTTTTACGACCGAGCACCTAAATTTAGCACCATATACATATAATATAAGGGTGAACAAGATCACTTTTTCATTGAGCGATGTGCTAAACTTCTAAAGCATACCTGTCAAATTCTGCCTACAAATGCGAAGCTTATTTACATAGTACTCATACCACTCCAAGCGCCTGCTATAGTGAAGGCCAGTTCTTAATTATATTCGGTGATTGTATAATAGAAGTATGTGAGGGACCTTCACACCAGTAAAGCAGAGTTTGACATGCATGTGTTATAGCATCTGAAAAAATATTTAGTTCATACTGAAAAATTATTTTTAAAAAGGACTACACCAGGAACTTACCTTTACAAAAGCTGGTGACTTACAAAATCCTGCTGCATAGTATGGGTCCTTCCCCCCCCCCCCCCCACTACCAATGAGATTTTGACATTTGTTCAGGTTTACATTTTAAGTGCGGTTATTTGAGTTAGGGGCCGAAAGAGCGAGGCAGAGTACAACTGCGCACTGGGAAAGGCGCTCGGGCATCCGTAACTAAAATAACCTAGCTGTATATGATGCTAGAATTATAAAAAAAAAAAAATTCATTGAATTTAGTTGTCGTAGGAAAAAAAGTATTTTAATTTGAAATTAGGGGTTTCAGGAATTTATAATATTGTTTAACGCCGATATTTACTGCGGAGACACCACAGGTGCTGAACACTGTTGATACATGAAATGAAACGATATATTCGGCAGGGGTTTCTTTTAAGGAAGAAAGCGTTCCAGGTCTAAGATTAGGGTACCTTCCCGGCATTTACCATTTATAAAGACTGAGGAAAACGCAGACCTCCTGATCACGAGTCCCGGCCCACCACGATTGCGCCACTTGCAATTACGCCAAAAATGTTTGCATTAGACTCATGGCGTGTTTGCGCCAGTAGCTCAAACTAATTATGCAACATTTTCGTTTCAGGTCGGTACGATGTTAGGGCAAATTTTCCGTCTCACTTTAGCGGACTGCGGACTATCACGGGAATATTGTGTTTAAAATTATGCTTGTATGATTTTAACTACAGATTATAAAATTTGTGCCAGTTAAAAATTGTTAAGACTGTTAAAAATCATGTGAAGGGCGCGTTTAAATATGAAACGTACTTCACTAAAGCAATACGAGAAATCTGGCCTTCTCTGTAGTTTAAATGTAATTAAACCTAATGTTCTTTGTTTACTACTTTTCTTCTTCTTTTATGGACCTACATTCGCTTGCCATTAATATTAAAATCATTTTATATTTGAATATTTTTAGAACTGAAATTTTTTGAAAATGTCGGGGTTTTAGCAGTAAAATAAAGCATTGAACTTATTATGAAATCCCCAAATACTTTCCTAGTGTGAGTGACTTCAGACAATTGCTCCGTCCATATTGTAAGATTGAATATGGCCTCGTCAAATATACTCATATAATAATCAATAATGAGTCACTGAACTGTTCAGTTTTGGGGCATAACGGCTTACTATCAACTTTATCAAAAACAAAACAATCATCTACTTCCTCTGCAGGCAATTGTCTTGGGACAAGCTTGCTAGGACAATACTTGATAGTTTACTTCACCATGCCTGGCCCAGGCGAAACTGAGTTGAGTTACTTAACTCCAGGTTGAATTAATTGATTCATACATAGCAAACTCTGAGTCTGCAACTATTTTCTTTGGTGCAAGTTCCAATCCTAAACATTCGCATATATATCTTTGTTCTAATATGGTAGTTAACACAAAAAAAAAAAACTGCTGCAATATAATGTCCAGTTAGAAGGAAATGCAATGTAATTAACTGTTTGAAATATATTGCGCAGTATCTGAAAGTTCCCATCTATATAAAGTGCTTCTGTTTCGCACAAATATTTCAACTACATTCACTTCCAAAAATAATCTAATGCCTTCGCTATGATTCAGTAGCACAAAATCTTCGTCAGTTGAAGACAATGGCAGTAAGTTACTTACAGCTTCGTGAACAGTAACATTGTTGGTAGTTTCGGCATATAGTCTGGTTTTTCTCTGTAGATTACTTCAAGTAAAATGCAACATACTAGCTCAAACCACGGGATTCTCACAAATGTTCTGTATTATTGCAATGCTCGGTTTTTCACTTAAGTCACTAGCGCTTTTCTTTTACACGACGTACGAACCTTTTCATGTGCAAGATCTCTTCCATTAATTTCGCGGTTATGACAGACTACAGTTTTCGAATCCATGTTTAAGGTTATTATTTTGACAGGATAATTCTTAACCATTCAATATAACCATACTTCTCAATATCAAACAAGAAATCTGGCGCAACTCTAATGTATCCACGAGTCCACGCCTTAACGACCTCGGCCACGCCTGTCGTTTCCTTTCAAAAATAGATATGTTTCATCTTATAACATAACATTTGTTATAATTCCAGCACTGTAATCATTGAATAGTATGTTTGTGAAATGTAAAAAATTGGAAGGGGAAGATGAAATATAATTTCTGAGATAATATAACTTAATTTATTTAGCACTGTAACAGTTCCTCCGTTCCACCCCTACTGAAATATAATTATAATATATATTTATTTATAACCAATCATTGACATTGTAATTAGTAATATAAATATTATGTATATATGTGTATCATGAGCTTTAACTTCAATGTAAGAATTGTATAAAACAGAAAACCCCTGATGTAGGAAGAAACCACAGAGTCACGTGTGAACTACTTTTTTAAAAGGACTGCTGTTGCAAAGTTAAAAACTGAAGAAATTTTAAATCTGTTTGTGTCTTTGAACCCGACAGGCTTTGTACTGTTAGCCTCTAAACCATTCAATGCCATCAAAATGTTTTAAATTTTCAAAAATAGCTAATGTACAAGGAGCAGGTGAGTTTTAACCAGACAATGGTAAATATATGTTTGAACTATTAAAGATAGGAGCAAAACTTGCGCGTGTCCTTGTGACCTCGTGGCATCAGTAAGTCAACATTTGTTTGATTTGAATTTAATACATAAGGAATCGTTTGCTGGACAGATACACAAGCAGTTTAAGTCCAGACGCGGTGAGACGCAACTCGTTTAGCAGTTCTCAGTCCTCATACGTAGCTATAAGATACACATACGGCAAGATACACACAGTTCTCAGTTCTCAGTACTGGTTACAAGATACACACAGTTCGCAATACTCATTATAAGTTCGATGTTGCTGAGGCAAGCAGTTCACAAAATTAGCTCAGACGTAGTTCTGCTTCAGACACAGGTACGCAGTTCTAATACATCAGTTAGGCAGTTTTTTAAGTTGATACTCAACTGAGAAGCAGTTATCAGCTATGTAGATCCGATACATCAGTTTAGCAGTTTTCGGTCTAACGCCGCGTCACTCATCTGTAAGTTTCACACGCGGCAACTAAGTTTACATTGGACGTAGCTAATTTTATCGTATGCAAAACACCAGAGGACGCAATTTTGAACATAATAAAGTACCAATATACATATTATGTCGCATTGCATTACTTATTTACACTATTGCACTCCTCTCCCAGTTCTGTTAAGTACAAGTCAATAAAATAACAGAATTCACCCAGAGAAATTGTCATTGACGCGTGGGCAACAACGACGAAGCGATCAATAATCAATCTACCAAATCACTTCAAAATTGGCATCGCCTACAACCGCTTCAAAATTGTTGCCCAGCCGGGGGCACTTAGTTTGAGTCAACTAAACCGCTTCATAATTGGTGCCCAACATGAGGTTACAAACAAACAACCTCATAATTAGGCTGTAACTGTTGAGGCGATTAAACCGCTTCAGCACTTAGAGTGTGTTGAATTATTGTTAATGGATGTTTCAAGTACTTCAATGCAATCAATTTTGGGAAAGTTTGTAAGTGCAACTGTTACTTTAAAACGGTATTCAATACTCCTAAAAATGTTCCGTTTTATTAAATTATACATCACGATGTTCAGAAATGTGTATGATTTATTGAAAGTATTTTTAAAAGTAATTAATATCATTTTACAACCGCGATATCATAGGCGATGGACACTGATGATGCATGAGGTGAAATGATGAATTGGGAAAGGATTTTTGACATAAAAAAGCGTTCAGGCCCATGTAGGTATAGCTATGTACATTTGCCATGGATACGGACTGAAGAAAACCTGGGGGAAATCCTCAGTCACGGAGAAGAATTCTGGTGGAATTCACAAAGCACACCTTCCGTTCATAAGTTCGTGTCTTGATCACCCGTGACACAGTTGGCAATTTTACCTGGAATTGACAATTTAGGCTGTGGAAACATTTTATTTCTTTATTTACTTATTTTTCACTTGGCTAAGCTGTTGATAGGTAAATCATAAACTACAGAACCTGGGTTACTATATTGTGAGCGAGTTATCTTTAAATTAGTTCAATTCGTATCCAATTGATAACAGTGCAATACACTATCGTCAGTAGTACTGAACCAATTACTGGAATTAGTAAAATTAGTGTTTCGCAAAGCTCAATACTGGGTTTTAGGTTTATTCCTAATATGTATTAATGATTTACTTCGTAGCATAAAGGACTAATTGAGGCAGTTCTTTTTTGCAAATGATGCCAGTGTGATTACTTCTAAGGAACCATATGCTTCATTTCCCAACATAGCATAAAGACATTTGAAGAGCTAAATAGTTGGTTCTAAGCTTATAAGTTTTCATTAAATCTTAACGAAACAAATATTATTCAATTTAAAACTAAAAACAAGCTGGTACTGGAACTGACTATTATTTACAATATTTACAACTCAAAACGTTCATCATATCAAGTTCATGGTTCTAAAAATGACAAGAAACTAAATAGAAAGGGACATGTAAAAACCACAGTATATATGTTCAGCTGTACCTGCTTTGCTTTGAGAAGTTTGGATTATTTTGTAAACAAACACGCGTTAATGTTATTGTATTATGTACCCTTCCAAACACTTTGTGATAATGGATAATATTTGGGATAATTCCGACTACAATACAAAGAAAGTATTCATACGGAACCCTTTGTGGTGTTGGATCTCGACAGTTATGTAGACCATTATTTAAGAAGCTGAATATTCTTGCTCCTACTCGAGAGCACATATATTATCATGAGATTTGTTGCTCAAATCTTTTACAAATTTAAAATGAACCTCTCTGTATATAATTACACTACTAGGTAAGTTAAAGCCTAGAATAGACCTAATTTTCAAGAAAACCTTCAAACATTTTTCAATACTGATTCTATCCATAAATGTGCATGAATATTATATAATTCTAGCAATACATAATTAATAAATTTATAATGTTATAAACAAACATACATTTTAGAGTATTTATTGAGTAATAAACAATGGTTATAAAGTCACACGGTAAACTTATTATAATGCACAATATTATAAATGATGATGATTTTTTGTGTCTTATGCCATGTGTTTCAAAGAATTGTCAATTGTATGACTTGTTCCATATTCTTGAATATCATTCACTATAGGAGCAATACAGTAAGAATAAATATCCCCACCTCCACACTACCACCAACACTGAGGTTATGGACAATTACAAAACACCAAGCAATTTGTTCTACCGAGAATCAAACTACGTCTTTCAGTTGATAAGTACACATTGTGACTGAATCTTGACTTTTTTTTTTTTTTGATGGATTTAATTAAGGACGCTCTTTAACATCTCTGGTCATCAGCGTCCCATTCAACTCAAGGCGTGAAACGGCCGACAAATTTTGCTCAGAGACTCAGAGGCCTCTCTTTCAGGCTTGAGGTTCTTTTTCGTGCCGTAAATGTACAACACGGGACCTATGACTTTACTTCCCTTCCGAAGGAAGCCATACTTAGGATTTTTACGCCCCGAAAAAATCCATCGGTCCTGGCCGGGTTCAAACCCGCGATCTTGGGTTTAGGAGGCAAGCAAGTATGGTAACCACTACACCACCGGGACCGACGAATCTTGACGTTGAATAAATTTAGTTGTTTTATTATTATCTGTCTAGTTCCATACCAAAATACTCAGAAACATAAGTTATACTAATTAGGTGACATAATTTAGTTTACGCAAGAGAATATTTTAAGCCTTCTCTGTACATGGCACTCGATCCTTGAAGTATATGAATTTGAAATCACTGGTCTGACAGTAGCAGTTTTTTACCATGTCTTCAAAAGTACTTAACGGCGTGGGACTTTGGAACGATGGATTGACATAAATATGAATGACAAAATAGGTCCGAAATCCATAGGTGTCTAAAATTAACTTGCTGAAGAAGCCTACAGAAACGCGTAAAGTTTCTTAACTTAGTTATCTGTTAATTGATAGGCTTATTTACAATAATAGTTCTTGATCATTTTTAAATGTTTCTCTTATATTAAGATAAATCTTAGAATGGAAATTAATTGTTGGACTGTATTGGATTATACTTTATTTTGGAAAATTTTCATTGCCGAAAGTGTAGTGCTTACCCCATCAATCTTATTTACTGAGTATGAACTTTCATATTACCTTATGACTACCTGAGCGCCAAATTTTAATTTTATGGCTAATTGACTTACTTAAGCTAATATAAAAACAGTAGTTTTTGATAAGTATAATAAAACATGTTATTGAGTTCTATATGTATTGATTGGTAACCATGTTATTGAGTTCCGTCTACATTTCTGCTTTTAATACAAATAAACAATTTGCCAAAACTTTGTGGATATCTATTTTGCAATCTGGAAATAGCCTTCAATGATCTTGCACACGGCGCTACATAAACTGATTCCGTTCTTCACCCATAGCAAGTCCTGCATTAGATTAAGGTCCTTCAGCTGAGCCATTAGCTGGTTTTAACATGCTAATTTTAGGTTCTAAATATGAATTCCTCCATGTTGAAGAGTATTCCTGCTGAAATCTAGGCCAGAGAACAAATCTCTGCCCTACACTAATATGAAAGCATTCATTGTTTTTTGTAAAATAAAGAGACGTTTTAATTAGAAAATATATAGAATTGTGGACGAATAAAAGCATTGTACACCGTTTAAATGTTAACCCTAGCAGGTAATGTATTATTTATTTTTTTCCATAGAAAAACATGTTTCCTTTCCATTTGTAGATCTTCTCTGTCCAAATGTGCCGCCATTTTAAGTTCGGATTGTACGTCAACATCATCACAGAATATTCGAATGACTCACAGGTGCTGACTAATTTTATTCAAAGTTCCTCTAGAGAATGCTATGCCCATTACTTTGTATCATTTCAGTAGTTTAAGCAATATAGATTTAGATTAGGGGCTTTTATAGCTGCAAGGCACTTAAAACACGATTTGGCGTACTGTTAACATTGAACAGAGAAATATCCTTTAGGTCAATCTCATTTATAATGGATCATTTTCAAGTAATGTCTTGCCATCCATCTTGCTTGAAGTATTGCCCCGGAAGGATAACATTTTAATTTCTTTTCAGTGCCTTCTTCCAAGAAAAGTATGAACATTTTTATGAGACTCATGTTAATAATTTCTTAGCTTATAGTTTTGTAATTCACTTTAATAAAATCTCAACATTTCTTTAATTTGTAATGCAATAATAATAAGCTTTCCACGTCTTTTTAATCACTTAACATTATTAGCATCGACTACTTTTCAACTTTCTCTCAAGTTTTGGAAAAGGGAGTACATAAGCACCTCTTGTTATCTCACATATTTTACTTTCATAAACTTTTGCAAAACGAGTTCATAGATGAGATGACGGCACGAGAAGGACAACTTTCTCTTCAATTGTTGTTCCAGGAGGGAATATACCTCATTAATACGGATGTGCCTGAAGCACTTGTGTTACTGCACGTTGTCTTCTCGATCCTTGTGTCTTAAATGCAGTGCAGACAGCTTCCGCTTGTTCTTTACCAGAGGAACTTTGTAATTTTGGATCATCGATGAACTGCTCATTATCTCTAAATATTTCGACTATTGGAATTACTTCCCCCCCCCCTCTTGGTTCACCGATATTTTTGTTGCGGTAACAGTTTATCACCTCAAGTAACAGTAGGAATTGAAGGAATATCATTCACAAATAAAGATTCAGCGTGTTCCTTTTGTTGCATTTGATGAATAGATTGTGTATTATAGGAAGATCTTTAACATTGTGACTGCATTTGCTATTAACTGAATAATATAAAGAAGAGTCTCTTACATCCAGCTGCCATTTTTCTAATTCAAGTGCAACTATTAATTTTGGAACAATAATATTTTTGTTAGCTCGTTTTTTAGCATCTTGCATTTATAAACTCTTTGAAAAATGAGACAACTATAATTGATTTAATCTGAATTGGAACGTGTTTTAACTGAATTGCAAAACAATGGGGAATTAGTGCATTTGAAGAGGTAGCAACTTTGTGTTTTCTTCTTTTTTTCTCCTCTGCTGGTTTCTTTTTCCTTGCCCTTTCTTCTTATTTGTATCTTCTTCGGTGAGTTTATTCTGTCTATATCTGCAAGAGATAACCTCTTCGTACCGCTCTCTACCGCAATGAAATTGATTCAGTAATCTACCAGTTTGATAGATTGTAAAATAGTGGCATATGCGATACCAAATAGTTTCGAAACTCCTCTTCAAGGCGGTTTAACATAATTTGTGAGTTTATACATGTATTCCTCTGTAGTATTATGCACTCAGAATACAAGCCCAGATATTTTTGTGCAGTGCGAAAGTGCCTTTGTCGGAACTACTTTTCCAAAATATCTTGCACTCACGAACTACAATATTTGCACTTTCATTAATAGTTAATGGAACTTCTAGTGTGTCGTTCAATGGCAACTTATATCCGGTTATTTACTTTATGTATCCTGCCAAAAACACGCTTTCCTTGACATCATGTAATTCATGCAACTTAATGTATGTATAATGACGCGCTGTACTATATGTAATCCACTGGGAAACAGAGAAAGAATACCTGAAGTACGTCCAACATAAGAACCACACTTAAAGCCAGCAAAATGTTGGCATTATTAGCGCTAGCCCTGCCTCTAACATCACTTGTTTTCAGTTATCAGCTATGAGAATGCGAATGACAGATTGATTGCTCTGTGCTTGCCACGTTATAGAGATTGAATATTCATGCTGAAAACACAATACAACATTAAAAACAATATAACTATTAACGCTTTGATATAGAATGAGAAGGAAGAAATAATTATTTATAGAGTAATGCTGCAAAAATTAACGTTAATCTCTACCACTATCAGGAAGAGGGATGACGTCATTATACAAAATCCTCACCTTCATTGAAATCATCACCCACGTTGATCACAAGACAATTTACGCTGGTGGCAGAGAACCCGTCCATCTTCTAAACTTCTTCTTCTTCTTCTTCTTCTTTTTCTCCTCCTCCTCCTTCTCCAGTTGCGTAATATACGCTGGTTTGACACGTAAAGGGTGTCACCGGAAATATTGTGCACTGAAGTACCTGGCAAATATCTTATAGTTTAAGCGTTTTATTATTTCAGACTACGAAGGCCCATATGCTTCTATTTAAACTGCTACAATATGGCAGCAACTTCTCAATAATATATCTATATTTTGTTGCAAGATCATCTATTGTGCTTGTTTCCATTATCGTCGGCAACTCTTTGCGTATTATTTAAAAGCTCCACTTTAACCACAGATTTGCAAAACGGAACGTTGTGCGATCTCATCCTGTCCATGATTTCTTGCTTTCCCATCGAAGAGTTAGGGCGACGGGACAACCTCGCACTACGATACGAAACGTTGTCCATTGCAATGGCAGAGACATTGTCTGAAAACTCCACCATTCATGTCCTCATATGCGCTTATATTCGAAGACTAGCAAACTGCCTCCTACGAACCAGCGTCGCTACTTATAAGCACTACAACAAGGCGCTTTTCTTTTACTGTAGATCCTATTAAGCCAGTTGATTTGGTTGTATCTACCAACGTACTGGAGGACGTGTGGCCTTCGTCATCAAGGTAATAGATATCCTTATGTTTTCTTTCCTGTATCGACGCATATTTATAAAAAAAGATCCGTCCTCACTAAACGATATCATCTCTATCTATGATAGCATTAATTTTGTTTCTCTTCATAAACCAAATCCAATAATAACACACTTCACAAAATCACCTGATTTGCCTAATTCTGATTTAGATATATAAATTTTCTTTCTCTTTCTTCTTTATTTTTTTTTTCTCTTCATTTCTTTTTATTTTATTTATTTATTTTGCAGTTCGTACCAAGCCAGTTTTCTTCAGTTGCTCGCGCGCCCATGCAACGCTCCGCTCCAATACACCAGTATATTTCGTATTTAAGTTTACGATGCCATTCATAAGAACAGTTGGATTGTCTTGCATCGGTATGTTGGAAACGTTCAACGAATTCTCTTTTCCCCAATAGCTAGCAGTATAACTTTACTTCTGCATTTCATGCATAAGTCCCCCTTTTCTGGCGGTGAACCCCATCTGAGGCCAGTACCACTAGTGGATTAGCACCAGCAGTGCGTTCGCATTAAGTTGTCAACAAGAGCCATCCGGAGAAGGGATATTATTTATTGCTTAGGAAGAATTCTACCTGTTCACGGTAGGGGGTGGGTAAGACGTTTCTCTTTAATGGAGTTTTGCTGTTTTTAAGAATTTCTCTCTCATTTAATTTCGATGTTTTAGAATTCGTGTTTTAAAAGCATCTTATCCTAACAACCTTTGGTGTTGAGTGTCTTTCCTTCGGGAAATCGGGGCAGTTATTTTATTCAATGGTGAATTTGAGCCATGTTGTGTGGTTTTAAAATTTTCTCACTTAAATAAAACATTATGTTGGAATCAAAAAATATTTTGGTGTCGCGTTCCAGTTTTAATGAACAAAAATGTTAAATTGCAAAAACTTTTATCGTACAAAAAATGTTATTATGTAAGAAATGTCATTTGGAAAAACAATATTTAACTTTGCTATGTTTGCGGAAAAAAAATAGTCTAACACAATTCTTAATGTTATGTTGCAATGCTAATGTGCGTTAATTTCCATTATTGTAGGAAAAATATAAAATAGTCTACCTAAATGAGTTGTTGTGGTGTTGATTCTATCTTAGGTTCCAGTCATCTACTGAAGGTGGAGAAAGTTGCGTTGGTAGTCAGAAGGTTTCTATCTGTCCCGACGCCACAAGGCTCGTGCTTGTCTGAAAAAGACTAAATGTTTTCACCCTCCCGGGTCTGGTATTTTACCTTTTAAATGTATTTTTCCTTGGTTCAGCCTGTTAATTGATTTCCAATGTTTCACCACTGGGTTTGGCGTTTCTGACAAAAAACTGTTGTTACCTGTAAAATACATTTCGATTTTTTATGAATTCCTGTCTTAAAAGTTTTTTACCGTAAGGATGTTTACGAACTCCTGTCTTAAAAGGTTTTCCCCGAGTGATAACATTTCTACGTTATTACCTCGAGACTGGAATTTCATTTAGGTTGTACCACTCCTTCATTCGCTTTCACTGCCTTGGGCGAGGACATGCAAAAAACCCATCTCATTAACTGAAAACCATGAGATGACGGAAGGTATTGCGCATGAGCGGTAGAAAAATTCAACCTCATTGGTTGAAACCAAGTGAAAGTAGCTATAGCGTGCGCGCGGTATGGAAAGCCAAACTCGTGACATCACTGAAAAACGTCTCGTCGCATTGAGGTGCAACTATTTACACTGCTTTTTTGTCTTATGGAACCAGCAGCGCCAACAGGTCTACCATCAGCAGCAACATGACTTTTACCGGCAGCAACACGTCTTAAGCCAATTTTACAGGATTTCTTTTACCAACAGGTGTTCCAACAGTGCTAGTAAAAACACCAAGTCGAGCAACGTCAGTGAACTGTGCTCTGCCGAAAACTTTACTGCTATTTTTGTCCGTAAACCCCCCCATTACAGCAGCACGGAACCCGATGACAACGGTACGTCTTCCGATAGCACGGCTTCTATCCACAACATGGTTTGTGTCGACAATACGGCTTCTAATCACAACAAGGCTTCTGACCACAATACTTCTGCTCACAACACTCCTTCTGAACACAATACTTCTTATGTCCAAAACATGGCTTCTGACAACAGCATGTCTTCTGCTATGAACGCTGAGGTAACACAGGAAAGAACAGACCCAGCCTTGCAACCTAGTTTTGAAATTGCTAAATCATAGTCAGAGGACGGTAAAACAATTTAATTCGGTGTCCGGTGTCCGAAACGGACATTGATGAGTTCGATGCCTGAAAATGCAGATCCGACCCAATGAATTTCTAAAGTTTTTACTTATTTTTAACACCTACCAACGAGAATCTATTAAACAATGAGCCTGGTTTTAAAGGAATTACGGTTCATGGTACCAAACAACTTGCCAGGCCCTTTAACATGAGCGTACGTAGATTCGCTCAAGTGAACCCCGAGGTCATATTAAAACTGCAAAGAAAGTAGTGCAGAGCAATAAGGAATTTTTGTTGTGAGGGCCAGGCAAAATTTCGTGTATTTGAACAAAGAAGGTATAGGGTTCCTACTACAAACACTGTAAAGACTGTAGTAAAAACAGAGGGATTATTAAAATCAAGAATTATGACAATATTTGTTTAGCTAGACCAACCACAATATGTAAAGTCAAAATTGACGGTTCGTTATACAGATTCGATTACACGATATGAAATTCACTAAAAACAAAGGGGTGTAGGACTGTGCAAGGACATAGGCAAATCCGATGGTCTGTTTACTCTAGACGACGTGACACAATTTGAGATAGTACTAAAGAACTTTTCTGTCGCCATTTTTGGCGACCACAATGGGTAAAATGCACTTTAAAAAACAAAAATTAATAAGGACAAATATGTCGATCTAATATTGTACGATGACCATTTTAATGCTATTGTGAACCTGCATGAAGCCTTCAAGTGTAAATGGTAGTGCCGACATTGTAATTTCCTCTCAAACCATAAAAAAGTAACACACCAGTGCGGTCTAAATTGTGCCAAGTGTCGCCAGCGGTCCCACCCTCCTGTGACAAGTGCATGAGAGCAATGCGTATCATCGCGATGTCAATGGACAGGCCTGTTTTAATAGGCCTGTCCATGTTTTAATAGTTATTTGATTAAGGAAATTTATTACCCTAAAGCCATGTCTGTGTGCGACGTTGAAAATTCTGCCCTTCATGCAACAAACTTGTCAATATGACACTTTAAAAAAATTCCTCACCAGTGCGGGAAAATTGCTGTAGCTCATGTAAGATTCACGAGGGTGTTAACCATGAGTACCACATTCAGCCGGTAAATTCACCAAGTTTATGAAATAATTATATATTCATGTTCATAGATTTCAAGCGTAGGCAGAACACTTTTTATTCCACCAAAGCGGACGTGCATGAGCATGTACCAAACCTGTGCTTGCTGTATCAAGGCTGTAACTTGTTCATTGACGAGTCTCAAAGGATTGGTTATTCACGCAGTGTGGTGTTAAAGAATTTATGTTTGACAGGGGCACAGTGAAACAGTTGTTTGTTCCCATCACCCAACTTGGGTTCGAATCCCGTGACATTGTAGTCATTCCGAACAATATAATATCCTATGACGGGCAATTTTTACTAAAGAACATGGTAGGCAGTATAAATTGTCCACCGGAGTTCATCACGAACGGGAGTAATATTTGCAGAATGAAGTGTGGTAGTGTGACATTTCTAGACTCGCTGAACTTCATACTTATGCCGCTGTTATGTTTATCAAAAACCTTGCAATTCCTCGAATGCAAAGGTTATTTTCCGTACCTAATTAACGCCAAGTAAAAGAAAGTTAGGTTTGCCCTGTGCCGGGTCAGAAAAAGTAGATAGCCAAGGGTGGCCGATGTCGCTAAGGAGCGGACTCGTGAGAGGGAGGTCTGGGATTCGAAATCCCCCAGGTCTGTCCTTCGTGACTGAGGTATTTTCCAGGTTTTCCTCAGTTCTCATACATGGCAAATTCCTGGGAGGTACCCTATACGTAGGCCTGGAACGTTTCCGTTCTTATAAATATTCCTTTCCCAATATATCATTTCAGTTCATGCATCACCAGTTACCACCGCCTGTGGTGCCTCAGTAGTACAAACAGGCGTTAAATACCATACAAAAAAGAAATATTAGAGTATACATGCCCGCAAGACTTTTGAATAGTGGAATAAAGAGAAGGTGTCCTCAAATTTCATCTTTGACATTAGAAAGGAAGTGGCAGGCAGCTTACTGTCAAATAGACATATTTCTCTTGAGTCTAGGAGTTTCTAAATTTAGGAAACCATTTATTGACGAGAACGGTATTGATCTGTTTAAAGAATGCATCACTATTGCAACGCATGCATGAATGAACGTGTACAGGAAACGATTCATGCCCCGAAATAAAATTCCGCTAATTCCAGGAGGTGGATATCGCTTAGCTGATAAACCATCCCAAAAAGCATGCATCTGGCTGTCTTGGTTAGAGCAGCAAAAATCTGTCATCCTGCAGCATGCTTTCCGATGCAGAGAAATTAAAACTTTATACATAAAAGTTAACGGGTAAAAAGAATATAAATGTGTCTATTTCTTTCACAGAAGTTTGTACAATGGCTGCACTCCATGTTACCAAAGTAGGAATTCATTGCTATATAGAATGGGTAAGAAACTATGGCCTCCAGGTATAAGGATACCGTAAAGGTCACGAAGATGATGAGAGATGCTGGCTACTACGTGCTCGATACGTTTGGAGTGTTAGTTCAATGCCATGATTAAGGCTGATGGGACTATAGCTAAGCCACGTCGCAAAATTTACACCCACTTAAAAACATGGCATGCCAAACAGAACCGTTGGGCATCGGCAGCAATCACATTATCAAATTCGTTTTACAACCAAAACCACGTCACCACAAGCAGAGAGTATTCAGCAAACATCAACTTTATGTTTTATTGAAATCTCTTTACTTGGTGAAGACAAAACAGTCATTGTCAAGCTCGCCAGCAACAACGCAAACCTCGTGGAAGTCAGATGCTTGCCTTCAAAAGTACTGCACTGCGATATATAAGACCACTGTACCCTCTACGTCGGTACCTTCACAGAGACGCCAGTCCTAGACCACAATATCAGGTCGGCGGGGTGCTTCTCCACCGCTGCGATCGGCAATTTCGTCGTCCCCATTTCCATTCCTTCGAACTTCTCAACAACTTTTTCACATGTGTCACCTGCGTCACCACACCTTTCGAGGATCGAACCGAGAGTAGCAGCGACGAAGACAGTGGCGATGGTGTAACGTTTTCCAAAAGGACATATACTACGTATTTTAAAATAACTTGAGCTGGAAATTTTTTAATAATTTTTGCCCTTCATTTTTGTGAATAATGTGTATGTAACAAAACTCACTACCATTTTTATGTGTATAAAATATTCGTATTTTTTATAATTATACGTGTTAAACTACCAGAATTTTGTATATATAAAATATCCGCCCTTCTGTATAATAAAAATGTCCTTTCTCCAATTGACTGTAGCTGACTGCTGTGTGCGAGGACACTGCTGGTGCTATCCCATTAGTGGTGCTAACCGTCACGAAAAGGGACCCATAGTACTTCTACCTTATTAACCACACCAGCAGAGTCCGCCATTTTATTAATTTGAAAAGATATTACCTTTATAAACCCAGTTATTGGTTTTATTTCACCCATTCAGTGCTTGTTTAAAACTAAATGCAAACGTTGCTTAGCCAAACTACCTGTTTTCGCGAGATCTGCATGAAAAAATAAGTAGACTAGATGTGGCTACAGCGCGACATTTCGTAATTTTATTCCGCATTTTCACGATCAAGTCGGAAGGGATTGATGTGCTTCAAAAACCACCAGTTTGCTTATAGATACGTTCTAGTCTCACTGAAACATAACTGGCGGGAGTACGTTTAATGAATTTGGTTTAAAAATAGGTGACATCTTTGACTGCATACTAACAATATGAATTGCTCTAACAAGCATTGGAAATGAAGGGTAAGGAATTACAGCAAATAATATAAAATGTAAGTGGTTTACGGGGAATATGTATGACTTTAAATCGCGTTGGCTTACTAGGGCGCTCTCAGAGAAAGTTAGCAGAGCATCGAACATTAGCAAAGCTATAACAACTAGTTGTCCGTAAGGGAAATATTAAAGCGTAAGGTTGAGGGCTACAGGGGTGAGAGCCTTGTCCAATAATATGGCTTCCATCTAGCTCTGAGTGTATTGGTAAACGAGGACACAGATACGGCATCTATGACTGTGAGAACTAAGGAGAAACACTCACCAAAAAATATTGCTGAAGATTGTGAGACCGTCCTTGGTAAACTAATAATTATAGAAGATAGATCGGAGTGTACATAATATTTTACTTAAGATAAATGTAAGTAATAGTTTGCAGCAATGTTCGGGAAAATTTTAAGTCTTTCTCGGACTGCAGCAAGGCGAGCTGGCAGACAAAGCAAGTTAAATCCTTTCTGGCTACCCTAGACGGCTGTGAAAGCATCGATGTACATCGAGCGTAACGGGTGGTATAGTTTGATGTCAAACTGAGGGCGAATCGTAAGCTCGTATTTCCAGCAAAATGGTATAGCAAATAGTAGGGGAGCTCAATGATTTTATCAGTAGCCTATGAGAGAAGCTAACACAATAAAGGCGCGTTCAGTGGCGTCACTTTTTGGGTGATAGCGTCAGTTCTTATTGAGTATCTAAGGAATGGACTCCCACATAAAATCGGGCAGTCTCAGAAACTCTAGCGCTTCAGCTTCTTGTGTCCGCCGCGTTGCCCGGCAGTTCAAGAAAGAGCGGACTAAGTCCGCGGTTTCAAGTCCAGCACCGGCGATGTACGACCATCAATCATTACGCCAGCTACTTGAGTGAACAATTGTGCTGTTTTTTTATTGATTGATTTATGGACGCTCTTTAACAGCTGAGGTCATCAGCGTCCCATTCAACTCAGGGCGTAAAACGGCCGATAAATTTTGCTCAGAGGCCTCTTTTTTCCGGCTTGAGGCTCTTTATCGTGCCGTAAATGTACGACACGGGACCCACGGCTTTACTTCCCTTCCGAAGGAAGCCATACTTAGGATTTTTACCTCGAAAAAAATCCATCAATCCTGGCCGGGATTGAACCTTCGATCTTGGGTTTAGGAGGCAAATATGGTTGCACTACGCCACCAGGACCGAGCTGCATTCTTTGTATATGTTTTAACCACTGCAATTTTAAGGTAGTTCATTTTTACTTCCAATTTGAATATGTTTAGCTCATTACGTACATGGACGCTAAGGATGTGATCCTTAAGTGTTTTAAGTGTTAAGTGCATCTGAGAAATGGCATTTCTTATTATTCTTATTTTAAGAGTTCTATTGAAGACCCAATTTTCACTTCCGCGTAGCAATAAAGGGACTGGCAGCATTTTATAAAATGTAATATTGTATCATTTCTAACATAAGCTATGGGAGTTATTTTTTTAGTTTCTTTGCTTACTCATATTGAAGAAATTCCTCCCGCCATGTTGTAATTGATACAACCTTAACTTTAAATAGTGTGATCAGTTCTGAAGCTGAAAACGGGGCACTTACCGATACCGAGAGCTTTTGAACACCATTATTCCCTAATCATACCATACAACATTATAATTGGAAATAACAGTTTTAATTTTTAGTAATATAAACAGATGAAATCACAGATATGACTGTTGAATATTTATTATAAACAAAAGAAAAATTAATACACTACATAAGTAATAACACTCATCTATTGTACATATTTTTATGATGGGTGAATTTTATGAAGAAGTTTCTTATTCTGTTTCAAGATGTTGAAAAAAAAATCAAGGCAACTGTATTTCAGATTTACATTGGTAAGCAACTATACTTTCAATGATTCTGTCTTTAATTATGTTGATATCTCATTCACACTAGTAAACATGAATATTAATACCTAGCAGTGATAAACGGGATTCCATGATGTTAGAAATGTTATCAAATAATAATTTTAGAGATGAGACACACTTAATAATTTCTACCCAGCTCAGATCGGCACTTATTCCGATTTTTATTCAGTGAGTAGCTTTGTCTGCAGTAGCAAACTATTGCACATAACGTTTTTCACTAAATATTTCATTGTCTTCAATGGTGTAATTATCAGAAACACATGTATTCACAGGCATACACATTTCAACATCATTCCATTTTAGTACACTGTTAATAAAGATCCATTCAAACTTATCATATAGGTTCTTCAAACTAATTATGTTCCTTTTTCTTAGTAAATTACTTTCGAACTTTGATAATGACATTGCTACTTCTAACTGTCGGGGGAAAAAAAAAAAAAACCACCACTTTCGCCAACGGATTCCCCCCCCCAAAAAAAAGATGTAAATATTTCTGGGCATGAAATGAAAATGTGACCTCAATCGTCGGAAAAGTACAAGTACTCTCCCAAGAACTGGCATTAATTTCCGCCACCTAGCATTACTTAACCATTCAACTTAACCAAATCTGCCAAAACCCTATAACAATTCAACTGTGATATTGCACGTGTAAAAATGGAAATAGATATGCATGTTTATTAATTCAGGAACAATGCATAAACAATCAGTATCCGTTTTAAATATATTGAGCACAATATACGCTGCACATCCAACAAGAGTTTCACGATCAAATTACTTTTCAGTTTGTAGAAAACATCAGCGGTGTTTTAGGTGCTGCTTAACCAAAACAGCTGTTGCTATTACCACATAAAACGCAATTATCTTGCAAATAAAAAAAAAATACAAGTAAATTTATAAGATACTCAGAAACACCGGGTGTTCATGAAATGGAACAAGGGCATCCTGTAGCGGTAAAAAGTACCTGAGCATAGCCGGAAAAAATCTCTCTCCTCATTATCAGTAACATTTATAAAAATTGTAATAATATGTAATTTCTTCAATTGTTTATTCAATAATTCTCAATAATCAGATACAAGTAGATTCACAACAATGGCTTCACACATTCTGCGAAGGCAGAAAAATGTTGGTTCAAATCAGTTTTTCTCTGTCATTTGAGAAAAAAACTGTGATTTTCTTCAACATTATACGCCCAGGCCCCTTCCATTGTAGCTAATTGCAGTTCTAATTCTGTTACTGTAAAGCGAAGTTACAGTTTGGGACGATGCTACAGTAATTTCTGCTTTTCTTTCTTTTAAGTTAGGCGATTTCAAAAGTTTTTCAACGTTCTCCATTGGCCACAAAAACGCGGTGTTACAAACCGTGCATCGAAAATCATAATTAGTCCGCGTGTTCTTTATGAATATGTATAATGACAGAAATAAAATATTTACTTTTTATTACTTGTACGGTTGACAGGAATTCAGTTCTATTAAATTTACTGCTATAAGCTCGAAGATACATAACTTTCCTGTAAAATAGCAGTAAGCACTGCACCTGCGTTTCAGCATCTTGAATTTTCATTCACATATGATTTGTTTCACTACAACAAGCAACAGGTTTCATTTGCTACCTCTGAGTGAATGGACAATGAAGCAGAAACTATTCTCAGAAAGTTGATATTAAGTAGGTATGAGGCTGAGGCAAAGACCTTCGGAAAAACGTTGAGGGTGCACGCTACTAAAAAATGGAAAAAAAGGCCAGTTTTTCCTGATTTTAGATTTTGATGCTTTTACAACATGTACTTCATGAAGGTTGAACTCCAGGCTCATATAAAAATAATGTTCATATATACTCATTTTCATTCCAGACCTCAGCCGTAAAATTCCTGTGTATCAGAGGTTAGTTTCAACCAGGGTGCTACAAAGATGTTTATAGATACGATACAGAATTCCAACGACAACCTCCATAACGTGATATGGAAAAAGTGTCCAAAGGAAATGTTTATATATAAGAGGGTAGGGTTGGCTATGATTGAAGCAGTTGGCGATTTCAGTGCAGGATGCAGTGAAGTAATCAGGGAATTTTTCGAATGGTGGGTGTCACCGAGATAAGGGAAGAAAATTTGGGATAATCTTGACAGAGGCGATTTGCTGATAGCCAACGACGATCATCGGTCAAGTATTCAAAATGGAGTGAAAGTGGTAAAATTTAGAGAGGAGACCAGCAGACTAAGAAGGAAGGATTTGGTAATGTTACTGAAAAGGGTTTTCACTTAAATTGTTATCACAATATCTATCAGTGTGAAAGCATTTGTTTTTCAGTAGCTCTTACTAAAAGTTCTGACGTATAATGTGTTGTGTGGGAACAAAATATTGTAATGGCAAATTTAGGAATTAATTGTATTGTTTATAAATAAAATAATAAGATGAAAAATTATAATGTTATTTGTAGGGTCCAGATTCTTAGGTTTTGAACTATTTTGTTCCTTGGTAGATAACTGTTGTGTTTTAACATAATTATCCATTTCTTTATCATGGGAGTAACGTAATTCAATCTTATGAAACCTAAAAATGGCTAAATAGGATGTTAAAACCTAAAAATTGCTAAAACAATCGTTTAAAAGTATTAAAACTAAATTGAAATGTAATTAGTTTTTAATAATTAAATATAATATTATTATTATTAAATATTGTAAATCTTACTAAATTTTAATAATATTTACAATAAAATTACTTTTAAAACATTAACCAACAATGTGCATCTTGATGAACTTCAAAGACAAATTATTGCATTTAATTTTGTAATGCCATTATTGCTGTATGCTAATGGTATTGTCGAAATTAACTTGTTTTTAGAAGAAAACTAAATTTAATTAATATCTCTTTATTGTCAGTCATTTTCGGTTGTCGGAAGTAACTCTTTTTTTTTTTTTTTTTTTTTTGGAAGGAAACTGAATGAATTATTACGAAGCTTACACGTCCAGTTTATTAACAGCTACAGCAAGAAGCCAAAAGGAAAAAGTTTCTAACAGTTGGATAATTAGACTGTGGATAGGCAACGTTCGCAAATTTAAAATTGTATTTTGCCAGGTATGCCAAAAGCAAATGAACTGTGACCAAAAATCTCATTTTCTGCAGCATAAAGAGTGTACAGGGCATGTCAGTAGCATTGAGAGGAAACAGAAAATCCAGTTTCAACCGTTAATTTAAGTATTTTCTGGCTCTTCAGAAGATATTTTTAATCAAGTTTATGTGAGGCGGTTGTATTAGCAAATGCGTCATGGCATGTGGTACAGAAGCCAGCACTCAATAAATTTCGTCCAAATATCAGTGGCCGAAAGATACCAGACGTATCAACCTTAAGGAAAAAATATTTGCACTAACTATACGAGAAAAAGATTGAATTCTCAGAACTGAACTACAGGACTGTGTAACATCTGGCTTTCAGCAGATGAAAACACCGATATGTATGGTCACTTCTTTGCTAACGTCGTGGTTGGTAAGTTTGGCCCCACAAAACCTGGTAAATCCCACCTTATATATGCTGGACAAAACGAACCACGGCACCATATCCTGCACCATGACAGAAGCTTTAGACATCCCATGGCCATCAGAAACCCATGATGAGAAAGTTCTACTATTTGTGACCGACAGTGAGGCCTATATGATCAAGGCGGGAGAGACATTGAAAATGTTCCACCCTAACATGTTTTTTTTTATTAATTTATTTATTTATGAACGATCTTTAACATCTCAGGTCATCAGCGTCCCATTCAACTCAGAGCGTGAAACGGCCGACAAATTTTGCTCAGAGGCCTCTCTTTCAGACTTGAGGTTCTTTATCGTACCGTAAATGTACGACACGGGACCCACGGCTTTACTTCCCTTCCGAAGGAAGTCATACTTAGGATTTTTACGCCCGAAAAAATCCATCGGTCCTGGCCGGGTTCGAACCTGCGTTCTTGGGCAAGTATGGTTACCACTACACCACCAGGACCGACCCCTAACATCTGAATATCACCTGCCTTGCTCAGGCTTTTACCGATTGGCTGAAGAGGTTAGAAACACTTTCCAAGGAATAAACAACATTATTTCAGTTCACTAAGAAAGTTTTTCTGAATGCTTCCATTCGCATTTAGATTTTCAAGAAAATGCAACCACAAACATCTCTGCCACCAGAACCTATTGTCACTCGCTGAGTGTATTTGTCTGCAGGCAACCATTTACTGCGCAAACTATAAAATCAAGAGTGTTATAGACCGTTTGAGGTCAACGAAGTACCGACATAGCAAATGCTAAAACCGTTCTTCACAATAAGGCCATCATTTCACTTGCCTTTATTAAGGCCAATTTCAATTATCTTTCTGCAGCTATTCAACTCTTGGAAACCGCATCTTTACCAATAAAAGATGCAATGGAAATCATTAACAAAATTTCAAAGAAAGAAATACTAGGGCCAGTGGGGGAACCTGTTCTTTGAAGTTCATCAAGACTCTGCACCGGTTCCCAGAGTTTGCAACAATGAAACATATCCGCTCTTCTTCAAGAGGAACAATTTCACGCGATTTACCGCGTGGACCGATAATACTGGCTCCATTGAAATTTGCACCGATGATTTCATGCTATGTGGAGAGAACATTTCCTTATTTTAAGAATGTTTTAAAAGACAACAGGAAATGTTTCGCCATAGAAAATCTAGCAATGTATTTAATAGTGCAGTGTAGCAATAACCTAAATAATTGAAAAATGTTCTATTTGAGTTTGATTAATTGAAAAATATTCCAGTTAAGTTTAGTGCTTCACAACTTAAAAATATAAAAAAAAACTTTTAAAACTATTAAAAAATTTAATGCTTTAAATTTACGCTTGCTTTTCTTTGAAACGAAAAATGACAGTAAACAGCAGTAGCAGCGATTACATGCTAATACAAGAAGCTCTGATGTTATTCTCTTATTTTTGTGCTAATAAGAGTGAAGTTAATCGATTTATTTTAGAAGCAAATATTGCCTGGGGTATTGTTGATTCAGAAAAGATCCAGCTTTCCTTTAAACTGTTATTGTCAAAAATAAAAGGGCAACCCAGGAAAGTAATTGGTCATTTGAAGTTAGAAATGTGGGAAGAAAGTATTTAACTCATACCTTCGTGGAGAAAAGAACTTTAGATTTGAATAGTGTCTGCTGTTTGCGGCCAGGCAAGGTAAGGCGGAACCGTAAATGAGTGGATAAGCAAGATTCAGAGGTTAGTAGCCAAGTTTAGAGAAGCAGCTATAGAGAATTGTCATATTAAAGAAAGAGAAGGTGTTTAATCTGGCTCTGACCGATAGTATGTTTTACACAAGGAATGGAAGATACAAAGGTCCAAACTATCGTTCTAGTAGGGTTCTAGAAAGAGATTTTCATTACATGTACAGGTGTTCGCTAGACAAGAAAATGCAATTATTTCTCAACATGTACACATTACGTAACGCTGTCGCGGGTCAGTTGGCATAAATGCTGGAAGGAAGACATTTAGCTAATAATTGCGGTAGAAACTTGAGGAAGGACCGCGAGAAGGTAGTAAATAGTGTGGCAATTGAGTAAAACCAAACTAAACCATTAACCTGTTTTAATTATTAGGTAAGATAGAACATTTTGCCAAAGCCTGTAGAAGCCCTAGGTGTCAGCCGGGAGGAAAATAAACTAAATTTCAGGAAAAAACCAAGACAGTACAGGTAGAGGTGAGTTCAGTTTCATGCGAAAAGTATGAAAATTAATAGTAAGATCAACTGCCAGTAAGAGGAATAGTTTTACTCCACATGGGGTCTTACTTGTCCTTACTGAAAACACAAACGGTAATAATCAATCTTATGTGCGATACGAATAAGAAGATAGTAGATAGAAGAGCCTGTGGAGCAATAACTAAAACGTTGAGTTCTCTAAGTACTAAACTATAAATAGTAGGTAGGACTATAATACAAACAGGATTCCAACTGGTAAACAACGAAATAAAAATTGTGTGTGATGGGACATTAGGAAGAGATTTTTTGAGCAGACTAAGCTTAAAATAGATAGTGGAAAGTTGGAGTTGGCGGTAAGAAAAGACAAATAAACCTATTAACCAGGAAGTAAGCCACAACTGCATCTAGATGTCTGACATTAGACGACATACGAGAAACTTTAGTAAGACTCCCCGTTTGGGACACAACTTATGAGAAAGGTGGATGGCAAAGAGAGAAATACAAACTGGCACATACCTGGCTGAACCGTGAGTAAAAGTTCACGAAGAGCAAGTGATTACTGGTGTATTAAATGTTAATGAGGAAGTGGTGGAGCTGGTAGAAATCTGCATAGAAATAGAACCGTTTACTTTGAAAAATGTAGAAAGAGCGAGCTTACTTAAAGAACAGTGCGAAGAAGGCAAAAGGAGGAAAAAGATAGGCTTCCATTTGAGGTTAGAACACCTTAATGAGATACCGCCACGGATGGCCGAGGTTGTTAAAGCGTGAACTCGTAAGTGGGAGGTCAGGGTTTCGAATCCCGGCATTTTTCCAGATTTTCCTTTGTCCTCATAAATGGAAAATGCCGGAGAGCTACCCTAAACTTAGGCCTGGAATGTTTCCTTCCTTAAAAAATCCTTTCCCCATATAACATTTCATCTCATGTATCATCAGTGTCCAACGCCTGCGGTGCCTCTGTAGTAAAAACGGGCGTTAAACACCATTAAAAAAATTTAAATGAATGGAAAAAAGGCAATACAGAAAATCTGTAGGCTATATCAGTATTTATTCCACTTACTCGGAGATCGTTTGAATAGCACCCCAGCTGTGGGGTACACTGTCCCACTGAGTGAGGAAATAGAACTGGAAAACGTGAAAGCTTATAGGCTACTGGCCTTACTAAAGGAGGAAGTGCACCGAAATATAGAAAGTATTAGCAGACATAACGATTGAAGAACGCAATTCCCCATGGAATATTCCGCTGTTATTAGTGCGAAAGAAAATGGACTCTAGTGGAGTACAAAAGTTCCGCTTAGAGTACATTTTCGTAAGTTGAATGAACTGACAGTAGTGAACGAGAACCCACTACTAGAAAATACTGAAATTTTGGATAAATTAGGAAATTCTAAATATGTATCGATATGACGATCGGTTATCATAAAAAATCCATAAAACCGAAATATAGGGAAAAATAGCCTTTTCGACCAAGGAGGAGCACTAGCAATATGTACAAATACCTTTTGGGTTAAAATTTTCTTTGGCAACTTTTCAGAAAATTCAGAATGCAGAATTGGCAGGGCTTTCTCCTACCAGATGTTTCATATTTTTAGATGACATAATGATATATGTAAATTCATTGCAGGACCAGATAAGAAACTGGGACAAGTATTTGAGCGTTTTGGGCGGCACAACTTAAAGTTATCACCCGAAAAATGTGAGTTTGGGGAAAAAGAAGTAACCTATCAAGGACATATAAATACAGAGAAAGGAGTGAACCAAACCCTAGCGAAATGGAAGGCATTATGAAGTACGCAGAGCCAAAATGAACCAAGAAACTTAGAGCATTCCTAGGATTAGCAAAATATTATAGGAAGTTTATTCCTTATTTTAGCAAACTTGCGTCTACGTTGCACGTGTTACTGAAAATTAGCGTTAAGTTTGAATGAGGTGCAGAACAACAAACAGATTTTCATGCGCTACACAAGTTAATTTCCAAATCTGTTCTGAGATATCCAGGTTTTACAAAGAATTTATTCTAATCAAGTTCTACTCAAGAAGGAACTGGAGCCGAGTTAACGCAGGGAAGAAATAGGTTAGGAACCGCCGGTAGTTTACGCTAGTAGGACTCTTGAGTAAGGCCGAAAATCATTATAGCACAATAGCTGCTAGCGGTGGTTTATATATATATAAACCAGGACAAAAGGTATTGCCAAGAGAGTAAAATATCCGCAGGGATAGGTCAACAAAACTGTCCAGCACATGGATGGAAAATTACACCGTAGTTACTGTAAATGGAGTAAATTTTACCAATAAAAATTGTACATTAAAATGGAAAAAATACCTCATAGGATTCATGTGAACCAAGTCCAATAATACTATTAGGAATATTCAGGGGAACGAAAAAGACGTTGGGTTGATGCAGAGAACCATGCGAGAACAGACAATCAAACTCGGAATACTAAATATTGGTAGGCATTGTTGAAAGTATTATTAGGTACTCTAGGTAACGACAATACCAAATATTTTGAAGAGCATATAAACAATGCGGAAGAGATAGGAAAAGAAGTTGCCAACATAGTAAAGGAACAGGTTCCAGTTGTTAAAATTATCTTGAGCTCATTTAATATCCCATGAGTACTCTGGCTGTGAACGAGCAGATTTTAAGATATAATATAAAAAATAATAAATGAATATTTGAACAAGAGTGCTCAATTGCAAGCTAGGAAAGGTCAAACCTTAAAATTAATTGTAAATAATCACATAATAACGTTCAATCCGGTTATGAAAAATATGTTTAAAAATGGGGATTTACTGACCAGTGGTGTTTTACACGCCCGCAATGGAATTATCCAACCCCAGGCAGTATCTTTATTGAAACTATTAGAAGCTATGTGTAAAAGCTCCGGTAGCTTTCCATTTTCCCTCAGCAAGGATTCACTTCCGTTATGGCTTCATGAGTGTGAATTAAGTGCATTTATGATGGGCAATAAACTAAGTTTTGTAGTACAATTGCCTTTTATCAGCAGAGGATTTAGTGTATGCAAAATATCATTTGTCAATGCCTTTAGGACAGAATAAATATATATTGTTAGATGCATAAATGAATTAATAATTATTGATTGGATACGACATTATTTCTTCGTGGCACTATTTAAAATGTTGCAAACAGACGAGACCCGAGAGTTATGTATGCAAACAAGAACAACTCCTGTATATCGCATAAATCAGGAACAAGAAATGGAAGAAAAATGTGAAAAGGAAAGAATAAAGGAATTCGATTTAGATAAAGAACTAAACACATACACAATAGAACAACACCTTAGACAGCAACGAAATTGACTCAGTGACAGCTACAAAACCCAACATTAGCCAAATATATGCTGACTTGGATATTTTTCTCAAACTCAGCCGACTCGAACAGAGATAGACTCTGCGGCCTTGAGGCACGTAATTCGTAAATGGCACACAAATGGAGAACGTATATTCTTCCCAGGTCAAGACGCAATGGATAGAATGCATTTCAAAGTTTAAAATATTACAATAAATCCAGAAGAATTATTAAAACTGTTAGAGCTGGTGTATAAAAAAAGAAATGAAATTTTGGATCTAGAAGAAGTAACACTTTGTATTATGCTATGGACGTATTGCTTTCGATATTAATCAAAGAAGGCCGCACTGTTATATGCTGGAAAGGGAAGCATTAAATTAATGCCAAAAATAACTGGTTCAAGAAATATGTCAAACGCATGAAATACGCCATATGCAAAAAACACTCAAGTGCATAAGCACTCTAGAGAATCAATTGAACAAGAATCTAAAAATGAAACAAAACATCACCCATTTGCTAACGCAGAAAACGTTCCTTTTAATAATAATAATAATAATAATAATAATAATAATAATAATAACAACATAATGGAAGGTTACAAAAACTATGACCGCAAATTAATTAAAATAGGGCAAATTAATGCCCAACGAAGGAGATTGGTGATGTCAGAACTACAACATATTTTAGATTAATTAAATTTAGACATACTCTGTATTCAGGAACCACAGAAATAGTAAATTAATACACATTCAGTTAAAGCAAGAGTTGTAAGTAACGGGGATAATACAATGACGGTCATAATAATAAACAATCCGGGTTTACAAATAATTCGCGTTCTACAGATAAATGATTCTCATACAAACTGTATCGAAATCAATCATGACAATGGAAAATTTATTTTGTCGATAATTTTTTTTCAATTAAGTCATCAGATAGAACCCTATCGAAAAAATTGGAAACATTAATAACATCTTCACAGACAAGGTTAATAAAGAATGAGCTTCACAACCCTCCAACGTATGAAAATCCAACATCCAATATCATGTGCAACAGCAAGATAGAAAATAAAATTATCAAATGGAGGGTAGGATAAGATCTTACCTCCATCGACCACAGATTAACAGATTATAAACTACTTTATTGGGAAAGTGCAAGATAAACGAATAGAAGCAGGTGGGTTAAAATATAACTATGCACAAGCTAATTGGTTGTTAATGAAAAAAATATTTGATAACTTAACTTAGAATATACGGGAACAACAGTAGATCGAGATGCAGAAAAGTTAATAAATACAATTAAATTACCAAATTAGAAATTCAGTTCCAAAATTAAGAATAAAAATATCCAGACAAAATTTGAAAAGATGCCCTACAAAAAGTGCAAAGAAGAATAAGGAAAATAAGAAGAATCTACCAAAAAGCAATTGTGGCAGAAGAAAAAGATATTAACTTGAGAAATTATAGACAAGCCAAGGAAAATTTTAGAAACTTATTAAACGAAACTAGAAACAATTCATAGAAAAAATTTGTTGAGATTAAACTTGACTCAAACTTTTGGGGAATTCGGTATAAAATTGTGATGGAAAAAATTAGAAAACCCGAAATTGCAACTACTGTAAACAAAGAATATGGAACAATGACTACCAATTGGAAAGATTCAATACACGTATTTTTGAGTAAATGACTTCCTTTTGATAATATTCAAACCGATGAAACTAATAAACACCCAAAAAAGAATATGCGCCTCACGTACAATAATACAAAAGTAATATACCCGTTTGATATTGCGGCAATCAGATTAATCACTAAAAAATTTAAAAGAAGGAAAGCTGCAGGGCCTGATGGCATACCCAATGAAGTGCTGAGTTGCATAGAGGAAAAATTAACACCACTTTTATTTAAGCTAATCAATCACTGTGTATGGCAAGACCGTTTCCCCTATTGTTGGGAAGAAGCAAAAGTAACAATTCTAAAGAAATGAAAAGAAAAAGATCCAAAAGATCCAAAATCTTATAGGCCTATTTGCTTATGGAACACATTGGGAACGATTGATTTGTAAAAGAATAATGGAATACAGAACAATTATCGGTTTGAATGTTAAACAATTTGACCATAGGAGAGGGAAATCAACGAAAGATGCCATAAATGAGGTAATAAATACAGTTAAAAAAGTCAAGCTTAAATACGTAATAAGAATATTTATTGATATGTCCGGGGCATTTTATAATCTACGGTGGCCATTTCTGTTTGAAAGACTATGAAACAAACATGTCTCAAAAAGCCTGTATGAAATATTCAAAGATTACTGTGTAGACAAAAAAGTTTATATAAATGGAGTTGGAGAAACAGTAAAAAAAAAAAAACATATTACAAAAGGGTGCCCTGAGGGATCAATTTTAAGGCACATATTTTGGGATATAGTAATGGAAACCCTATTAGACGACTTAAATAACGATGCAGATACATTAAATACTGTGGCATATGCAGATGATATTATTTTTATCATTGAAGGAGACTCACAAAGAGAATTGGAAACAAGAGCCAACAACTTGACACCAAAATTAAAATTATGGCGTACAAAATCAAAATTATAAATAGCTCCATCAAAATCATGATGTTGAAAGGAAGCTTAAAAAAAGGTCCAAAAATAAATACAACAATGAAACAATAAAAAGAAAAAATGAAATGAAATACCTAGGGATGTTATTAGAGGAGAAGTAAAATTTCAGGAATCTTACTGAACATACAACAGCTAAAGCTGAAAAAGTAATGCTGAAATTTTCTATAATAATTTAATAAAATTTTAAAATGTCATTAAATGTTATTAATATTTATCACAATAGTATCATTGCAACATAATTACATATGGAGCTGGAGTGTGGGCCAAAAGAATGCACGATATACAAATTAGAAATCAATTAAGAAGAACTCAAAGCAAAATTTTATTACGCTACACAGGGGCAGTCCGTACCACACTTACAATGGCACTATTGGTATCAACAGGCATCTGGCCCATTGACTTATTAGTAAAATTAAGAGGAGTGAAGTATTGGATTGAGGAAAAAAATTATGGATAGGAGGAGAAAGTAATAGGTGCATGATGTAAAACCAGAATAGAGATAAAATTTAATTTGAAATTGATACGACAGCAAGAGTGGAATCAAATCAAAGAAGGAAGACAAACTTATAATATATTTAAAAATATTACCAAAAGGTTTCAACTAAGGTATGTGAAACCTACCAAAGGATTGATACACTATTTGACTAGACATGACCCTTACAAAACATACTGGCATAAAATTAAAAGGACCCAAAATGTGATACTTGCATATGATGTGGAAAACAGGATACACCGTAGCATGTTTTGTTTGAATGAGGAACCAAACTTCAGAAGAAAGAAGGAATTTAAGTGGCCTTTGTGCAGCCTATATACTAAGGAACAAAGAATTATATAAATATCTTGAAACTCTACCTCGTAAAATAAGTAAAATAGCATGGGAAGAAAGAATGAAACAGGAAGAGGTTCCAGCTGCAAGGGAGGAAGAAGAAGAAGTGGAAGTTAAAAGATCAGAAAATTAACAATATTAAGTATAGAAAATTAGAAAAATAATTCACCACCCAAATTCATAATGAAAACTTGATTTGAATCGCATTAGAGTAAGAGGGAGAAGAAGAAAAAGATTATGCAGATGGAGAAAAACAGGTAGAAGAAGATATATAATAAACAAACCTAAAGTTAGAAGAAAGAGATATGTTGAGAAGAAGAGGAAGAGGGAAGGATATGAGGAGGTAGCAGGAATAGCAGGAGCTGAGAGAGCTGTTGGGATCCTCAGTGAAGGGGCAGAGGATGGGAATTAGAGGAGTTTGTTTATAAAGAATGGAGGAGAAGTATAATAAAAATTGAAAGGGGTATAATATATTGGAGTGTAATGGTGTATTACACAGGGGTGATGTGGAGCGAAGTGAATTTAGTGGAGAAAATTGTAAGAATAGTTTTTTAAAACCTGTAAAAATGTGAGTATAAAGGACAATAAACAAATACAACAGAAAAGTGTAAAGTGTAGTGGAGTAGCGAAAGGAAATTTTTAATAGGATATAAACCAGTATTGTGTATAAAGAATGAGAGGAGAGTAAAGTGATTGTGGAAAAGGGGTATGGTGAAAGAAAAAGAAAAAGAAGAAGAAGAAGAAGAAGAAGTAAAATAAAATATAATATAATAAAAATTATTATAATTATCATAATTATAACGAACATTATTTGTGATTATATTATTACTATTGTTAACAAAGTTAAAGTAATGAACTGGTAGGGTAAATGCTGCATTGATAAATGTCAGTTAGATACTGCATTGATAAATGCCAATTAAATTCACAAACAGAGAAGGTAATCAGTGTTGTAAAATAGATTAATATAAGATATAAATATGAAATTTACATGAATATATTTATAAAGATGATATAATATAGATATTATGATATAATATGGAAAATAAAGAAACATATACAAGATCTATAAATATGTAATACAGTTTTACACAAATATAGACAGTAGCAAAGTAAAAGTAAAAATATGTAAGAAATGTACTGGCCACCTGTACAGTTTCTACCAGACACTGATGAACAGTAGTTTAGCAATTTAGTGTTAAAAAATAAGTGGAAATAGAAGTAGTAGCTGGTTTCCAGTTACTTGAATAATGTTTGTTTCTAACAATTAGGAAGGGAATATAATTTTGTTAATTATCCATTTTTTTTTTTTTTTATTATTTTAGTAAATTTCTAATTGTAACCTAGGTATAAGTATTACCTGAAAAATCATAATGTATAAATGTAGATTCTAATTTAGAAATAAAGTGTAAGAGTTTGCAATATACATACCGGTATAGGAAACAAGGTACCAGGATGGATGGAATATTTCAGATTATTATTATTATTATTATTATTATTATTATTATTATTATTATTATTATTATTATTCAGGAATCTTATGTTATCTTATTAAAGCCCAGAACTAATTTACCTCCTGATTTACTAATTTACCTCCTGATTGTAACAAATGAATAGTAGAGTTGCAAAACTACATTTAAAATGCAAATAAGTTATAATGAGTGGCTTTATGTCGCACAAGTCAGAAAAATATAACAACACCATATGGAAAAAGTGACATCAGATCCAAATTGTAAAGAAATACTAGATTCCCTTTTGTTCAAGCGAAATCTACCATAGAAAAATATCCTTTGAAGGAATCTGATACATTAGCTGCAGTTCCTTTAACACAAATTGTTGTAAAGAAGTTCTTAGTAAAATAACATTGGAAGGAGTGAAACTAAATACCTTGTGTAAAGTGGCAATACACATTTAGATAATTTACAATTAGCAGGCTATAAATTAGCACAGGTAGAATAATTTATAAAACATGCTGAGTGGAATAATAAACAAACTACTGTACAGTTTAGATATTCCTCATATATATACATATACTAAGTTTGTTAATAATTTAAGTAAGTTACAAAATATGGAAATATGTTGGACCATGCTGTAAGAAGGGTTTTATATTTCCAGAAAAAGAATCTGACTGTTTAGGAAATATATTCATTATCGAAATACAGACTAGTACATAGAGTTTAATGCAGGAATCCTCAGAAATATCCTTATAAGAGATTGAAACAAGATGATCTAAACTTCTGGAAAATAAATGCATATATTTTAAAAAATAAAAAGGGAACAGTAATTTTTTTTCATTAGGCGGAGATGTGTTGTTTGGAAGCAAAATATTGTAATTGTAAATTTGGGGAATAATTATGTTATTTTAAAATACAATAATAAGGAATGAAAAATGGTAATGTTATAAGTGTAGAAATTAGTGGTTTGTGAAAAATGTGGACTTTATTCAGAACAGCATAACTGTGCAGTAATGTGTATTTGTAAAGTAACCCACAGTGGACCATGCAGTAACCCAAATTGAGATGACAGTGTAGTGACACCAGGGATGAAAGGGCACAGGGTTATAAATGATACAGAGAGGATGATACACACCGACCCCATGTGACGTATGACAAACAAGAAGAGAAAAAGAAGGGACAGTATGACCATAAGGCAAAAAGATGCTGCTCTTCATACAGGCTCCCCAAGGACATCTTGGGAACTTAACGATGCATTTAATCAGCTTTCCACCAGAAAAGTGGGGTCTCCATTGCTTAACCAAAGGTCATCCCAGATGTTAAGCAGCATTGGGTATGGGCACCACTTGGATGGGTGACTGCAGGTTAAGTCGCTTTGGCCATGGTCAGTAGATGGATGGGTGACCAACTAGCTACATTGGCCATGGTCAACAAATGCATTAGGGAACATTGTCAAACTCCTCAGAATCTGAGACAATAATTTATAGACAGTAATACAAACACAGCATAAGACAGAAGCAAACCCAACAGAGACCCATTAATCACACAGGTAAAGCCGCAGGTGCAGCTAGGTACTGTGGCCTTCAACCCACCCACAGGGCGGCTTGTGACTGTTCTGGCATTCTGGCTGAACTGGATATAAAGCTACACCCCAACCCAGAAACGCTTTTCAAAGCTAGGGAGGAAGGGATAAGAAAACCGAATGATCACTAATTCACAAGGGGATTAAGATACTAGAAAGATTACACATGCCTGCCATCTGGGGCTTGCTCCAATTTGCACTATAACCTGAAAACTTTTGGGATTCACTCTTGTGGACCTATTGTAAACTATAATGAAAATGTTGATAGTCCTGCTCATAGGTTCTGCTAAATGCAGATTCCATTTCTTATTTTTGTTATTAAACTTTCATTTGTTGTTTGCCAGCTCACCAGAGCAATTTGAATTTCTAACCTCAAATAATGCAAAATTGAAGTAGCAATAACTTTGTCACTTTTATCAGAGTTTGATTTGAATAAATGGACAAGTGCTATTGATTTCATTTATAATAATGCGCTTTCAAGAAAACATGTAACAGTTATTACCTACCTACAAAGCAGAAATTAATTTTTTAGAAACACTGTCACTATTGTACTGAATGGGCCTAACTTGTGTCTGTTTTAATTCTGATTTTAGGTAAATATTTTCTATATAGTCATTAGTATTATCCATAATATACTTAAACATATTTTTGTTTGTTATAAATGGTTTATAAGTATTGTATGACACCTGTTAGTTGGCAGCATTACATACAGAGATGAAGCATTGGCAAAATGTCTGACAGACATTAGGAATAAGAAAACATGAATAAGAAAAGTTGCAAAACACTTTGGGTATCTCCAGAAAGACGTTAATACAGAAGTTAAAGAATGTCCATTCAGGAAGCATTAGTCATAGCAAAGTATTTATTGATGATGAAGAGTATGCATTTGCCAACTACATTGTAGAACTCAGTAAGTTTGGCATTTCCATTGATCAGATATGTTGCCCAAATATATCTAACAAATGTGGGCATGTAGTTCATTATTTTACAGAAAATCTATGTTAAGACTGGGTAAAAGAATTTTTAAAGCTCCATCCAGAGCTTTGAGTCAGATTTGCATCAAACATAAGTAGTCCTGCAGTTCAGAAAAAGATTTAGGAAGACTACATTAAAAATTGTTCCGTTTTTGCACACATTTATTTTGTGCCTGATTACCTTCCCCTTTACCCTTCCTTATCCTGTTACCTGGCCATATACCACCTATGGTGCCTCAGCAGTAAAAACGGGTGTTAAACATCATACCCCAAAAAAAACCTGGCCATATCAGAATGGCTCATCAGTTAATGATTAATTCCTCACTTATCAAAAGTTCTACCAAACTGTGAAGTAACCATTCTGATAGGCAGTTAAGCTCTTGCCTTCCTTCATCATGGATAGTCATCTCTGGGGCAGTGCGGGTTATACTTCTTTTGCCCTTCACTTCAAAATTACTAGGCCTGTAGGTTTCTCTGAAGGGTAAGCCCTGTGTCCCAGATACCATATATAAAGTTTTATTGTAAAGTAGCAAAATGTCTGTAGCTCTATTGACAAAGTTGCCTTTTGTAATGAGTAGAAAACTTGGATTTGCAAGCCAATGAATAAAATTTAATTGTGAATTTCGGCAGCATTCAAACTCTTTTTTCTGTTGTTTAAGAAGGAGGTGAAATGTTTTGTCCCCTTGCAATGTTATATTATATCTTCTATTAAATTTATTGTGTTTTATTCAGGTAATATTTTGAGAGTATATTGCCGAGTTATGTGTTTTGTAATTTTACTATTTTCAAGATCAAATTTCATTCCAAGTGTGTATTACATTTACAATTATTATTGTTTAATAAATCAAGTTGGAATCTTTTCTATGGTCATATTCTGGGGATTTTCCTTCCAGTATACTTCTCAGGCTAAAACTTGAACTAGGATTAATGGGAGGATGTCAAATCTTGATTATTGGAGTGAATAACCAGCACAATTTGAAGGCATTGACATAGACATTCCCAAAGAGAATATCTGGAACTTTAATAAGAGCAACTTGGCAGATGATCCTAGATAGAAGCAGGTAATTGTAAAACAGAAAATTAAATACCCAGAAAAAATAAGAAAGTAATAAAATGCAGCAATTCTCATATGTTTGCGGAATCTGCTGCAGGGGAATTACTATTAGCATTTGTAGTATAAAAATGAAACATTTATGGGTTCAGAGGACCTCAGGTGGGACACCTAAGTAAAGATACAGCAACATAAAACACAGGTGGATGCAAAATCCATTTAATTTTATTCCTGATAATTTCACTTCTTACTTTACCCCAAATGTATTAGATCTGCACAAGAAAATGACATTTACTTAATTTGTCTTCCTATCAATAGTGCCCATCTTATACAGTCATTGAACATTCTTTCTTTTGACACTTGATGTGTAAAGTGGTGAGCTTTGCTATCAAAGTATAAAGACAGTGATTTAGGTTGAAAACAGACTAACCTTCAAAAACAACATTTTTCATCCTCTTAAAGAAACTCATGCAGTATATAAAACCTTGAAAAACTGAAACCCTTGTTTTGGGTTTTCAAAAGTCTGGAATCATTTGACTTCAGTTTTTCCACTGAAATAATTACTCCATAGTAATGGTTCTCAAATTGAAAATGTTTCATGGTCATTATTTAGTTCAGAAACATGAATTTACTGCTGGAGATTCAAAGAAAGATTGAAGGAAAAGAATCATGCATCTTCAGAAAAAAGCATTCCTCATGAAATTGCTTCACTCTCATAACAGCCTAGCACAAGTATGACTAGACAGAAAAATAAAAAATCAAAGTAAGCTATTCAGCAAGACTTGTGTTCACAGAGTGAATCTCGTTTTTGCTGTAATTCTGTATTCATTTGATAACAGAATGCTATTATGTGGAAAATGAAGCCCTATAACTCCTGGTGGAATTTGCTTTCTTCCAGTATGGAAAGAAGTTGGAAGTTTTGTGGCATTTATTAGGAGGAACCAATATTCCCAGGAAAAATTAAGACTTACAGGCAAAGGTGCAATTGTGTTTCATGCAAAAGGCTTTAGTTTCATTTTGGAAGTTGGCACAGCAAGTTGATAAAATAGATTTTGAAGGGGCTGGCATAAAAACTTCAAAGATTTTCAAAAGAAGGCTTTTTCACTTTTCCGAGTTCAAAAGATTCTGAAGTTCATCTATTCTTTGGGAGAAAACAAAAGGTGAAATATTTCTTAATTCATCAAAATACACATTAATGCCTTTCATTATCCTCTTATTGACAGCTTCATGATCAATTTCAACCTGGTGTGTGGCACAACATTAAACTGACAAGTTCAGCCTTGCACAAAACAATAATTATCAAATTATTAAATTATTATAACTGCTAGTGCAAAGTTTCCAATAATGATTTTAACTTTGTACTAACTATTTTGGAGCTCTATCTTACAAAAAAAAAAATTAGTTAATATAATTACACTCTATTTTGTATCCTATTAAGATCTCTTTCTAGTAACAATATTAATAAGATAATTAAAAAAACATTTTCAAGGCAATCTCATGAATAATAAGCAAATATTTATAAAAGTGGTGCAAAGCAGCCCTAGACAATGGTGGACAAAGAAATTAAAAAACACATTCATTAATAATGTAATATTAAATAGCAAATAGTAAAAAAAACAGATAAAAGAACAAACACATTAAATTAAAGAAATGAAGAAAGAAAAAAGAATAGGACTATTTAACAGGCATTCACAGTTATAGATGATAAAGGAAAATAGGTAATATGAGTAAGAGGGAGTTAGGAGCACAGTGAGCAACACATAATCAGCAAAACATTTATAGGGAAAAGGAGAGGGCATCAGAAAACAAGAAAGGTACAAGGATGACGATACTTGCAGAAACAATGGCACTGGTAGTGATAACAGAGGAGAAGTGAATCAAACAACGTCAAACTGGGTGCAAAAAGGAATATAACACCAAGTAGAGTTCAGCAATACACAGCCCAGCAGCAGCTGAGTATCAGCATCACAGAAGAAAAATGTTATCAATTCAAACATTAGGCATAATTAAAATGTAAAATGGAACTTGCACAGTGAAGTCAATTATATAATTGATATTATTGTATGATTTAGTTGAACTACACACTCTTAATGCTTCACTTGCTTGTCATAATGTATAGAACTGGTTTCAAGAACATTTGGTTCTCATCATCAGCTAAAATTCAACTGTCAGATAATTCATTGAGTTGTGGGAATGTGTATTCTGCTCTGGTGGTAGTGTGATACTTTTAGTTTATGTTTTCATCCCCAGCAGTGTTGAAGTTAATTAGACTGCCTTTATATTTGTAGATGTAAATTTTCTCCCAGGTTGCTAGTTCTGTAGGTCCTTGTACTGATTTTAATAATGTTGCTTTATTCATTATGTCATGATTTTGTGCTCAAAAATGATATGCTAAATGGTATTTTAATGAATACAAACAATTTTAAGAAACAGCAGTTAAAAATGATTTTAAAAAAGAACGAGTACACAAACAGGTGCAGAAATTCAAGAGACAAAAATGTATCAAAGAAACCACAACACTTTCAGCAAAAAAAGGTAAGCTAATTTTTAACAAATTAACATATCATCCATGGGCTACAAAAAATTTCAGAATATTTTTAAAGATTTTAATATCAGGTTGCCACCGGATAATAGATTTAATGTTAAAAACTTACTGATACACATCGTTAATAACAGCATTCCACAAGAGAAAAAAGCAGGTATTTACAAAATAAATTGTGCAGAATGTGAAAAAATGTACATTGAAAAAATAAAGAGAAACATAGGCTCACAGTTAAAGAAACATAAAGTACAAGCAAATAGAGAAATCAGCAGTAGCACATCATTTTTGATTGCAAAATCACGACATAGTGAATAAAGCAAAATTATTAAAATCAGTACAAGGACCTACAGAACTAGCAACTTGGAAGAAAGTCAACATCTACAAATATAAAGACAGTCTAATGAGCTTCGACACTGCTGGGGATGAAAACATAAACTACAAGTATATCACACTGCCACCAGAGCAGAATACACATTCCCACAGCTCAACGAATCATCTGACAGTTGAATTTTAGCAGATGATGAGAACCAAATGTTCTGGAAACCAGTTCTATATATTAAGACAAGTAAGTGAAGCAATAAGAGTGTGTAGTTCAACTAAATCATACAATAATATCAATTATTTCAAGCATAGTTTACATACTGCAAGCATAATGGAAACGTGCACAACAGCCAGGAAGCTTAAAATAAAGAACCAAAACAGAGATTTACCAGGGAGGAATAGGAGGAAATTACATGCATTTAGACATAGATTGGGATCTGAATAGGAAAATAAAAAAAAATAAAAATCCCATATATGGCTTCCTTCAGAAGGGAAGTAAAGCCGTGGGCCCCGTGTCATACATTTACGGCATGAAAAAGAACCTAAAGCCTGAAAGAAGAGGCCTCTGAACAAAATTTGTCAGCCATTTCATGCCCTGAATTGAATGGGACGCTGATGACCTGAGATGTTAAAGAGCATCTGTAAATAAATGTCTAAGATAATATGAACAATTCATTTACATTGGCATTTGCATTCCATTCCTTGACATTTTAGTGAAATCTTTCACCCTGCTGTTCACTGACAGCACCAAGATTTGAGGAAGTATTTTAAATATGGATGCAAGAAGTGCATTTTCAAGCTTATATTAAAACTTAAATCATTATATTTCATCAACATGTTTTCCTCTAAATACTTGAAATTCAAGTCCCTATAGTTCCCAAGAAATTGCTATTAAATTTCCTCAAAAACTTCGTTTTTTTTTCAATTTTTTTTTCAATTTTTTTTTTAAATATTTCATTTGAAAAAACTTTTCAAATTTCTGGACCGACAATAAACTTTCTTTCACTCATACTTCTGACAGTCTTGGAAATTTGCTGCGTATGTATTTAAAACATTCTCTTCCTTTTTGTGCAACCTTGATGAATTGTTTCTTGAGTTCAAGCTTGATATGAAAAGGAGGACGGATCACTTTCTTTTAATCAATAACAATTTTTCTGTAATACATTTTTGCTTCTAGGTTCTAAACTTACTCCAGTCATATTTTTTGAACCTATCTTGACTCTCTCAGATACACAAGAAAGGTAATTTAGTGCATCCTCTCTGCTCCTAAAGAATGAAAACTATTTTTAGATCTCTGTATATATTTGAGTACATTGTATTTCAATTTTTCAAAAATTAATGCTAGTTTCCCATAGCAGTCTTTTAGATTCATAGTAAGTCCTATCTTTCAAGAAAGTAAATGTACACTTTTTGCAGGACATTATAGTGCTTTTTAAAGCTATAAATAAGTTAAATTATACCCGTTGTTGAAAGAATAATAAAATAGGTATTATTAATAAAAATGAAAGTGGCGATTACAGGTTAATTACTAAAATAATGTCTGCAAAACATACATTAACCTACATTGGAAGAGTAGCTAAGAGATCTGACAACTTTACCAGTACTCTTGTAATTAACATATTACAGACTGAAAAAATTAAATTATTTGAATTATTGGTGGGAAAATAGGCAAATGCTAAGTAAAAATTTCTATTCAAACTTATTATGTTTTAAAACATAATGACAACATTTTTTAAGCTTGAAGCACCAATCACTAAAAAAAAAAAAAAAAAACAAACAAACAAAAAAAACAAACCACAAAAGGCTTTATTTTCCCTTTTATTCCAATTTACCCTCTAATTATTGTTCAAGAAGTTCTAATCCACTTGTAGTTGAACTAATGATGATATAATTTAGGTAAATATTGAATGAAACACAGACCACATGCCATTCTAAATTAAACAGAACAAACATGTTACTATATAACCATCATCTAGCATGTTAGGCTATGTGATTAAAAGCATTAGTATATGTTTCCCTGTGGCTTTAAGATTTGGAGATTCATTGTGCCATCCCAACACTTCACCATATATTTTATTTAAGCTATTTTTCTTGCATTTCATGTGCATACAAATAATACCATTATTTTTATTACTTATAGACTGTTATTCTAAATATTCTTTGTAAAACTCACAGTCAATTCCTTGTCCTCATGGTTGTGAATGACTGACAGAAGTTCAGTGAGATGAAATTGTAGAGCATGCTTATAAAGACCAAAATGCTTCATAGATCACCAGGCAACTGGTTTGCAACAAAGAACAGCGAAGAATTGATTAGACTGACACCAGGAGGAAGGAGTTGAATGAGCCAAATCACAACTGTGATTAGGCAGACTTGGGCAACAACAGCTGCCAAGACAAAGCTTTGGTTTGATTTAAGGTTTGTCTTTCTAGATAAAGTAGTGAAGTATGGTTACTCATATGAAACAATACAATAAAAAATTAAGGAAACTAACATTAAATCTCATCATCCTGTCACCAAACTCCTTCTAACTTAAGCACACAAGGCGAGAAGGTTAGAATGGGCATAGGAATATTGATCTTCCTCAAGCAAATCGGATCTGATAGTCTGAACTGATGAGATAAGTATTTTGATCTGACCAGTAAGCAAGAATATGTCTGTATATCATGCAGGACCAGATATGAGCCTCAGGATTATTTAGGGCTGAGCATTTGGGAAGAATTTCATCACATTTCTGCACCTACATGATAGCATCAGGTCCAGAGGAACTGATTCAAGTGCTTGAAAGAATGATGAGTGGAGAACACCATCCCTTCATGCCAGTTTCCCAGAACAAGAGGAATACAAGTTTATGCAAGATAACAATGGAGTGCATATTTTCAATATGACTCAGGATTGACTACAGAGACCAAGAAATATTCTGGCCTTCAGGCTCTGCTGACCTGGACCCAATAAACATGTGTGGGTCTTCATGGTTCAGAAATGGGAAGAAAGACAAGCAGATAGAGTGCAAGAGAATCTGGTAGCCCATTTGATGGAGTTATGGCAACATCACCGGCATATTTCAAATTATAGTTCTGCACTTGTTGCAAACATATATGGTAGTTTACATAAAGTCAATGCAGATGGAGGTGGTTACACCTAACTTAAAAATTAATTTTTATATTTTCTTTTCCATTCTTTATTTTTTAAATCCCAAAAGAGAATTTGCCATTTATTTCTTTACTGTTTTTTCACATAAAATATATTATTTTCCTTTTTCTTCTTTTTAGAAAAATATTCTAATGTGTTTTGTTTATTAACATGCCATTCTAACTTAAGCTATAACCAAGTTGTTTTGCATATGCATTTTAAAATTTTAAAATATCATTAGCATCTTCTTTTTTACTATAAATAAAATAATTTTATTGGGACTATTCAATAAGCATGAAAGAGGTGGTTTTGTTTCATTTTACATCTTATACTTCTTGACATTATACTACAGAATATTACAAGAGCTCAAATATTTACTTTTAGTTATTTTTTCTGATGAACAGAATTCATAAGTTCCATTTTGATTTTAGTGGATGGCATTTGCAGTCTGAAGAGAATTCATTCTTTTGTTTTTTTAGTGATTAGTGTTTGTAGATTAAACTTCTAGCATAATAATAACAATAAACATGTTTAAATACAAATTTTGGTTAGCATTTAGCCATTTTCCTACAAAACACAAATAATTTAAATAATACAATGTTTCAGTGCAAAATACATTATTCATAAGAGCGCTGGTAAACTTTTATTTAACATTCATAAAAAGAGAATAAATTATACATGGGACGCAAACCATAAATTTCTACATATTGATTGCTGCTCAATAGACCTCTTAACCAGTGATAGGTGAATATATTGCTGATATTATTTCAGTAATTAATCTGTAATGAACAGTTTCATTTTCTGGTAATAGTACTGTTCTTTGATTTTCTTAGCAACAAGTAAATTTTAACCCATTTATACTTTTAAAAAGCTCAGTAAACAAAACACTAAAATAAAAGCATGTGAATGCACATGGACTAAAATAGGCATGATGCTTGAATGTGACGGACTCTTAAAAGGAATGTTCTGAGAGACAACCTGGAAATATTGGGTATGGTATTATGTTGTGCATCCATTTATAAGAAAGAGTACATTAAACATAAACATTAAATGAAGTGAAATGTCGAGGATGGAAACTCCAATTCATGATAAAGTTTAAAGCTTTTGGCATTGCATTGGTTGTAACAAGTTTGTATAATATAATACACATTCACAGCATGAGAATCACAGATATATAGTGTTTCTCCTGTTTTATTTTATATTCAATACAAATTTAGCATCATTAGTTAAGTTACATGTAGATTATCACTGGTTTCATAACATTTTGGACATATGTTGACAAAGCAACTGAATAAGAACTTGAAAATCTTTGAAGCAAGTATTGGCTACACTGGCTTTATGAACTGAACTGATTTAATTTTCATACCCTCCATACATATGCACCTGAACTATATTGTCCTGTTAAGGTATACATTTACTTTCTTGAATTCTGCCAAATCTTTAGGAAAATCCAAATGTCCAGGTGAATGAATTCAGGTTGTGAAAATAGTTAAGGCTGTGTACTGCTTGATCACTGCAATTCCTAATCAGAATCCTCAGCTTCTTTCTGAGTCTTCAGTTATGTCATCCAGTTTTTCTCTGGTAAAGGTCATGAGGTACATGGCATATTGCCCACTAGTTGTTTGCATAAAAATGTCTTTCCTATTTTTAAGTTGAACTCTATTACATTATATGAACAGAAATAATAATCACTGTTAATTAGAACTACCCTCTTTTAAATTGTATTATATTAATATAATATTAATATGGTACTATTATTTAAATATTTCAAGATGGCAGAGAGTAGTGTGGTTATGCAAAGCAAGGTGCAAAAAGTTCTGGATTTTAGCAGTATGACTGTGAAAAAAGTAAAATATAGAAGTGAGAACATGAGCAAGAAAAGTAAAAAAATCAATGTAAATGAAATCCAGACAATAATGAATACAGAAGAAGATATATTTGTCCAAGCTGTAGGCCAAGAAACACAAGATGCAGATATGGCAATGTTGTTATAAATGGTTGTAGATACATTAATAAGTGATATGCAATGCTCAAATGAATAAATAAAATACCTAAAGAATCAAAATGGAGAGTTAGAAGAAAAATTTATGCTTATGTGGGAAGAAAAATTGTAAGCCAAGGTAAGAACATTTAGAAATGATGAGCAAGACAAGAACAAACTTGAATGATTCACAGGTTTTTCTCCAGCCAACCATGTGGAATAACAATGGTCATCACATGAAATGGTCAAGAAATATAAATAAAAGCTATAGGATGAAATTAAAAGAAAGAAAATTTGAATCACCCAAACTTCAATATCCAACAAATATGATGTGTTATCCTCAATGTGCAAGAAGAAGAACAGTAGCAAAAGTGAAGGAATGCCTAACCTCAACTAACTACACATAATACAGCAATAGGGAAAATAAAGTGTAATGATCGATGACTCAATAATCTCCCATGTAAATGTGAAAGATGCACAAACAAAGTATTACGAGACATGAAAGCAGAGCAGTTGAGTTGTGCGAAAAGATAAAAAATCCATATGACTGTAAATTATCAGAAAAACTCAGACATGGTCACCCTACATGTTAGAACAAGCAGTTTAAAGCAAGCAAAGAATCTGGAGGAAGTGTTAGGAGAATGTATAAGGTGATAAAAGCTCCAAAGAAAAGTTCACAAAGTAACAGTGGCAGTAAACAGTGTTGTTAAAAGAGGTGATGTGCTCATACATCCAAAGTTCATTAGGTAGTAAATGACAACATAAGGTGGGCTTGTGATCCATATGGGCACTGTATATAGATATGGACTAATACCTGGACTATACATGTATTGGTGAAGATGGTCCTAATGTTTATAACACTTAAATCAAAAGGAGTGTTATACATTAGGAAAAGTGTTAGACAATGTAATACATATAATAAAAGCAAATCAAGGAAACTAGTCCCTGAACCAGTGGGCGTTTACAGGGATAAAAATGAAAGATAATTGCACAGCACAAATGGGAATACACTTGTTCACAAATCACAGAGTAACCATCAACCATCAATACACAGATACTGTAAAAATCCTCTACATGAACACACAATACTTAAGAACAAAAGATGATGAATTATCTGTGTATCTTAGGGATATGGAATGTAATGCATTATGTCTAAGTGGACATTGGCTTGAAGGAAAAATAAATAGATTATGTAAGGATTGAGAATTTCAAATTAGGTATCAGTTTCTGTTGAAATTCATATAAAAGGGGGGGGGGGGTTGCAATCTATATTCATAGTTCATTACAAGCCAAAAAGCTGGAATTAACAATTCTACAAAAAAAAGTTTTTGAAGCAACATCAGTATTGATTAACACTTGTAATATTAAAATAGGCACTATATATAAGTCACCAGATGGGAATACTAACCTGTTTTTGAAAGTTTCAAAAAATTTCTAATTTTAAATACAATGTTATAATTTGTGATGTAAATGCTCATTTTGACATAACCCAAAAAAAGTAATTTAGTAAGTCTATTTTTACATTTACTACAGCAAACAGGTTACCACTTTATAAACACAACTTCTGCTTGAGTGTGTGCATGCCTAGATAATTATAACAAATCTAAAACCAAAATGCTGTTCATTTAAGGCATTAGAGCACAAAGTATCAGGTCATCAGTCGATATTCTTTAAGGTTATAATTGAAAAAAATCTTGCCCAGACTGTTATAGAAATCCGAGATTTCATTTTAGAAAATGTAAATAAACTTAGTCTAGCATTAATAAATTTGCAAGGAATGTTGTCTAATATTCAGAAGTCAAATGAAGAACTATTTTAAAGTTTTCTTTACAACATTTGTTAGTGACTCAATAATTTCATCTGTCATGTGGAAAACAAACATAATACTCAGTCAAACTGTTTGTGTTTTGAAACTATTCTTTCATTACTGTATCTCACACTGAAAGGGTAAAACCATTTTCTAATACCTCAATATCTTGGAATCTATTCTCAAATTCCTCACATAGCTTCATTAAAATTTCTGTATATTCTTCTAATGTTGAATCTGAATTATTTAAAACTAGACACATCTCTAAAATCAAATTGGGAAAAGGCCTTATTCATGAACTGACTTTCCTATAGCAGTAATTTCTGCTTAAGAGATTTAATATGGTAAAAAGATGACAAATTGTAAGATCTTTGCCTTATAAGGTGAATTAGAATTATTAAGGGGCCAGCAAGATACACTAAAAGTGCTGAATCTTGTATCCATTTTTAGTTGTTCCATTCTTCTAATGGTTTACTGTGCATTGTCATGAAATTGGCTATTGCTTTCTTCAGAGCACAAAAGTGATGTAAAACATTTCTTCTATTTAACCGTTGTACTCCTGTAAGAAAATTGCCATACTCACATTTAATGTCATGAAGAAACTCCTGTAATTCCTTTTGACTCGTCGTCCTCATTTGATACAGTTAGTAGTCTTAGTAATTACATTCATGGTAGCTCCAAATTGAAACAGCTTTGCACCCGGATTTTTTTTATGTATAATACATTACACAGCCTTCAATATCACACTGAACTTTAATTTCTTTTAATTCATTTAGGAGATGTGCTACCACTTCTGTATTCTTCCCAAATATTACGGCAGCCCCAACTGTTGCAACATACACTTGTTTATCCCATGGAAGGCAGAACCTTCCACTGTTACTTTCCTATATGTCCAAATATGGTGGCAGTGTGCTTCATCAGCACTATATCTAACAGTTTTTCCCTTACCTCAAGGTTGCTGTTTACACTTCTGATAAAAATAGCAAACAGGGAGATGTGATCAATGTCCATACTGTCATCTATTGCCAGCAAATATGCTATAAAATCCTATGAAATGTTAACTAATTTACTTTCAATATCACCAGTTTAATCCTTTATCAGTCACAAAATTGTAGAAGAGAATAAGCTAATATATAGCAAATCAACCACTTGTTCTAAACATGCTGCCTTGGTTGCCAGAAGAAAAAAAACTCTTTCACAAACTCATTCTTTTTGAAGGGTTGCAAGTATGTTCTATTTGCAAAGCAATCTTGTAGCTCACCTGAGAATAGGTTCTCACAAATCCTCCTGTTAAATTTAAATAAATATATAAATAGACTAATCATCAGTTAGGCATTACCAAACTTTGTAATAGCAAAACAGTAGAATAGGATAATGTTTACTGTGTGTACATCCTCAAACATTATCAATTGTTCCAGTAAAGCTATTATTTTCTGACCTCCATATTTATCATACTTTTTGGCATGACAAGAGGAGTAATGACAATACAGGTTAAATGTTTTTGTATGATTTAATATATTATTATAAATTAAATATTACAGTGTTTTATTTTGTTATATGATTAAATACTTAGCATCAATGGCCTATGCTTTGATGAACTATCTTCCATGGTAAATGAAAACATATGAATTGAGTTTGAATGTGGCATGATGTGAGAATAACCTGGATCACCACTGAGTTAGAGTATGCATGATTTCATGAATTTCCCCTCCATTCCTAACTCTGCCGTTCTAACCCATTCAAAGTGCCAAGCAGACTGGCTCCAAAAGCACATTTTTTTAAGTTAATAATACCGCTTTAGATAACTGAATAATGCAAGTAGCTTGTCAGTTCTGTATACATTGAAGCTTAAATGTCATACACAAAAATAAATGATGTACTAATAACCTTAGGTTCAGACTTGCAACAACACCAGAATTTCCAACCAAGTTTAATACAGGATACATAATATTATTGTATAAAGCTGCAATTGCCACAGCAACTTGAATAACTCACTTATAAAAATTTCAATGAAAAGAATTGCTTCTCCTAGTTTCAACTTACTCAATAAATTACTGACTAATTAATAAATATTGTACTTACAAAGCTGTTGACAATGGGGTGGTAATATAACCTAAACTTAGTGTAAAAAATGAATACCTAAGTTTAGGTTATAGTGACTAATTGTCTGAATATGTATTGAGTGATCCATCATTCTCAAGATGCAAATCAGCAACTACATCCACCTACAGACATGACTTTGTCACAGCACAATAGTCTGTTTATAATCAAATAAGAAATATGCTTGAAATAATTAGAGAAACTTTAGTATGTGGTAAAAATTCTTTCAGACTAGATTAGTTATGGGGACTGCCTCCTTGGTCTAGTGGTTAGCATTGCTGACTTGCTGACAGGGAGGACTAAGTTTCAATTCCCAGTACCTGCTTAGTGATTTTTGTAAGTTAGAGAGATTTGGAGCTGGGTCCACCCAGCCTTGCCAGGATAATTGGAGAGCTGCCTGATGAGAGGTGGCAATATTTGATCTAGAAAGCTGCATGATAGGTGACTGGTGGGGTATTGGCAGGCTGATCACATGCCCCCCTGAAATATTGCCCTCTATCAATGAAGCCATAAGATGGAGATACAGGATGCAGAGGTCGCTGCAGCAGGCCATTGCCCAATCTCAGGTTATAATGTCATTCAGAAGAAAAAGAAGATCAGTTATGGAAGTAATATTACCTTTGCTGCATTTTTGATAAAGATATTAAGCTATCAGTGGCTAAATAATACCTTTATGTGAGACACTGTCATATTTTTAAACACAGAGTGACCCAATTAACTATGAACCAACTTGTGTTTTGCCAATAGACAAAAGTGACACTCATTGCCGTGTGTGATTATCAAAGAGTAGTACTGAGGCAACTGATTTAAAATGATTTTAAATGATTTTCAAAATGTTTTACTAGCCAAATATATGAAAGTAGGTACTGAAATTGGTTGTCCTCACTGTCTATACATTTTTGGCATCTCTTTAAAAGAACGGTCAATCATTTACTGTAGTTCATATGGTGTAATGCTGGCTATTTTCTGGCAGATATTTTGTTTCATTTCTTCCAGGTCATGTGAGCTTGTCTTGTATACAATATTTTTTTAATTTTTCCCACAGATAAAGTTGTATGAGGTTAGATTAAGGGACTGAAGGGGCTAGAAATCCTCACTAACAACTGTGTCTTTCTGAAACACTCTTACAATCTCTTTCATTAAAATATTTGCTCTCTGAACTGTGGCAGAGTCTTGTTAAAAAAGGCGCAATTACACACCCTCTGAGTTAATTCTCTGAAAGGGGGGATTGTATTCATGAGTGTCAAGAGTTATTTTATGTGATTATAACTTAACAATTTAGTAGCTATTTGCACAGAGCCTTATGAAATGCTTGTTTGTTATGAAAGACGTATAAGTGATTTTTGGGGGAAGTTCTCCAAATGAATTAGTTAGAGCCTACATTGTCTGTCAGGTTTCTTAGACTGAATATTATAAAGAGCATGGATTGTTATAAGGTTTGGAAGGTTTAAACTGTGGATCTTTCTTTACATCATCTTTGAACTTGATGAGCTGACTGAGCTCACATATATGATTATAAATAAATATGCTTTGTGCAGTGGAAAACATGCACTGAGCCATAATTTACTTTTCAATTTAAATACAGATCAAAGCACAGCACTAGTAATAACTGAACTGAACACATTGACAGCTAGGAGCTGGCATGATCTTGTTCCAGTCAATGGCAGGAAACATGTGTGCACATGTTCAGTGGAAAAACATTCCCAGTTGATTCATAGCTAATAGGATTGCTCCATATAATACCATAATAATGAATGGTGTTTAATGCCCGTTTTTGCTACAGAGGCACCACAGACGATGGACACTGATGATACATGAGATGAAATGATATATTGTGAAAGGATTTATTTTTTAAGGAAGGAATCGTTACAGGTCTAAGTTTAGGGTACCTCCCCAGCATTTGCCATTTATGAGGACTGAGGAAAACCTGGGAAAAACCTCAGTCAGGGAGGATGGTCCTGGGGGTATTCGAACCCAGACCTCCCGCACACGAGTCCATGCCTTAACGACCTCGGCCACTCGTGGCGGTATTAGTACCATTATAACTATTTAAATTGCAAGACAATGGAGTGGATATATCATATTTTAATTTATGAAATATGTTCACACTAACTCAACTTATACAATATATGGTTCAATCGTGGAGAGCAGAATGATGTATGGAATAGAAATCTGGGGGCCAGATGAAGGATGGAAAGGGATAAATATGATAAATAGATTATTCTGTAGAATTGTTCTGGGCTAGATCTTCACCTAACGAGGTTGCTCTAATGGAACTAGAGAGATTGGGCTATAAAAGCAAGGTCATGGAAAGAGTATTGAAATATTGGTATAGAATAAAAAGACTAGAGGACGAGAATATTATTAATCAGTGCCTGGTAGCACAAAGTAAAATCAAAGGGAGAGAAACTTGGCTATCTAAAATCCAAAATATCGTACAAGAAGTGGGCATGGGACTAGTATGGTACCAGGGAGAAAGGTTGGGTAAAGGATTTTGGAAAAAGATAACAATAAGAATCGAGGATATAGACAAACAGGAAATATGGGACAGGGAGAAAGGTTGGGTAAAGGATTTTGGAAAAAGATAACAATAAGAATCGAGGATATAGACAAACAGGAAATATGGGCAAATCTTAACACCAAGAAATCTCTGAGATTATATAGTACACTAAAAAAAAAGGGTGGAGAATAGAAAGGTATGTTGAAATTTGTGATAAGGTAGGAAGGGAAGGGTTGGCATGGTTTAGAACAGGAGTAAAATATTTAAGTGGATTAAAAATGGATACACTAAGGGGAAATGTCCTATGTGTGCAGAATTAGATAGCACTTGGCATTGTATACTAGAATGTAAGCAAACTAAGTTTTGGAGGGAACAGTTCTTATTAAGAAAATGGGAAAACCTACCAGATAAAATAAGAGGTAGAAGAATTTTAAATTTAAAGTCAGATGAAAATATTAAAGAACTAGGAAAATACATAGGCAAGATAAGACAAAAATGGTTATGGGTATAAAATACAGGAAACGAGCTTGAGAGTAAAATTGTTGGATAGTAAAAGGAGGATGGAATGAGTAGGGGAAGGTATGGGGCTAGTTTTCTAATGTTAGTTTACTTTTAATGTTGTGTTTTGTTTTGGTTGGATCGAAGCCCGGTCCCCTGGATATTCCAGCAGGTAGCTGCTGATGAACTGGGGACTGGGGGGCTGAGCCAATCAATTTGAAATAAATTTTGAATGGAGTCATTGCCTTCTGGAATTGCCGAAGGCCCTGCTTGTAATTGTTATGTTGAAAGGTAAAGGTAGTATATCACGAAATATAGTAAATAGTGTAATTGAGAGGGGTACATCGAAAATAGATGGAGGTCCCTTATAGTTTGTATTTGCATGATTGAGCGATTGTAAAAGAGTACTGTTGTTGTAAAGGAGTAAACTTGTTGTATTATTAATTGGAAATAAATTCAAATTCATTTCAATTCAAAAATACTTATACAACATTAGGACATGTTTCAGAGGCAATTGCTCCCATCAACAGTTGTTCACTGACTGCTGGATTTGGTGGCTGGACCTCAAGGTGCCTCTGTGACAGTCTTTAATGGTGCAAATAGGAACTTTTTGAATTCATCCTTGGGTGGAAAAAATAAAAATTCATTAAGATTTGTTCTATTTTTAGTATGAAAATTTTTACCAAGTAGGTAGGTTCATTGGGTTGTGAAGTTCTTTCAGCAACTTAGCCTCTGGTTCAATTTCATGATTTTGAATACAAAAGTGAGCTGCCACTGCTGAGTTATCAATTTGTTTAAAATGAATGTTCCTAAAGTTCTTTTCTCCCAATTTCTAAATTTATCTTCGTTTTTCAGATGTATTTTTTATTATTTTATTGATGTACAGATTATAATAAAAATGAACCAGGGAAATGAAGAGAAATTTAGAAATATGGAGAAAGGAACACTTTAGGAATATTTGTTTAAACAAATTGATAAATCAGCAGTGACAGGTAACTTTTGGACTCAATGTCATAAAATTGAACTAGAGGCTAAGCTGCTAAAAGAACTCATAACCTAATAGTACTATCTATTTAAGAATAATATTTTATCCTAAAAAATTGTAAAAACTTAAATAATTTTGATGTTCTACCCATGGATAAATTCAGCAAGCTTCTATTTGAACCATCAGAGACCACCGTAAAAGCACTTTAGGATCCAGCCACTACATCGAGTAGTCAGTCAACAATGATGATAGGAGTGATTGCACCAAAATATGTTCTATGTTGTATAAGTAATTGGAGTTAGTTGAACATATTTAATAAATTCTAATAGGAAATATGATAAAATATACTGTTTTCTTGATCAGTCAGGCAAAATTTGAGAAACATCTTTTGTTTAGAATACTTTCATTTTCAAGGTGTAGGTGGGTGCAAGGGATGGGTAAACAAAGTGCACAGTTAGAAAATCATAAGTAGCACAGTTGAACTTCATCTACAGAGTGTTATAGAATTCAACCATACAAATCTGAATGAAAATCTGCTAAGAGAGCATTCTGGACAAAGAAGCTGTGGTTTGAAGATTCAAAATTCTGTACAATGGTGCAATGGAAGCACCAACCAATCAGCAAGTCCCTGATTCAACTTTCACATCATGTCGATGTGCATACAACCATCATGCTCACATTCCCAAGTAATGGATAAAAGATTAATAGACTATCAATCAGCAGTGAAACATTTGAGCATGTGCATTTTATGATGATAAAATGTAACACTAACTCTAGAATTGTAATTCATTATTTCATGTAAGAGTGTGCAAGCTCTGCATGGTTAAAATATTTCTTTTACTGAAATTTTCATCAAATCTGATCAAATTTAAAATAAAATTTCATATGAATATTATACTTAATGAAACTTTTGACAATGGAGTGGTAATAAATCCTAAACTTAGGTATTCATTTTTTTAGACTAAACTCCACTTACTTACACAAAAGTAAGACACATTTCAGGAGAATCTCTCCCATCTTCAGTTGCTCACTGAACTGCCATTACTAAAAGCGATGGCTAGACAACTGGATGTTCCAGGCCTCTGTTGGTTGAAGTAGGAAGTTTCCGAGTTCATCCATAGGAGGAAACTAAAAATCAATTAGGATTTCTCTATTTTTTAATATGAAAAATTTTTCCCAAGTGGATAACTCCAATGGGTTGTGAAGATGTTTCAGCAGTTTTATTCCTGGTTTTATTTCATGATTTTTGGTCCAAAAGTGAGCTTCTACTGCTGATTTATCCACCTGCTTAAACCGAATATTCCTAAAATGTTCTTTCCTCCGAATTTCCAAATTTCTCTTTGTTTTGCCTATGTTCACCTTCTGCACATTTTATTTTGTAAATTCCTGATTTCTATTTATAAATAGACTATATAATAACAAACATAAAACTGAATCAGTTTTCGGCATTTGTAAATGAATATCACATATCCGATCATTGTGCAGAAATTACAAGTATAATTAATTATAATTTTTAGGTTGAAAGGGAGGCACATATACAAATAAGACAAATTAGTAACACAAATCTAAGAAAGGAAGAAATATATTAAAATTGGAAAAATGAGAGTCTGTATATTTAACAGAAGACCCAAATAAGAACTGGGATTCTTTCGTTGATACATTTACCCAGAATTTAAACTTAGCATGCCTAGTAAAAGTAAAAAAAGCTACAAAAAACAAAAAACAGAAAATTCAATTTTCTTTTAAATTAAAAATGCTAAGAGAGGAATGAAATGCATGTATGAGTTCTATAAAATGACAAAATTTGAAATGTATAATAACAATAACCATAAAACTTTGCAAACAAGTGTGCTAATGCTCTTGCTAGACAGATATCTCAAACATATAACACTGAAATTTCAGAATCATGAAATAAGGTTAAAACTGCATGGAACATTATAAATAGGCAAAAGAAGCAGATAAGCCAAACAAAAAGCATAATTTTCAGTGGGAATGAACAAATTATACACACATGCACCAAGAGAAATATGTAATGTATTTAACTGTTATTTTACAAATATGATGAGATCTACAGAAAATCAAGTTAAATCTTATGGAACCTACAGGTATAATATATCCTTTCTTAGATTTGTGTTACTAATTTGTCTTATTTGTATCTGTGCCTCCCTTTCCACCTCAAAATTATAATTAATTATATTTGTAAATTCTGCACAATGATCAGATATGTGATATTCCTTTACAAATGCTGAAAACTGATTCAGTTTTATGTTTGTTATTATATAGTCTATTTATATAGCATATGTGGAAGTTATTCTGGTTAGGCAGTTAATTACATCATGCAAGTTGTAGCTTCTTAAAGTCACAAAAATGCTTGTTCTCATTAGTGTTGAAGTTTGAGTTTATGTTGATACAATCTAGTATAACATCAGTTTGCTCTTTCATCATAATTTTGCTTAATAACTCATCAAGTCCTTTCAGAAAATCCTTACATTGGAACTTGAGGATCTATATATTCATATTATCCATGAATATTATATATTATCTATCTCTGCTGATCTTTCTAATGTCATTCCAATAGAATGTTTTTGTACCAATTCTTTAGAATTGTGTACAATATTATTCTGTGCATATATTGCTACACCTCGCCCTTTATGGTCTTCCCCACTAAAGTTAGCTCTTAAATTATAACCTATTAAGTTTGAAAATTTAATTTTATCTAAAAGACAATGTTCTCTAAGTACAACTACTTTTGCTTTGCTGTTGTTGAGCATTAAACAAAGGCATCTGTTTTATTGGATAAGTTCTGGACATTTTGGTGAAGAACTCTTAATGTTTATTGTTTAGGTTTGCTCTAGTTCCTTTGAGGGCATTGAGTTTTTAGACTGAAAATTTATATTCTGCACTCTGTGATACATTTCTGTATTTCCCCCCCCCCTTTTTGGGGCGTAAAAATCCTAAGTATGGCTTCCTTTGGAAGGGAAGTAAAGCCGTGGGTCCCGTGTTGTACATTTACGGCACGAAAAAGAACCTCAAGCCTGAAAGAGAGGCCTCTGAGCAAAATTTGTCGGCCGTTTCATGCCCTGAGTTGAATGGGATGCTAATGACCTGAGCTGTTAAAGAGCGTCCATAAATAAATCAATCAAAAAAAAAAAATCTGTATTTTTCTGATGAGATATTGTATTTAGTCTATAATCATTCTTGTATCTTTACTCTTGTATATTAATGCCTAGCTAATGTATACAAGTTTGTATAAGATTATGTGTAGATTTGTGAGGTACTCGTGTATGAATCTATTGATGATAAATAAATAAATAAAATAAAATGAAATAGAATTTATGCAGAGCATTAAAGAATTCAGATATTCAAATATAAAGGATTTTAGAGGAGTTGCTATCAAGTATTTTGAGACAGGAATCTTTGAATATATGAGCCCAAAGTTTAAAGGTATGTTCTTATTTTTGAAACTCCATGATGGTAATGATAAATTAATGTACAAATAAAAGTGTGTTTTGATTTGGTGATAAACACTTAATTTCTCTTCCATTAGCTCGAAAACATCAGTATGCTTACTAAGCAATATTTTCACAAAGAGTTTCCAGGGGAGGCTGGACAACTGTCAAGGCCATCAACTATTAACAATTAAAACATGAGTGTTCTCATTTCACCATATAAATCCCCAGATAGTGATAGAATCATACCCATAATGCTCCAGCAGGGATTTAACGTACTATCAAAGTGTTTAATACACATACCAGAAGCAAATCTGGCCTTAGGCTATATACCAATGAGCTAAAGGCATTGTTAGAGTGATATTCATAGGAAAATCTGGGAAATCTTTGACCCTGGCTAAGCTCATAGAACAAATCAGTCTTATGTCATTATTCTCAAAAATATTAAGAAACTAATAAATAGGCAATTATAAATGGGTGTTCTAAAAGTTTTCTGTTACACCAGAACCAACATGCTTATACAGAAGGCCGGTCAATAGACACTGCCCTTTTTCAAGTTGCTCATAAACTGGAAAAGACAATTCAAGTGAAGGAGCCTTTACTGACATTGAGGGTTCTTTAGATAAAATCCCTTTTCAGGCAATATCTACTACTGCTATATAGCATGGTGTAGATGAAACCTGTTGTAGGTGAATCTAGTTGTTGTTGATTTGGTTTATTTATGAACGCTCTTTAACATCTTAGGCCATCAGCATCCCATTCAATTAAGGACATGAAATGGCCAATAAATTTTGCTCAGGGGCTTTTCTTTCAGGCTTGAAGTTCTTTTACATGCTGTAAAAGAAACTCACTTCCCTTCCGAAGGAATCCATACTTAAGATTTTTATACTAGAAAAAATCCATTGACCTGACCGGGGTTGAACCCATGATCTTTGGTCTGTGAGGCTTATATGGTTACCACTAGACCACCAGGTGAATTGGGTACATGGTTAGGGACGGAATAATAAATACAACCCTCATGGGCAGCAACCTAATCAAAAGATAATAATCTGGGAACTCATACAGTTAATGCTGAATGCAGTGGCAAAATGGGCTGAAAAAAAAGTTTAAAATATCAGTCCTCATAAAACAGTCTTAGCAACATATACCAGATGATGAAATATGATGGGATTAGATCCTTTATTTCTTCAAGGAAAAAATTTGAAATGCTGGAGAAAGTGAATTACTTGGGAGTTATTTTTGACTCCAAGCTATATTAGACTTAGCATTTAAAGAAAACGGTTAACATGAGTGAAAAAATTTAAAGTGTTAGATGAATACATGGCAAAGGAAGGGTTTAATGCATAGTGTGGTATATTTGATTTATGCTAGGAAAATCGGACCATTTTTAACTTAGGAAGCTTTGATCTGGTGATTTAAAATCCTCTGAACCAGCCTCAAAACAGCACTGTGCAGAATTCAGAGAACAGCCTGCATGGCCATAACTGGGGGTATGAAAATGACCCCTAAGGCAGCTATGGATGTACTCTTGAATCTGATTCCTTTAGATATTAAAATAATGGAGGGAGCAAGAATGAAACTCTGTAGACTACAACATTCTAAGCAGCTGAGAAAATCAGTTATGCTAAAATAAAAATTATATAGCAGACACTGTATTGGACATGCAATTAGACTATATTATTCAAGTAAAACAATGTACAAAGAATTTCAAGATCATTATTGATCCTGATTTTGGAATATTAAAATTCTGGCAGCTCCAAAAGGAACTTTGTTGCAGTTTATAGATGGCTCAAGAACTTGTTCTGGAGTATTTTGCATAAGACCAAAAAATCACTATGTGCTTTTATTGGGGAAAATATTACACTGTTTTTAAACAGAAATCTAAGCTGTTATGAAAACATAAGGAGAGGGTACTCCGGTAAAAAGATTCCAGTTTTTTCAGATAGTCGCACTGCACCCAAGGCTCTTGGTAGCCCTATATTTTCATCAGGACTGGTTTTAAACTAGCTGAATTGCTCACAAACTTTGCAGAACAGGTGCTGTTCTACTCACTTGGGTATCAGATCACTTAGCATTTGGGAAAATGAAAATGCTGAAGAACCTACCTAACAAAGAGCAGCTTCAAACTTCATTGGACAAGAGCAAACTCTTGGAATATCTAGATGTTCTATAAGGGAAGTTATTAAGAACTGATTGAATGAATAACACCATAAAACTTGGGCTCAAGCTGCAGGAATTAGACATGCTAAACTATCATGCAAGATAAGAGCTGAAAGCTTATTTCAGTGTGATGGACTTCAACTAAACAGAATTATTGTATTTCTCACAGGATATGCTTCTGTGAAAAAGCATTGTATTACAATGAATCTGTTTTAAGGAAATTTGTACTGATTATTCTGTGGGAAGAGCCTGAACAGCTCATGTTATATGCTGTTGTCCGGCTTTAACTTGCAGAAGATATTCCATTTTTGGAAACAAAATGTAGTATCAGAAGACCTTAAATTGACACTGATTGAACTATATTCCTTGATGAAGAATACAGAGATCCAGTTGGTTATGTAATAATACAAGTAACACAATAAGCCTTTGGCTGCAGTACGTCTGGAGAAATTATGGGCTTGCAAGTTGGGGGGAGAAAAAAATATCAAAGTTATTGACTTAACAATTTTGGTATATCCTGCAAGGATATACATTCCATTGATTTGGGGTCATTGAAACTTATGTTATATCAGACTTGTTCGAGTATTATGGTATACTCTACTACAAGGCCTGGTGAACAAAGGAAATCAACATTCTGTTCCTCACAGTGTTTGTTTTTTCCTCCTTTCCTTGTCTATACTATAGGTTTGAAGCATATGAAGTTTCTCCAAAAATTAGGTATCATTTTTTTACACTAATCTCCACTTACTTACATAAAAGTAAGACACATTTTGGGAGAATCTCTCCATCTGCAGTTGCTCACTGAACTGCCATTACTTGAAACGATGGCTAGACAACTGATGTTCCTGTGGTGGCCTCTGTTGGTTGAAGTAGGAAGTTTCCGAGTTCATCCATGGGAGGAAACTAAAAATTAATTAGGATTTCTCTATTTTTTAATATGAAAATTTTTTCCCAAGTGGATAACTCCAATGGGTTGTGAAGATGTTTCAGCAGTTTTATTCCCAGTTTTATTTCATGATTTTTGGTCCAAAAGTGAGCTGCTACTGCTGATTTATCCACCTGCTTAAACCAAATATTCCTAGAATGTTCTTTCCTCCGAATTTCCAAATTTCTCTTTGTTTTGCCTATGTTCACCATCTGCACATTTTATTTTGTAAATTCCTGATTTCTGTTCTGTTGGCATGGAGTCTTTTACTGGGCAATCTAATAAATTCTTGATCTTGTATCTGTTCTTTGGGGCTAACATTATCCCATGTTCTTTGAAAATTTCCTTGAACTTGTTGTGGTAAATTGGATGGTAGATGAAACTTTTGAATTTGTATTCTTCTTTTGTGTTTTTCAGTGTGGAAACTTCCCTTATCCCTTTTTGTCTTTTAGATTTATTGATAATTTTTATCGCTCTGTCTTAGTCGAAATCATTGATTATGGCTGTATTTATTATTTGTTTGTATTCTATTTTGTACTCTGCTTCTGTGAGTGGAATATTCATCAATGTGTGTGCCAATCTGTGAAACACTGCATATTTATGTGGAATGGGGTTATAACTCTCATTTTTTAGTAGTTTTCTGTGTGTGTTTCTTATCTGTAAATTCCAAAATTCAAACAATCTCCATTTCTTATAATTTTTAAATCTAGAAATGGTAGCCACCCATTTCTCTCTCCTTCTATGGTAAACTGTATAGATTCATGTTGCAAATTAAGAAGTTTAAGGATAACTATTGAGTGTTTCTTTGGTATTAGTGCAAAAATGTCATCCACATACCTATACCATGGCTTAAAAATTAAAGGGAAGGCATTTGTGATATGTATTTCAAATGAGCTCATAAATAACTCTGCTAGAAAAGGTGACAAAGGGTTTCCCATAGTTAGGCCTGAAACTTGTTGGTAATATTTTTGTTGAAGCTGAAGTAATTTTGTTTAATGCAAATATTAGTAAATTTTAATAAGTCTTCTATTTCTTCTGATTTTAAATATATTGATGTTAACCATTTCTTTAGCATAAGCATAAGTTTCTCTATAGATATGCTCGGGAATAAGGCTTTTACATCAAACGAAAGCATGATATCTGCAGCCGTGTTTCTGCTATTTTTAAGTTTTTTGACTAGATCAACTGAATTTTTAATGTTCAAACTTTGCAATCTCTTAAAAAAATTGAAGACTTTGATACATTTTTTGCTACCTTGTATGTGGGTGATTTGATATTGTTTATTATTGGTCTCAATAAACACAGCTCAATAAATACAGCTATAATCAATGGTTTCAACAAAGACACAGTGATAAAAATTATCAATTAATCTAAAAGACAAAAAGAAATAAGGGAAGTTTCCATACTGAAAAACACAAAAGAAGAATACCCATCCAATTTACCACAACATTTACAAAATAAAATGTGCAGAAGGTGAACATAGGCAAAACAAAGAGAAATTTGGAAATTCGGAGGAAAGAACATTTTAGGAATATTCAGTTTAAGCAGGTGGATAAATCAGCAGTAGAAGCTCATTTTTGGACCAAAAATCATGAAATAAAACCAGGAATAAAACTGCTGAAACATCTTCACAACCCATTGGAGTTATCCACTTGGGAAAAATTTTTCATATTAAAAAATAGAGAAATCCTAATTGATTTTTAGTTTCCTCCTATGGATGAACTCGGAAACTTCCTACTTCAACCAACAGAGGCCTGGAACATCCAGTTGTCTAGCCATCGCTTTTAGTAATGGCAGTTCAGTGAGCAACTGAAGATGGGAGAGATTCTCCTGAAATGTGTCTTACTTTTGTGTAAGTAAGTGGAGTTTAGTCTAAAAAAATGAATACCTAAGTTTAGGATTTATTACCACTCCATTGTCAAAAGTTTCATTAAGTATAATATTCATATGAAATTTTATTTTAAATTTGATCAGATTTGATGAAAATTTCAGTAAAAGAAATATTTTAACCATGCAGAGCTTGCACACTCTTACATGAAATAATGAATTACAATTCTAGAGTTAGTGTTACATTTTATCATCATAAAATGCACATGCTCAAATGTTTCACTGCTGATTGATAGTCTATTAATCTTTTATCCATTACTTGGGAATGTGAGCATGATGGTTGTATGCACATCGACATGATGTGAAAGTTGAATCAGGGACTTGCTGATTGGTTGGTGCTTCCATTGCACCATTGTACAGAATTTTGAATCTTCAAACCACAGCTTCTTTGTCCAGAATGCTCTCTTAGCAGATTTTCATTCAGATTTGTATGGTTGAATTCTATAACACTCTGTAGATGAAGTTCAACTGTGCTACTTATGATTTTCTAACTGTGCACTTTGTTTACCCATCCCTTGCACCCACCTACACCTTGAAAATGAAAGTATTCTAAACAAAAGATGTTTCTCAAATTTTGCCTGACTGATCAAGAAAACAGTATATTTTATCATATTTCCTATTAGAATTTATTAAATATGTTCAACTAACTCCAATTACTTATACAACATAGAACATATTTTGGTGCAATCACTCCTATCATCATTGTTGACTGACTACTCGATGTAGTGGCTGGATCCTAAAGTGCTTTTACGGTGGTCTCTGATGGTTCAAATAGAAGCTTGCTGAATTTATCCATGGGTAGAACATCAAAATTATTTAAGTTTTTACAATTTTTTAGGATAAAATATTATTCTTAAATAGATAGTACTATTAGGTTATGAGTTCTTTTAGCAGCTTAGCCTCTAGTTCAATTTTATGACATTGAGTCCAAAAGTTACCTGTCACTGCTGATTTATCAATTTGTTTAAACAAATATTCCTAAAGTGTTCCTTTCTCCATATTTCTAAATTTCTCTTCATTTCCCTGGTTCATTTTTATTATAATCTGTACATCAATAAAATAATAAAAAATACATCTGAAAAACGAAGATAAATTTAGAAATTGGGAGAAAAGAACTTTAGGAACATTCATTTTAAACAAATTGATAACTCAGCAGTGGCAGCTCACTTTTGTATTCAAAATCATGAAATTGAACCAGAGGCTAAGTTGCTGAAAGAACTTCACAACCCAATGAACCTACCTACTTGGTAAAAATTTTCATACTAAAAATAGAACAAATCTTAATGAATTTTTATTTTTTCCACCCAAGGATGAATTCAACAAGTTCCTATTTGCACCATTAAAGACTGTCACAGAGGCACCTTGAGGTCCAGCCACCAAATCCAGCAGTCAGTGAACAACTGTTGATGGGAGCAATTGCCTCTGAAACATGTCCTAATGTTGTATAAGTATTTTTGAATTGAAATGAATTTGAATTTATTTCCAATTAATAATACAACAAGTTTACTCCTTTACAACAACAGTACTCTTTTACAATCGCTCAATCATGCAAATACAAACTATAAGGGACCTCCATCTATTTTCGATGTACCCCTCTCAATTACACTATTTACTATATTTCGTGATATACTACCTTTACCTTTCAACATAACAATTACAAGCAGGGCCTTCGGCAATTCCAGAAGGCAATGACTCCATTAAAAATTTATTTCAAATTGATTGGCTCAGCCCCCCAGTCCCCAGTTCATCAGCAGCTACCTGCTGGAATATCCAGGGGACCGGGCTTCGATCCAACCAAAACAAAACACAACATTAAAAGTAAACTAACATTAGAAAACTAGCCCCATACCTTCCCCTACTCATTCCATCCTCCTTTTACTATCCAACAATTTTACTCTCAAGCTCGTTTCCTGTATTTTATACCCATAACCATTTTTGTCTTATCTTGCCTATGTATTTTCCTAGTTCTTTAATATTTTCATCTGACTTTAAATTTAAAATTCTTCTACCTCTTATTTTATCTGGTAGGTTTTCCCATTTTCTTAATAAGAACTGTTCCCTCCAAAACTTAGTTTGCTTACATTCTAGTATACAATGCCAAGTGCTATCTAATTCTGCACACATAGGACATTTCCCCTTAGTGTATCCATTTTTAATCCACTTAAATATTTTACTCCTGTTCTAAACCATGCCAACCCTTCCCTTCCTACCTTATCACAAATTTCAACATACCTTTCTATTCTCCACCCTTTTTTTTTAGTGTACTATATAATCTCAGAGATTTCTTGGTGTTAAGATTTGCCCATATTTCCTGTTTGTCTATATCCTCGATTCTTATTGTTATCTTTTTCCAAAATCCTTTACCCAACCTTTCTCCCTGTCCCATATTTCCTGTTTGTCTATATCCTCGATTCTTATTGTTATCTTTTTCCAAAATCCTTTACCCAACCTTTCTCCCTGGTACCATACTAGTCCCATGCCCACTTCTTGTACGATATTTTGGATTTTAGATAGCCAAGTTTCTCTCCCTTTGATTTTACTTTGTGCTACCAGGCACTGATTAATAATATTCTCGTCCTCTAGTCTTTTTATTCTATACCAATATTTCAATACTCTTTCCATGACCTTGCTTTTATAGCCCAATCTCTCTAGTTCCATTAGAGCAACCTCGTTAGGTGAAGATCTAGCCCAGAACAATTCTACAGAATAATCTATTTATCATATTTATCCCTTTCCATCCTTCATCTGGCCCCCAGATTTCTATTCCATACATCATTCTGCTCTCCACGATTGAACCATATATTGTATAAGTTGAGTTAGTGTGAACATATTTCATAAATTAAAATATGATATATCCACTCCATTGTCTTGCAATTTAAATAGTTATAATGGTACTAATACCGCCACGAGTGGCCGAGGTCGTTAAGGCATGGACTCGTGTGCGGGAGGTCTGGGTTCGAATACCCCCAGGACCATCCTCCCTGACTGAGGTTTTTCCCAGGTTTTCCTCAGTCCTCATAAATGGCAAATGCTGGGGAGGTACCCTAAACTTAGACCTGTAACGATTCCTTCCTTAAAAAATAAATCCTTTCACAATATATCATTTCATCTCATGTATCATCAGTGTCCATCGTCTGTGGTGCCTCTGTAGCAAAAACGGGCATTAAACACCATTCATTATTATGGTATTATATGGAGCAATCCTATTAGCTATGAATCAACTGGGAATGTTTTTCCACTGAACATGTGCACACATGTTTCCTGCCATTGACTGGAACAAGATCATGCCAGCTCCTAGCTGTCAATGTGTTCAGTTCAGTTATTACTAGTGCTGTGCTTTGATCTGTATTTAAATTGAAAAGTAAATTATGGCTCAGTGCATGTTTTCCACTGCACAAAGCATATTTATTTATAATCATATATGTGAGCTCAGTCAGCTCATCAAGTTCAAAGATGATGTAAAGAAAGATCCACAGTTTAAACCTTCCAAACCTTATAACAATCCATGCTCTTTATAATATTCAGTCTAAGAAACCTGACAGACAATGTAGGCTCTAACTAATTCATTTGGAGAACTTCCCCCAAAAATCACTTATACGTCTTTCATAACAAACAAGCATTTCATAAGGCTCTGTGCAAATAGCTACTAAATTGTTAAGTTATAATCACATAAAATAACTCTTGACACTCATGAATACAATCCCCCCTTTCAGAGAATTAACTCAGAGGGTGTGTAATTGCGCCTTTTTTAACAAGACTCTGCCACAGTTCAGAGAGCAAATATTTTAATGAAAGAGATTGTAAGAGTGTTTCAGAAAGACACAGTTGTTAGTGAGGATTTCTAGCCCCTTCAGTCCCTTAATCTAACCTCATACAACTTTATCTGTGGGAAAAATTAAAAAAATATTGTATACAAGACAAGCTCACATGACCTGGAAGAAATGAAACAAAATATCTGCCAGAAAATAGCCAGCATTACACCATATGAACTACAGTAAATGATTGACCGTTCTTTTAAAGAGATGCCAAAAATGTATAGACAGTGAGGACAACCAATTTCAGTACCTACTTTCATATATTTGGCTAGTAAAACATTTTGAAAATCATTTAAAATCATTTTAAATCAGTTGCCTCAGTACTACTCTTTGATAATCACACACGGCAATGAGTGTCACTTTTGTCTATTGGCAAAACACAAGTTGGTTCATAGTTAATTGGGTCACTCTGTGTTTAAAAATATGACAGTGTCTCACATAAAGGTATTATTTAGCCACTGATAGCTTAATATCTTTATCAAAAATGCAGCAAAGGTAATATTACTTCCATAACTGATCTTCTTTTTCTTCTGAATGACATTATAACCTGAGATTGGGCAATGGCCTGCTGCAGCGACCTCTGCATCCTGTATCTCCATCTTATGGCTTCATTGATAGAGGGCAATATTTCAGGGGGGCATGTGATCAGCCTGCCAATACCCCACCAGTCACCTATCATGCAGCTTTCTAGATCAAATATTGCCACCTCTCATCAGGCAGCTCTCCAATTATCCTGGCAAGGCTGGGTGGACCCAGCTCCAAATCTCTCTAACTTACAAAAATCACTAAGCAGGTACTGGGAATTGAAACTTAGTCCTCCCTGTCAGCAAGTCAGCAATGCTAACCACTAGACCAAGGAGGCAGTCCCCATAACTAATCTAGTCTGAAAGAATTTTTACCACATACTAAAGTTTCTCTAATTATTTCAAGCATATTTCTTATTTGATTATAAACAGACTATTGTGCTGTGACAAAGTCATGTCTGTAGGTGGATGTAGTTGCTGATTTGCATCTTGAGAATGATGGATCACTCAATACATATTCAGACAATTAGTCACTATAACCTAAACTTAGGTATTCATTTTTTACACTAAGTTTAGGTTATATTACCACCCCATTGTCAACAGCTTTGTAAGTACAATATTTATTAATTAGTCAGTAATTTATTGAGTAAGTTGAAACTAGGAGAAGCAATTCTTTTCATTGAAATTTTTATAAGTGAGTTATTCAAGTTGCTGTGGCAATTGCAGCTTTATACAATAATATTATGCATCCTGTATTAAACTTGGTTGGAAATTCTGGTGTTGTTTGCAAGTCTGAAGCTAAGGTTATTTGTACATAATTTATTTTTGTGTATGATATTTAAGCTGTTAAACATAATATTCCTTGTGCAATAAAGAAGATATTAAACATTATACAATGATTATCATTTGTCTGATATGTAAATCCACTTACAGGCAGGCGGGGATGTGAAGACCTGTCACAACTCATTCACATCTGCTGGAATATGTTTCTAGATATAATGGTATAGAAATGAGCTAACCTTATTGCCACTTTTCTTGGTTTTGCCTTCATGGTATACATGAGTGTGAGTACTTAGTTTTAAAATTATACATGCCAAAAACATTGACTCATAACTGTCTCAAATAGAAAATATCCTGAACAGGAATATTTGCAGTGGTAAATTTTGCATGCAGTCAAAGGTCAATCTACAGACATTATTCTCCTCAATACATTCAGGAATTTCATTGATTTTATTGTAATATTTATTTGCTCTTTTGCGATGAGCCATTAGGTCTGCACAGCAAGTCCTTTAGCTACTCAGCAAAATGTAGACTGCATATTTTGTCTCAAAGTTCTTCCAAGTAAGGACATGTAGCCACTCAAATCTTAGGTTGAACATTTTTTTGAATTATTTTAAGTAAAACTTATATTTGATGTTTAAGTCAGGAAATTGCTTTGCAAATAACTGATGCATGGATTTTACATCCAGTCAGGCATGTAAATAATGTAACTCCCTTCCAGAATAATATGTGATATTCTATGGAAAGGAATTAATATGGTTATTAATCTTTTGGCAAAACCCTCCTGTTATGGCATTAACTTTTACATGCTTCTCTCCAAGATCTTGAGGAATCTGCCCTGGACTAGTATGAGTCATGCTGGTTAATATAGACTTTTTTATAAACCTTTACTTTTTTCTTGTCTGTAATGATGAAGTAATTAAAATTTGTATTTCTAACTTTAGTATCCTCCTTTAGCAGTCTTCTGCTCTTCATATCTTGAATTTCTTCCAGCCCTTGTAGATAAGTGTCTTGTTCACTTTTATCACTGAAGTTGTTCAAGTGAGCAAACTGTACATCGGAAGACTGCCTGGTGCCGCTCCATATAGGCTCAAGCGAAGGCTGCCGACGGAAGCAATACAAAGTGTACACCTGGGCATTGGAAGGCGGAAATAAAAACCTTTTGTATTCTTGCTAGCCACCGAATCCTTTCTGAGTCATTACAAAACTTCTCAGTAGCCAGTTAACTTGTGAGTGACCTCGCACACCACATGGTCATATGTTTAATAATCAACCTTTAGGAGATGAAGGTTTTGAAGAGTTAAAAGTTAGCGTGTGTAGGTGAGCAAGGACTCATCTATCACATTCAAGAATTTCGAGAGCCAATTTCCCATGGGTTCACTCATGAAAACCCCTGTGAGCTAAGAAAACCATGCGGTGACAATTTGATTATATTATACAAGGGAAACATCCCTGCAAAAGAAGGCAATTTGCAGCTTACATTTGACTCAGTTTATTGCAGTTTGCAGAATGCAGTTTGACCCACTAGTCAGTTTTACTTAGTTTGCAGGGCTCAGCTCAATGTTACAATTTTCAGTGACACGTCAGAGTTCTCAGTTCAAATTCTTCAGTGCTAGAATATCAGTTCACATGATGTTGTTCAGTGCAGCCTAATCTGTTTCTTACAGTACCAGTATGCAGATATGCGGTTCCAACTCTCATATTTTAGCATGCCTTCTAAGTACATGAAGATTAAGCCTATACTAATTTGCGAACATTAAATAATGCATCCAGTCAGGTCCTCTCTGAGAATAATGTGTTCAAGCACCAAGCCCTATAAACTTCCCAAAGTTGAAAATCCATACCTCATTAATACAGGAAGTTTCCAAAGAACATGATATACTTGATCAATTTTGACAACTTTCTCTTGAAACAATACAAACCTATCAACCCTACAAATTACACTAGGTTACAAATGAAAACTTTTCTTCTGCAATATTATTAAAAATGTGTGATTTTTACTAATTACAGTGTGCAGAATTCAAAAATGCAATCCATTTTTTGTAGCACATCTGGTTTTGGCAGTATGATAAGTTTAATGAAAATATAATTTTAAAATTCACAAAAATATTACACACTCACATACAACTTTTAAAGAAAAAAAGAAGAATAACATGAAAGTTTACTTGAATTTGAGAATGTATGTTAGTTATCTTGTGTACCCTTTTTTATTTTCCCATGGAATTGCAGTATACATGATTTTCTCAAGTAATGTCTGGTTGGTTCTTCACATGCAAGATAACAGCAATAATCGCCCATCATATGTATGTCCCAACATCCCTGATAATGTTGTTTAACATCTTTCAAGTTCTGGTGAAACTTTTCACCTTGCTCTTCATTGAAAGCTCCTAAATTTGATAGGAAGTAGTCACGATGTGACTTGAGGAAATCAAGTTTCAAACTCATATTACAGTCAAGCATTCTGAGATTTTCCAACATATTTCTGACAATTTCTTTGTATAAAGGGTCTTTCTGATTGCCCAGAAATTTCTTAATAACCTCTCTGAATCCATTCCATGCATCTTCTTCAATTTCATTCATAGAGGTGGTAAAATTAGTATTTTTCATCAATTTCCTTATTTGTAGTCCATCTAATACTCCCTCTCTGATTTTATCCTGTGACAATGATGGAAACTTTGTGCATAAGTATGGAAGCAAGGGCAACTTTTGTCAAGTGCTTTCATAATGCCAAATTTTATGTGTAATGGAGGGAGTAGAACTTTTTGACAATCAATAAGAGGCACATTATAACATTTATTGATACAGATTCTAGTTACTGTCTCTCAGGCCATTGATCAGTTTAAATGTTTGTCTCTTGCACTGCTATCCCATTTGCAAAGAAAACAAGGGAATTTTTTGTATCCTCCCTGTTGTTCTAGTAACAGACGAATGACCTTCGAATCACCAAATATTTGCCACTCATGGTCTTGGTACTTAATTTTCTCAAGAACATGCTTCAAAGTTTGATAAGACTCTCTTAGGTTCATAGAATAAATGGTATTGAAGCTAACCTGTTGTCATTATGACTTAACACTGCTTTAAGACTTCGTTTGGAAGAATCAATAAAAAGATGCCAGTTACTTGGCTCATATACTTCCCTGCTCAATTGTTGAATAAGATTATACATATCCTAAACTTCATTTCATTTTTACACTAAATTCCACTTATTTACATAAAGGTAAGACGCATTGTTTCGAAAGAATCTCTCCCATCTTCAGTTGCTCACTGAACTGTCTTTACTGGAAATGATGGCTAGACAACCAGATGTTCCTGTGGTGGCCTCTGTTCATTGAAGTAGGAAGTTGCTGAGTTCATCCATAGGAGGAAACTCAAAATTCATTAGGTTTTCTCTATTTTTTAATATGAAAATTTTTTCCCATGTGGATAACTCCAATGGGTTGTGAAGATGTTTCAGCAGTTTTATTCCTGGTTTTATTTCATGATTTTTGGTCCAAAAGTAAGCTGCTACTGCTGATTTATCCACCTGCTTAAACTGAATATTCCAAAGATTCTGAAGATTATAAATGTCCATACAAAATACAAGTTGATCTTCTTCTGCGTAGTGCTTATGGAACTGTATTTCATGATTCTTATACCATGAAAATGTAATGGAAGGTGATAACACTTTCTTTTCCTGTAGTCTTGAGCTCAATAATTCACTTTTTTGTTTTGTGAGGTTTAAATCCCTCACTAAATCATATAACTCAAATTGATAAAACTGTTGTGGTGAATGGTCAAATTCTTCTAGATCAGAAACTAACTCATTGCCTGAAGTCATGGAGCACTTACAGAATAATTGAGGTGTGCTGGTGGTGTATGTATGGGTAGTTCCAGTCCATGAGGAATAGACCATGTAGCTGAGTTCAGATTTGGATATTAATTCCTGCCTTATTTTTTTGTGTAACCAGCAATTTTGCAAATGCAAAAGTAACAATCATCATGGTGATTCTGCTGCTCTCTCCATATCATTGGTTTGGCAAATGGCATTGTCTTTCATTTTCCTTCTTACCAATAACAGAATCCCACAACACAACTGTTACATGCAATAATATGAGGCGGGAATGATTTATTCTGATCATCAACTTTCTCTTTGAAATATGAGTAATTTAATTGTAACACCTACAAATGTAACAAAACTTCTGAGCACTTTGTAGACACTGTCTCCTGTGTAATCCTGATGTATAAGTCCTACTGGAACTTTTATTTTAGTACTACACATATAGAAGACAAATGTACATATAACACAAGCTTTCAGCTCAACTGAAGTTGAGATCTATTATGCTATAAATGTAAACATATATTCCTCAGAAGAAGACAGACCTGACCCATAGAACAAAACTGATAAGTGCAGGGTATAAAAGCATAAACATCTGGGTGATAAGGGAGGATGGAAGTGAGCAGATTAGGAAGAAAATCAACAACAGATTTAGAATAACACAACAAAATGTATCAGTAAGCTGTATAAGCTGAATGATTTAGAATCGTGCACATATATGCACATATCATAAAAGCTAGATGTGATAGCCAAAAACAGACTTCATTTTTGAAATCAGGGCACTGAATTCCATTAAAGTCACATATTTTCCTTTATACTACTGAATCAATGTTGACCAGCATTACCCAAAGCTGAATATCCATACCCCATTGATACAGGAAGTTTCCAAAGAACAGGATATATTGAATCAACTTTGACAATTTTCTCTTGAAACAATAGATCTACAATACCCTTTAGACAAATGGCTCTGAATTTATTCAAATGCTCATTAGTACACTCCACAGAAAGTGCAGGTTATAATGAAGTATTTCCAAACTATCTAGCATTAAGCCAAACTCTTAACTGTAATACAGAAATAGTTGGAATTGCTACAGCCCTAACAATTATCCTATACGGACGTTCTATAATCAAGAAAATATCACATTTACAGATTCAAAATCAGCAATAGATGTTATAAGTAGCTAACCACTTCAGATCCAACTAGTTAGTTCCAATCAAGTTTCTGCAATTTGACAACAAAACATTTATTTAGTATATTTAGCAATTAGGATTTTTGACATTTTTGAAGGCATTTTCTTCCCATATTTTTATTCCTTCTGGTACCTATCTAATTTTTAATAAAACTATTCCAGATGCACATGGTTCCATACTAAATGATTTGGAATTAAAGAAATATGAACTAATTCATAAATTATAATGCCCAATGTTGCCTTTTGTAAGAATAAAATAAAAAATTTCTGATTTTGTTCCGCACTAAGCAAAATGTGGCAAGCAAGCACTGGAAAGGATAACTGCATAGAAATATTCAACATAAAAGTTGGACTCATACTATGGACCTTTATCTCATCATTCTTATGCACTGACAATGAGCTGCAATATACTTTTTAGATGCAATTCCAAATTTTTCATCTGCTTTCATACATACATTTTTATTTCTAAAGCTTTATTTTTTTGCACTCCAATACCAGCTCATTATTTCATGAAATTGTGGGTATTCTCTTCTGGATTGCAGTATTATATCAAACTTCTGAGGCTGGGATACCCATAGGGCACCTTTACTTTATCCCGGTGGAGATGATGGTGAAGTTGATATGATTATGGTGCACAAGAGGGGTCCTTAAACAAATGGGTACCTAAAATCTGGTATTCACATTGTTGCCCATACTCCCATATTACTTAAAGGTATTTACTAGTATAATTTAAGAGATTTACATTTAAAGGAATCTGTTATTTATGCAACAATATTTTCAGTATATTAAATTATTTTTAAATATCATATATTACGCAATGTGCAAAGAAAAATATCAAAGGCTTATTGAAAATATTTGTTACTGAAAGGTGTTAATGAAAAAAATGATAATATTATAGTGAAAATTCTTATGATAAGACTGATTAGGGAATGAAGCAAATCTTTTAATTCTAGCCTACACTGCACATCAATTCTAGTGCTTTAAGGGTGCTTAGTAAAGCTACAATGACAATTTTCATGCTGAACCTCAAAGAAATACAAGCTGAGTTTTCCAAAAAATTATATGAATATGAATATGAATTATTAAAAGTGTACCACTTATTAATCAATTATTTCCAAATTATAAACTGTTTTTAAAATTTGGTTAACCATGATTGTTGTTATTTTATAATTATTTTCATAAACTGGAAAAAATGTTAATTTGTTTAACAATTTTGCTGTTTTAGGTGCACTTTTACCATAAACTACTAATCTCAATCACCTCAGATTTTACAGTTAGTTTGAAAACATGTTACTTAGCATTACTGGTGAAATAACATGTAATTTAAAGTAAAAGTTTAATTTTTAAAAATATTTGCATATAGTGCCATTATATTCTGCAAATTTCAAACCATATTCTTTTCCGAAGTCTCATGTATACATAAATTAAAAGCTTTCACCAGCTATATTCAGCAATCATTTTTCATGTGCACGAAAGAATGCATAGCCCTATCATATATAATTTTTAAGTAAAGTGCACATAAAGCTATATTGAGGAATTATTTTCTGGTCATTCATGGTTCTTTATCAGTCTTGATGCTATGAATAATGCCCTCTACCCCTATCTTTCTCAGTCTGTAGAGTTCAGATTTTCTCATGTCTGTTGAAGAGAGAATGTTAATATTTTGCAGTCAAGATGCCATTTCTTGTTTTTACAGTGTATTTTGAAGAGGGTTTCTTTTTCTGAAGAGCGTGCGTTGTGTAACAGTATGGTGGTCATATTTAAATTACCATTTACACAATTGAAATTCCCTATAAAAAAATAAGCTATATGGGTGTAATCTGCAAACCATGCAGTTTCATAGTATGCATAAATCCAAAAATTAATTTTTTGACCCAAAATCTAAAAGCAGTGGAAAAGAGGATGTAGCAGCCAGGCTGCATATCTCTTTAATATCTGTTTAAATGCTGCAGACCCACAAAAACTATATAATGGCAAAATCTGCAAACTGTACTTTCATATTATGCACGTAGCCAAAGATAAATTATTTTAACAAAAATCTCTAACAAGTATCCTTCAATTTAAGATAAAAAGGAATGAAATGGCATTTTAGGTTCTGTGAAAATTAAGGTTAGAATGCAGTGACCAACAAACAGCTAAGTAAGTAGTTCATAAATAATATTCATGAATTTAGCTTAATGCTGTAAATGCTCTAACATAGTTTAAGTGTTTATAAGTTAACAAAGGTACTTTTCATATCCAGAATATTTGTGTCAACATTAAGCAAGAATTAATTTATTTATTAGTCCTGTAATCCATACATTGCTGATTTATTTTATTTATAAGCGCTCTTTAACATCCCAGGTCATCAACGTCCTATTCAATTCGGAGAGTGAAAGGGCGGGTAAATTTTGCTCAGAAGACTCTTCTTTCAGACTTGAGGTTCTTTTTCGTGCCCTAAAACTACGAAAAGGGACCCACGGCTTTACTTCCTTTCCAAAGGAAGCCATACTTAGAATTTTTAGGCCCAAAAAATCCATCGAACCTGGCCGGGATTGAACCCGCGATATTGGGTTTACGAGGCGTATAGGTTACCACTAGACCACCAGAACCAACTAATCCATACATTGCGTTTGTAAGTGCAAATAGTGTTAAATCTTCAGCATATGAAATTCCTGAACAGGGGAATAACATATGGCGAAAGTTACCTTAAAAGCTATCTCTTGTAATAACGAGCAAGTTATATGTTGGACATAGCAAATAAAATGTTATTCTTAAGTTTGCGGTTTTCCTGGAGTATTATTTCCACCATGGAGGTACTGCTGGGAGCTGGAGAGTTGACTAGTGACGTAGGCGGGGAGAGAAGTGGACTTGTATCTGCCAAACGAAACATTACCGGCACATGTTGTCTATGTTGTAAGCAAACGCTTGCTTATGTCTTACTTATTCAATTATTTAATGCGGTCAATTCGATTTCTAAGCGTCATTACGTTATATTAATAATGAACGGCTGGACGTTTTGCATTGCATGAGTTAGTCAATGTTAATGTATAGTTTCACATAAATATTGATCTACTAATTATATATAGTTACACATAACGAATGTACCACTATATTGGTGTTCCAGTGAGAACAATTACTACGATAAGAAGAGAATAGAATAAAGCCCGCAAGTCTCTCTGTCTACTCCAGGAAAACATCCGGACCATACGAAAGTCAATTTGGATGCTTTGGACAAGGATGAGAATCACTGCTGTATTTTATTTAGCCAGAGAGGAAGTCCCGGCATGTCCAAACATGTTATGTGCGTTCGCCATTTCTCCAGCTCCCAGCGCATATTAGCTATTAAACTCCTACCATAGTGCCCAGTCTTTCGCCTTTAGGGTGAAATTGTTATACAATTCCGGTCTCTTCCTCCAAAAAATTAATAGAGTAGGCAACGTAAAGCATAACTAGCGGAATTTTCGAAGTAGTTTATAGTCTATATTGAACAGTCTTGTACACCTTTAGATGAACTGAAAAGTAACATTCGTGATGAAATTTCTTCCATTTCTCAGGGCAACTGCAGAAGGCAATGGTTAATTTAATAAGCCGATGGCAGAAATCAAAATGAAGGGAAGCAGTTCCAATATCTCTTGCTTAGTAATGGTGAGTAAACGAAACTTTGAAGTGTTTAAGGGTTAGTAATAACTTACGCGACGACGATACCTGTGGATTTTCTGATTCCCGTTTAACGCGGTACCATCTTGGAACTGACAGACCAGCTGTTATGCGTGGAGCGGTGCCGCGAAGGAAAAATCACCTGTTATTGGAAACCATTTATCCGTTACTAAACACTTGTTTTGTTTCAAGATCTTTTATGTTACTGATGCTTTTTAAGATACAGAGCTGTATTCTGAGTTAAGACCACAATCGGTAAAAGGGTGATAAGAGTTGCTGCGCATAAAGATAGTATTTTTATTTTAATATTTATATTCTTACTGAAAGCATAAAAGTATACTATATGTATTTAAAACTGATAATAATAAATAGACTGCATTATAAGAGATGTTGCAAATGATGCCCCTCAGCAACAATAGATTGCCGACATCTACTTAGGAAATTCCGTATTTCATGTAACTCAGGGGCAGGCGTGCAAGCTTGCCCTTGCATTTCCTTGAATGCAAGGCATACACAACGCTCTCGCGATTCCTTGGCTCAGCCTGGTCAGTGGCGTGCACCACCAAAGAGTGAATTAAATCAGCGACTATGAAACTAAATAAAATAGCACATTAGAATAGTTAACATGTGTTTAGTGGTATTAAACTACTGTTAAGCTTTTGCCATTACTAAATATAAAAGTAAAAACTATAGAATTAAAATCATTTTAGCAATGTCAGAAGAGAATGTTTTCAGCTGAGAAAACATTCATTTCACCTATATGTTCTACAAATAATTCGTTTTTTAAAATGCACATGGTTGCAGTACGCGTTAAAGACTTTATTATTTTTGCTCATTTCATTGTGCTTACAAAAATCTGTAATTTAATATGCTTGAAAAAGATTCTTCTTCTTCTTCTTCTTCTTCTTCTTCTTATTATTATTATTATTATTATTATTATTATTATTATTATTACTACTTCTACTACTACTACTACTACTACTACTACTACTACTACTACTACTACTACTAATACTACTACTACTACTACTACTACTACTACTACTACTACTACTACTACTACTACTGTTACTATCATTACATTACATAAGAATATTTGCTGTGAATAATCTGATGTTAACAATATTAAGTGAAAAAGAAGTAATCTATTTATAGATCGCTGAACACTTGTGATATTCATGTATCAACAACAAAGCTTATATGATAATAATCATGCCTCAGTAGTAGTAAAGAAACACTCTTTATTATATTTAAGTTAGTTTTCTAAGCATTATGCTCTCAATGCATGAACTGGTTGCAGCGAAATAACTGTTTTAGGTTGCTTACCTCTTTTGATGTCTTTTTTCCTTTAGTAGATTTATTAGTATTGTATTCTGCTCTTCAGTATATAGGTCGCATTCTTTACTGTGATATAAAGTGTAGTGACGTTTCAAATTAAATTTCAAATGATTAAATGTCCTTTTGTATATTAAACATTTTATACCCATTCTGTTTCTGCAGAAAACTCCTTTTTCCATTCACTGATAAACGTAGCAGTCATAGTCATCCGTTAACCACTGCAACCCATATCTGACATTGCTATTGGTAAGGTGTAGCTAGTTACAAATGAGACATCACTGCACGCAGTCTGTTGTAGGAAAGTAGTATGTGTCGCCGTGAACTGTATTTGACGTTACAAGCTGGATCAAATGTTGTTGCTGCTAGTGCTGCGCTGCTGAAAAGAATGTCCTTGCTGCTGCTGAAGGAATATCTTGCTCTGAGGGAAAAGGGAATCTCCTGGGTGGCCGAGTGCCGGCGGAAAGAGCCGAAGGTGGTGTGACACAACAATTAGCTAGATAATAGCAGTTTTAAATCAACGGCAAAGTAGCGTAGATGATTGAAGCAGTGCGCTCCAATTGTAAAGTTTCATAGCGGGTTCAAGTACAATAATCTGATGCATTTTTTTTAATTGCAGGAGTTAAAGGAGATTTGCCACAATTACAAATGATTTACTCGTGAATTAGTTACGATTTGGAATTAGAGCAGTGTGCCATAATTACAATGATTTGCTCGCTAAATCATTGGATCCACCGATTTCTAGAATTTGCCCGAGGTTAGCCTTAGGTTAGTGTGTGCATATTAATTAGTTGCAAATTGGAATAAGAGCACATTTCTCACCGTATTACTCAAGGTATTCCTCCAGCTGCAGCAAGGACATTCTTTTCAGCAGCGCAGCACCAGCATTTGATTCAGTTTGTAACGTAAAGTGTGAACTATTGCCACCAGCCGTCGCTCTTTCGGATCGCTTTTGCTCTTTGCCAATACACAGCAGTCCTGCCTGTGCCTTATCTAAATTTTCCTTCTTAAGAATATAGCTGTCACTTCCTGTCTCTCTTAAATTTTTCACAAGTGAGCGAACAGTTTCTCTAATTGAAACAAGATTCCGGGATATTTTCTTGTGAATCATCTGTCACTTCTCTGCAAGAATCGATTTTCATATGTATTGTACATTAAAACCCTTTCTTCAAGACTATATTTATGCAGTAGCATAACTAACGACGATCAATTAGTACACAATTTACACACAATGAAAGCACCGAGTAACAAACGAAAGCACAACCATTTAATGACAAAGCCTTCCTCAAACTAAGTACAAGCTATTATGTGCAAATGCATTATGCGGCCTTGACGACTGGCTTCTCTTTTACGCAGTCACAATCTGCCAGCCCGTAACTTAAACAATTTCACTCTGCAAGATAGTACTACAAAATGCCCGATTTAATGTTTTCAAATTACTGATAACACAAGATGTTTTAGATGTTCACATTAGTGGGGATTATTAATACTTTTGGGGCAACTGAACATTTCTTCTTATTTAACTGTTTACCCCTCTTCCGGTATTAGGATTTCACCTCTTGGGATTTATAAGCAATGCTTGGACCAGCCGCATGGATACACATACACACTGCGGGACTCCCTGAATGGGTGGTAAGTCCAATGTCAGAGCCGTTTCGAAAATATCACAAACACAGAAAGAAACGGACACTCATGTAGAGGTGGAATGAAGATGAAAGATGAAATGGGAGGTGAATTCGTGGCATTCTTTTCTATATACATCCGTTACTCAGAATTGGAACATGTTTCCGAGGGAAGTTAGGTCTGTTGGTCAATGTCATTGTTTAGAACTAAACTTCAACATTTCTTGCTTAATAGTCGATCTCCATAAGTTTTGATAAATGTTTATTGAAATTATTATCTGCTATTTTCCCAAATTAATTTTCTATTTCTTCTTGATATATGTGATGTAGTTTTATTATTTATTTTAATGCTTATGTTCGTTATATTAATATGTTCTGTTTGTATATTATTTAGTTAAACTTACTATGCTTTTCTTTAGGTGAAGTTTTATATACACTTAAATTATAGAATCTTGGTTTGTGTAATACAAATTTAATCACTAATTCTAGCTTGTAACTGAATGTTGGTTTCATTAATTTTCATACTTGACTTCATTCATGAGTGGGTTAAATAAGTAACCTCATATATGTATATTAGCTGTTACTTGTCAATGTGTGATATAAACAACAGTATAGACATCATAGTTTAAATATTTCTCTATTTGTCATTGTATTCAGTAGGAATAGTTGGGAGGAAAAGAGCGTATAGCCTTAACTGCCGTTCAAAATAAAACATTCTATTAAATTCTCTTCTAACCCGGCATTTGCCCTTTATAAAAACAGACAGAGAAAAAGCACGATAAACCTCACTGAGGTTAGTGAGTCTCATGACTTGAACCTGGGACCTCCCATTCTAAACGCTTAAGCCAACTCTCTCAGTTTAACTGAATATTTAATAATGCGTAATCCCAAAGAGGGTATGTTGTAAACTAAATACGTGATGTTAAAACTGTTACGATGTTAAATATTTCGGTGTAGTTTTAAACGAAAATGGAACATCAACAGCCACAACAGGGAAAAAAAAAACAAAAAAACAAAAAAACAAAACAAAAAAAACCAAAAAAAAAAAACAAAAAAAAACAAAAAAAAACAATTACAAGAAAGAAAAGCAATTTATGTGCTAACCAAAGTGGAAGAAGAACTATTAAACGAAAATATCCAAATTATATGTATAACTCATTGCTTGGAATATGCTACTGTATGGGGCACGTATTAGCTAAATGATGGATAAGCATATTTTGAGATGTACTGCCAGAAAAAGTCTGTAAGAATAAGAGGTAAATATTACCTCTGGTATATTATTTAATTAAAATGATATCATTAAAGTGAACGATGACTTTTACCTCTGCTTAAATGAGGTAGAGGTGTTGTAACTACTCCTAACTCCAAGGTTCACCGTTTTTGTAGTCATCTTATACAAAGAAAGAAGGCTAATATGGTTTAAGGGGACAAGGTGCATACTCTGAGATGATGGAAAAATCATATTATTTTTTAATTCAGGACTAACATTTTTTCTGAAGTTTCTAATTTTAGAAAACATTTACTTTTATAGCCATAATACGATTTTTGAAGATATTAAATAACCTTTTAATTGTGACTTCCATCCCTTTTTATTCAGAAGTGCAGCGCCCACTTTGCAATTCTTGCATACAATGTCTTACCTTTACTTTCTGATAAGATAGAATCGTCGGTAAAGTTTGTTCTATGCTTTCACGCAACATCATGATGGTTGGTAGCTATGCTTTAGTTTTTATGACTGTAGTGCGCAAAGTATGTATGTTGTGATATTGTCATTTCTAGAGTTTGATTAGCATGAGAAGGTTCCTTTTGTGCCTTGTCATGCCTAGAATAAATAATATGTTTAAGAAACACAACTTTCAAGTAAACCAATATACTACTTTAAAAAAATGAAACACGACCAATCTTCACGTGGCAATCCATGTGCTGAAAATGAAAGTGTGTGAGCTCAGCTAAGAGAGAGAAGAAAAAAAAAGTCTTAGAAGTAAACGAGTGACGTAATTGTAGATAGTGGTGCATACAGTTCATATGCATATAATAATAATAATAATAATAATAATAATAATAATAATAATAATAATAATAATAATAATAATAATAATATTATTATTATTATTATTTGTTTCTAGTTTTAATAATAAGAACGCAATTCACAGTATGTACAGGAAAACACTAATGAAGAAGAGAACTGTGTTCTGCGATAATTATGAAGTGTACTTCATGTGATGGCACACTCAGGTACGCATTTTTCAGAAAGTTAAAGAGCTATATTTGTATACACTTAGTAATACATGCCAAAAATTGGAGCATAAAGTTGAGTATAATAAAGAAAATGCTCTGCATCTCATCGGCAACAATTGACTGCAGTATGTCCGTCGTGCTTCTCGATTCTCAAACAAGGAATCCAGCTTGCTAAAAGAAAGGGACAAGTCAGGAATGAAACTGCAGAGGATAAGAACCCTAAAATATATGTATTTATTTGATTCGGAGTTGTCATGTATAGTCTTAAAGCATTTTTTCTGAAAATTACGTTTCTTCATACTGAAGTAGGTACATTTTCCTCAGAAACTACAAGAGCTATAGGGCTCGACTTAAGTGCAGTTGTGGACCTCATGTCAATGTAACATTACTGCTACGTTTATAATTTTAGAATGGAAATAATGGACCTTATGGGCAGTAACATATTAAAAGTAGGTGAAATTGTATTCTTTCTATCTTACAACATAGAAAAATTTTCCCACATATATAATTGATATAAAGAACGAAAGTGGCATAAGAAATAGACAACTATATTAAAAGATAAGGTAAACATTGCAAACTAAATACAGAAAAATGTACCTCAAGGCATCCATTATTGAAAAAAAATGTTGCATATATATTTTTCGCACATAACTTTTACAAAACGAATCATATAAAGAACAATTCTCAGAATATTTAATACATTTCGTAAAAATGTCAAGCAAATTCGTTTAGAATTTCATGAGTAAAGGCAAATTTAATGTACTAGGACGTACAGTCAGATGCTCAGAGTACCTCGTCTCCTTAAATACTTAAAAAGAATGAAGTGATCATCGTAGATGATGTTGGGATAGAGTATGGAAACCTAAAGAACATTCGAAAGAGGATCAAGGGAGGGATGAGGGATTGATGGAAGACGACGCAGGAGACACGTGCACAGATTAAAAGGAAACCATGCTCTTCTTGTGCAGGATGTTCTTTGGGATTAAGTTGAACAAAGGACTTTGTCTTTTCTTGAAGCAGTTTTTGAAAAAAATAAGTTTTTAATTACTTTTTTTGAAACTTAGTTTATTGAATTTTGTGACGCAGCAGTTTTTCTCTCTACATGCTGATAAAGAAGAAGTGTTGCAAGGTTGGTTTTTATTTGCTCAAGTTTAAACAGCACAACACAACTACGTTGCACGTATAACAACTCACTTCATTTCTTTTTAATCGTTGAAACAAAGGAACGTCAATTGCTAGATGACACTGCAGTAATTTACAGTATCTTGAAAGGTACCTAATTTATTGCAGTGGTCCGCAGGAGTGAATTTACAGAGAATATTCTCAAAGAGAAGAGTATTTATTTACATTTTCAAAAGATGCTCCTCTTAATGCTGATGATTTTGAGGTGCCGTATTCTTGTGCTAATCGAGTGAAGGTTTCCTATAACTTCTTTGTATTCTTGTCTGAACATATGCAAGTTTTTCCTCTGTCTAAACTGTTTTCTTTCGTTTTTTCTTTTTGTCTTTAACAGACCCCGTTTCACGCCACTTTCTATACAGCGCAGTTCGCATAGTCTTGAACGGACAGTAGCTCCATAAAAACGACGTCGAGGTTTATGTGCACGTCTGTCGTAAGATGTCTCTTTAAGAGAGAAATTTAAACAATAAATATTCGTTTCCCGACACTGTATCGCACTATTGTAAACAAAGAATTTACTGTAATTCGCGGGTTTTCCACAAGATGTTAGAATGGCACTAAGCTGCCGGTGCGTGGTGATTGCTTTTCGTCCCATGAGGAAGCGGTTCTTCCCAGTAAACGCGCGCCTTAAAGCTCGCTAGAACTCCGGCAACTTTGAAATGGATCGCAAGGTACATAACCCCGCGTTTCGAAGGAGCTAGTCAAAAAAGCATCGCGAAAAAATACATTCTGTGCCTAAAAATAAGATTGTGGTATTGTTCATATTGTCGGAGTGCTCCAGTGGACAACTGACCCAGCTGGAGAGTCCAGGAAGCGGATTATGTCTCAAGGGTTGTCTTTTCTGAGACTTTTTTCAACAAGGAGCATACTTTCCACCTCTAACACCAGTTATGTGTGAAGTAGTGTTCACAACAGATGGAATCACCAACAAAAAGTCCTCACGCAATACGCCAAAGCAATTTTCCACACACAGTTTTAAATACAGCTTGGAATAATCTTATGCAACACATTATTCAGTCCATGAATTGTTTCTCGGCAGTTTATCTTGAACTCTAAGACGTTGCTCTACTCTTGTTTGAGCTTTTTCTTCTTTTTTTTTAAGTATTTAACGCCCACGTTTAGACTGTGGCATCACAGATGGTAAACGCAGGTGATACATGAAGTGATGGGAAAAAGAATTTTAGGGAAGGTAGCGTTTAGGCATTAGTTCAGAGTACATTCCCAGCATTTGCCATTGACAAGGACAGTGGAAAATCTGGAAAAGGGGAAAAAAAAACCCAGTCAGATAAGATGGCCGTGGCGGAATTCAAATCACAGACATCTCGTTCACAAGTGCGTACCTACGGTCTCGATTTGATGATATTTTCCTGACAATGAGAAGCGTTTTGTGGTATTTACGTAATGGCGCACCTACACACATATGTAGAGCAATGTGTACAAAAAAACTATCAAGGACGATGGTTTGTTTGCTCAAAGTAAACTAATAAGATATCCGGACCTAAATCCATGAAAATTAGAGTTTACTTAAGTGTAGAATGTTGAAACTTGGCGAGTAGCACTTTTTCAAGCAGCAGGAGAAGTAAAAATAGATGGAGAACCCAAAAGATGTTGCAGAAGTGGGCTGAGGCATGTGTGCACATTTTGAATCATTTATTTAATATTTTCATAACGTTCACACTGGTTTTTATCACTGATAGTAGATTTTGTTATGTTTCCAACGCAAACATAAGCATAAACGCATGAGGGATTCTAGACTTTTAATTAGGATTTTATTTTTGTGTTTACGTTTATGTTTGTTATCATGTAAAAAACCCCTACTAATAACGCGACCTGTTAACATCGTATTGTGTCTCATTTTCATTGTGAAGGGGCTATTAATGTTTGCCGAGAGCGCTGCGCTTCCGCCCGCGTAAAAATATTTCGTTGCTTGTTATGGCAACAGAAGCTTAGGAATTAATCTCTCAAGCCCTTGAATTTCCTACGTTGCAGGATTGTACAAAATAACACGCTAATTATTTCAGAAATTAATCGGCTTTATTACAAAACGTATTTTTAAAAATCTACTCAAAATAGCATTACCGTTTTCAGGTTTAAAGGAAAAACACTAATCTTTTTATTCTGTATGGAGTACTTGTATCACATTTTATGCACTTTCTTAATCTATTAATATACTGCTGTTCTTGTTAATGCCGCAGAAAGGTTTTGGTCCTATGAAGTCAGTCTTAGTTTCTTCATTTGCCAGTTTATCTACCGCCTTATTGCCTTCTATGTCCTGGCGTCCAAGTACGCAACAAACTTCTAAGTAATTCTTTGTGGAAATATTAATAAGTTGGAACGGGATTTATTGTGTGGTTTATTTTTTATATTTGGATGGATGAGTGATTTATTATTTATTTAAATGGACGATTTGTTACTCTTCTTGTCCTGCCTCGGTTCTTGGACTCATGAGTTCGATGCTTCCTAACTCTCTGGTTCCAACGCAAAGGAAAGGGATCTCAGGTAAATTTTGGACTGTTTTTATTGACGTAATGTCATTAGGGAGGAAGGAGATTGTTCACTGTAATAATGAAGTTCGGCACTGGTTAGACATTTAATTTATTTGAAAACTTGGAAGATTCTGGAACATGCTGTGCTTCGCCAGATTATAATTCGCCGTATTCACTCGCGTACTTATTCATTTTAATACAATTGTGACTATTCTTACTATTGCGCTTGCACTTATTGACTGACTCTCACTAACCGAACGATTTACTTTGACTCTTCGCGACGGTTTAACTATTCTGCTATGACACACTGAACAATGCATATAGTGACTAATTGTCACTCTTGCTGCTACTGTTACTGCTGTTACTACTCTTGCCGTTATTGTTAGGACTGCTTCCCCTCGTGAATGCTTCAGAACTTAAACTTCTCATGGTTAATAATATTAAATCTCTTATGCCAACTCGCTCCTCCCTCGCGAAAATTTAATTCCTTTAAATAAATTGCATTTGGTTCCTTCTAGAATATTATTGGATCACACTAGCGCATGGTTTATTACAAGTTTGTTTTAATTCGTCGGATTTTCAAACATGTTGATTGGTTGAAGTTTCTGGGTTTTACCAGTAAACATTTTCTCTTCCCACGCTAAGGAAAAATAGGCATCTACCCTTCACTAGATTCTCGCGATTAAGCACGTTTCAGTCATTTATGCGGCCTCCCTTTGAAACAGCCAATATGTTGGTTTCTGTGAAAACGCGTGTTTCTGTATGCGGTATTTCCTTTTGACTACAAGTGCAGTTATATATATTCCTAGCCTTTCACAGTGTATTGACATCTGGCGCCGGCGAGTGTGTCTGAGCGGGTTCAAAGAGTAATGCTTAACAAAAGACCCTTTTCTCAGGTAAAGCTAATGTTCTCCTACAAAGGACAACATGCCCATTCCTTTTACAAAAACATAACAAAGCATAGTATTACAGAAAGATAATTTGAATATCGCTTACTAATTAAAAAGATATATTTACACACATACACCAATACATATATTATTGGAGTCCTCCTTTTAATTGTAATATTAATACCCTTGATTACCTAGAACACCATACAATTATTATTATAGTAGTCCTCAGAAGCAATTATAATTAAATAGGACATTTTGAGACAACATTTCCTGTTTCAAACTTTGGAAATATTCCCATACGATTCTAGAAATGGAAATTTAAGTGCACTAAGCGTAGCTCGACTGTCTGTGAGAATTGGTATAAGTTGGTTTATAAATTTCTCTTCCCACAGGAGTTGAGACAGATCAAGAGCGCATTAATTCGGCCTAGAAAACTGTAATAACGTTTCAAAGACACGTGAAAATCTTTGTTTTCGGAGGTTGTCCATAAATTCCAGCTCCTAAAAAATTTCTTGCTCTTGAATCACATAATGGGTGAGTTTTTTCTTTCAGTGAGGTCGTTCTGCAATTATGATTTTGCGCTGTAACCATGAAAATATATGTTTTTTTTTTCTTTTTCAATGAACAAATGATAACGGAAATTTCATACTTAGATTCGCTAAGTAATGGCTCTTGATGTAGCTTGAACAGGACAGTCGTAGTTTCATCCTCCTACAGGATGGCGCTCTCCCACAATTTTAAAATAAAGTCAGAAGGGAACTCAATGATGATTTTTTTAAAATAGTGTTTAACTCCCGCTTTTACTACAGAGGAACCACAGGTGGTGGACAATGATGATACATTTGATGAAATATATATTGGAAAAGAATTTTTTAAGGAAGGAAATGTTCCAGGCCTAAGTATAGAGTACCTCTCCGACATTTGGCATTTATGAGGACTGAGGAAAACCTCAAAAAAACCTACAGTCAGGGAGGACGGACTTGGTGGGATTCGAATCCCAAATCTCCCACTCACGAATCCACGCCCTAACGACCTCGGCCACCAGTGGCGGTCAATGATCGATTTGTTATGCTGTCCGTAATAATAGAACATTTCTTCGTTGGCCTCCACGTTCCTCAGACCTGGTGTTTTTTCTTGTAGCGGTTTGTCAAAAATAAAGTCTACCTGCTACCCTTAATTTGATTTGCAAGCGCATATCCTAGAAACCATTGCAGTAATTGATGGGGTTATATTGCAAGTTAATCTGGCAGGAACTTAAACTAGATATGTGCCGGGTTACCAAGAGGGAACACATTGAACACCTGTGAGGCACAGAAACGGGTCATATTTGTCAAACAAGAGCAACATGGGGTGATCTAAGAGTGGAAGAGCAAGGGAAGAAGAAAAATAGAAAACGTAAATATTGTTAGTAGGTAATTGGCGCTAAATTATAGCCAATGAGAAACGAACCAAGAAACATGTGATTATTATATAGCCTATTAGCACGTAGAACGTAATAAGATGCTGCAATAATTTAAATAAAAATGTTTGAAGGCGCATAGGACCGACTGACTGAAAATTTAATAAAAGTCGTGGGAGAACCAAAAAGCGCCGGACAAGGACAAGGACAGGGATAAGAACAGAGGCAGTAGCAGTAGCACGTGACAGCTATAGAGCAATAAGAGTGAGTAATTTAGAAAGATTTGTTCCGAAATTTATCTAGAAAATTTGGTAAATTGGTGGATTGTTTTAAACAGACATAAGCAATTCCGTGATAATAAAAAAGTGATTGGAGGTCGCGTGTGTCCACGCCTAAGAAAAACTCAAGTCTATAGGCCCGTTACGTATTGTATCGTGTATAGATCCGCGCGGATTTTTCAAGGTTATCTTCTGACGAGCAAAAACTTGATAAGGTATAAAGAGATCCTTCGATTCTTGTGTATACAGAAAAAATAAACATTACTGGAGAAACTTTCACGAAATTCTTTATGTGAAGAAGGTGATGTCCCCCTTCCATATCCTGTCTCCTTCGTAAAGTAACGTAACATACGTTCCTAAAATCAAAGACTACTAATGGACTCTCGTGTACCGGCGCTGTGATAATGACATGGTGAACACCACATCACTGAAGCGGGGAGATTGAAGAGGGAGGAAGTGAAGCCAGAGAAGCCACAGGCAAATACGAACTAGTATTTACTTCCGCTTCCTTCTTACGCCCAACTGCCGAGCTTATTAACTATTGGGCCTCTTCTTTCTCTGTCCTCATTATCACAAATAATAACCTGATATCCTATTATAATAGTTCTTATTAATTAATTAATAATCCTTAACCCCCACATTTATAATTATCCCCCATCCTAATAAAAACCGCTTCAAATGTAAGCGGAAAGGATTATGGTATTGCAAACTGTAAGAAATTTTGGAAAAGATAGGTAAGGGTAGCTTATGGATAAATAGGAAATATCAAAATAGAGGGTTCTGGGAAGAAGTAAACCCTAGATTGGAAAATATTAAAAGACGAGAAATATTACTAGTATGAGAGAAAATAGTTCATTGAGACCTTATAGGAAAATAAAAAATGTATAGAACAATGTCATAAAGCAGGTCAGAAAGAGTGTGTATGAGCTGGAACTGGAGTTATGAATTTAAAAGAAAAATGTCCAATGCGTGGAGAAACCGATACGGATTTTCATTGGGTATTATACTACAAGCAAATAAAGTTATGAAGAGAACAGGATTGGGAAATAATAATTAGAAAGATTTTAACTGTAAAAGGAGAAAATAATATAAACGACAGGCAACTATTTCGGCAAAGCTAGAAAGATATGGATAAGAATGATTAAGTAGAATAGATCAGATAGGTATAAACAAGGATAGAATAATACAGTAATGCACATGATGGTCACCAATACACTAATAACCTGGAGTTGTGTGTATTGGGATCTGAATGTAAACAGGCAACTCTAGAAAGAAAATATCATTATTTCAACATTTGAAATATCACAATGTAATTTAAAATACATTTCACAATTTCAATGTACATTTAATACTTTTCTACAAAAGCCAACACTTGAACTATCTATAACAAAGATAGTTGCCGTATTGAGAATATAGTGGCATTGAATTGCTATTTCTAAGGTAGATGTGATAAGTTTAACAGTGAGAAATTGTAAACACATTTGCCGGAACTGCAGAAAATACATTGATCTAGTTTCAGCAGCTCTGAATTATACTCAATTCTTCAAAGAACCCCATCCATTCCAAGTGTAGGTTTCGCAGACCACAACATTGTTTTCACTTTATCCGACTTTGTTTTTTGTTCATATGAACTATTCAAGCAATAACAACAATAATAATTTTTCGTCATATTGCACACCATTTTCAGATAGATGGTTTTGGATTCCGTCCTCAGCTACATCTAAGTAAAGTGACAACGGGTTTTCAAGTGCAGTGTCAATTTTTCAAAGTGCTACACAGTTATCGTCTAGAAACTCTTGAATTCCCTGTTTACGGCTTCTGTATTTTTTCCATCAAACACTTTGCTTGTCAGAATATTTACAGTAGTAATCTCCATTAAATTTAGCAACGTGTTTGTCTTAAGGTTTCAGTTGTTACGTCTAATACCGCGATAACGTCCATGCTACATTTTCGCTACCTTATATATATATATATATATATATATATATATATATATAAGGTAATAGTATATAAGGTATATATAATGTGCGTGCTCATACTGGAAAGCTGGCTAAAGAGGAAACAGATTATTTAAAAAAAATTCTAATTGCGAGAAAACTGATAATAACTATATATTCGTCTAGGTCACGAGAATTCTTTTTACACACTAACGTTACAAATAATAGTAAGAATAAAGCCCACAAATTATGATACAACTTTGACTGCTAAACACTTCGCGAATCACGGTTATCGAAAGATTTATGTTTGCATTATCACATAAGTAGCGTCTTGCTCTGTCAATTCAGCAAAAATGGGGTCAATATTGTCGTTAAATTAACACCACTTTCCAGTTTATCGTGTTATAAAAACTGCTTATGTTTATATTTTAAACTTATAAAAAAGTGTTCTGAACTGTAGGTACCCTAATAATGAATTTTTAGGCTGTTAACATAACCATTTACTTTATTCCTAAAGACCGCCAATAATCGTCTAATGCAAATTCAGTATACTAACAATAGATTCACCGAATTAATTATCACTTCTGCCCTTGCAGGTTCCGTACTATCAGGATATTTATCTAAGCGCTTTTCATTAATAATAAGTTTTAAGTGTAATTTGTTTTGTGTTTCATAGATGTTGTCTATAGTAACTTGATAGTTAATATATTCCATGTATGGTCCCAAGAATTATATGTTTTAAAATGCAAATACCAAAATCATTTTTATGTTCTAAAATTAGAAACATTCATCACTAGTAGCATTATCGTTATATAGCATTGGCCAAAATCACATATATGCTCAGTAATACAACACCAAACGCAGACCTTTTATATATACAATCAGAAATAGAGCAGTATTAATGATATTAGTCTACTGGATGGCAGATATTTGGCGGGGGTTGCATGTATCTCCTCCACATACGACTAAAAGGAAGGCAAGGGTTCCCCAAAGAATAGAACACTTAACTTCGCCTATAGGGCACATAATATGGATATAACCGAGACACATGAATGACTTGTTCCTTGAGCTTACTTCCTACCTTCTGCTTGACGCGATAATTTACCGGAGAAACGTGCTGCATGACGATGAACGGCCATAAAAGTTATGCAATAATTTAGATGTTTTACCCTTTTTACGGACTGGTGTAAATACTTTAACTAATTGACCTGGTAGGAATTTAACGTTTCGTCTTTTCCTATTGAAAATTTGTTTATGTTTTGCTTGTTGTTTTGTTATATTATCTCTCGGCATTTGACGAGCTTGTTGGATTTTTTTGTTGTGTTATTCCAATAAAAATGTTATCTGTGGTACTCTTTAACTGTACTTCCTCGGGCAATGTCCGATGACGGCCATAAATTAGAAAAACGGAGATTCACGGGTCGCAATAACAGACCTGGGACTTAGGAAAGAGAAATTTTACATATCACCTAGCGAATTTAAAGCATGATAATGTATAGAACTAGAAAAGAATCGTCATATCATAGAAAATAGGTCAGACTACAAATAATACTAACGTAAGCAATTCCGTGTACCTACTTATAAATTATCATAGTCTACGTAGGCAATTCCGTGAACCTACTTTATATTTTTGCGCTCTTCCGGCGCAACAGCAAATGCATGCATATCCCATCTTCCGAGTGGGCTTTCAATAAAACTTGAGCTCCTCGCGCTCAAAACGCTGTAAAGCTAACAGGAACCATTGACATCTTAGGGGCCTGGCGACATATCCTAGGACTACAATATCCTAACCTGACACTAGAGATTCCTTGGTTCCAGGGTCTCACAGCTTATCTGTAGCGTAAGGAATCCAATGGCGAACTCCGCAATCGCCTAAGTACTGTAAACACGAGCTATACTCTAAAATGACCTTATTCTATTAAAACAAGTTCCCGACATGCCATAGATATGCATGAAAAGGAATACATCAGGTGCAGCTGAACTGGATATGTTGAAAAAGCTTAACATGGTGAACCTATCGCGTTAGGCTAAACAGGAGGTAATGCGGTTACGGTGAAAGATAAAGAATAAAGCAAAAAAATATTCGGAAAGGAAATAAATAATACAATTTCGAATATATTCATTCACTATTAGTTAACTTAAAGTAAGAGTTTTTAAACAATGACGTCATATTCTGAAATACCTGAAAAAAAAAAAACATGCCAACAAGACAAAGAGGGAAAAATTAGGTAATTCGTCTCACACCAAACAATTCACTACTGCAAAATGATATCTGGGAAAGTAATCGCTGAGAGCATCAAAAGGTATGCTGGGATACGTGAGAGTAAATGAGTGTTTTATTGCAAAGGAATAAAATGCATAGAAACTGAAACAGTGACAATTCATGGAAATAATAAACGGAATTAAATTTAGCATGTTGTTGCCTACATCTAACATTAGGAATCTTTGAAAAAAACTCAGTGTAAAAGGGGAGCCAGGGAGAAAAAGTACATAGTCAGTAAAAATCAAAGTTAAAAAGGTCACTCTCATAATGAAATATATTGACTTAGAACTTAAACTTCTTATGAAAATAAATGTTAATGCACAAAAAAAGAACATTTTGCATACCTATTATCAACATATGAGTTGCAACAAATCTCTTTCTTTTCAAGCTAACTAAAATTAAACCTAAGCGGGAAAAAGAGGTTTCACCATATCACTTCTGACATGGTAAGGGGATGGTATTTTGCTTGCCCTCCCTGATGGGTCAACTTGCGATGAACTTGGTGCATCCGCACGAGGAATATTGTGATGCATATTATCTATATCTTGATATGGGCTTCCCCCAAAGAAGGCTGGTGAAGAATTTTCCATTAATTTTGCTCTCTCTACATAGGCATGGTATAGAATCAGTGCTATTAAGGGATGAAAGAGCAAATTCATAATGACCATTCCAATGGTAAAGAGTTCACTTCCACTGCCAGTACAACTTGAAAAATGCATTGACAGCATACTTACACCCAGATGGATGCAATGTGCACAAATAACAATACGCAACGAACTTGCTTCTTTAGAACATGCTCTTTGGTGAAATGTCCGCATGAATATAAAATTGTACAAGACACCCATGCTCCTTGCTGTGCTATTAGAAATACATAAATGGAAGATAAATTAACCATTATTTGGGATTTGGCGTATTAAACACATGTTACTTTAACAACAGAAGTTTGGGATAATACGAAACTCTTGAAAATTTAACTTATGAGCTGGCACCTCCATCACTTGCTTTGTTAACGGGAAGAGGTTCGGCATCGTACCGAACTCTTGAGAGTCTAACTCAAGAGCTGGCGGCCCCACCACTTGTCACAACTAAAGTTGTGGTTTAGGGGGTAGCTACTTAGGAGGGTGGATGGTAGAGACAAACCCCAACGTATCATGCTAACTCAATTTATTGTAAATGAGACAAAGGCCCCAATCTGAAGTGATTACAAGTGATAGCCCTGACGGGCCCTTACCTTTTAAGGATCTGTTGCCGTAATGCTGAGGGTGTAGTCAGTAGGTCGCTCTCCAAAGTAGACAGGCAGAAGACGAAGACCAAACACAAGATAAGGCAAAAGACCAAAGAGGGACCGAGCCGTAGCTCTGGTTCCCCTTATATCGTTTTACAATTGCCTAGGGGGGTCTCTGCATTGCGACATAAACTATACCAAATATGGTGTTCCACCACCTTAGATTTGAATCATATCAACCAATGAGAATGTACTGTGTAGGTGTATGACCCTTTCCAACACTGCGGGACAGATCCAAGCTCAGCATGTTTTGCTTGTAACCAGGCAGATGTTAATGCCACTATAAAATACCGTGTAAGCAGCCTCTGGCGTGACTGACCGCTACACTGAAATTCCTAAGTAATCACGTTAAGGAAAGATATGAAATATAAAACCAAAGGAATTTAGCTTCCAAAAATGTTAATTTGCTACATCCCTCAGCAGTAAATGCGATAGTGTTATTAATCGAATGATTTCGGAATGTTCTATGGAAATTTCAGTGGTATTTTCTACGAGTAAAGTTGTTAATAAATGTACAAAAAACAAAGAAACAAAACTATATTTCACGGTGTATTTCATTTGGTAGTCACGGCCTTACTGCAATTAATTTGAATATTCTTCACTGATAAAATACAATATCAAAAACAAGCACATATTTTAATGCACCAAATCAGATCAGTATGTCAACAAGAACAATCTTAAACGGAAGACAGACCACAAACAAGTGAATATGCACCCATGTCTCAACACGTTTGAATTAACTTAATATCTGAGCATGGGGTCATTAGTGTAGTTGTTCAGAACACAAAAAAATTGTAGGTAGTTGCGGAAAGCAAGACAAGCAGCGGAGTCGAAAGCATGATATAGTGGCGTTACAATGTTATAAACAGTGTGCAACTCAAATAGTATTGCGAAAATAAGATGTGCATATTTGAGTCATTAGCACCAAGCAATACATATTTGAGGTTATTTGATTCTCGGGGCGTCTGAGTGCGACTGCTTACTGGGGTAGTGCAGCCACCGCAACCGACAAAATGGAGTTTAGAGTCGCCGCGCGTAAAGTTAGTACTTTTATTCTAGTATTTATATTTTTATGAAATCTAAAATGGTACAATACTTAAAGCTGGTAATAATAAGCGCCATCCTATGTTGTAAGAAATTTTGAAAATGATGACCCTCGGCGGCAATATATTTACTGCATCTGTATAGGAAATCCCTGTATTTCAACTAACTTTTCTATCGAAAATACACGGCGGTTCGGAACACGTTTCTTGTCATTGAGAGATCTGTTATCTCTTAACTTTTAACAAGTTGGAAAAGAATTTATCTACCTGGAACACGATTGCCAGGATATTTTCTCCGAACCCCCTTACCACTTCTTTTCAATAATCTGTTTTCATATACTTTCGTACATACAAACCCGTTCTTCAAGACTATCTGATATAGTGACATAACTAAAGAAGAGCAATTACTCACAATGGAAACGCAGAGTAACACACGAACGCACAACCAATCGCTGATAAAGCCACCCTCAACCTGCACATGCAGCCGCGCTCTGCCGGTCTGTTACTCATGTAACTTCTCTGTTTATATGTGTATACAGCGTGTAACAATAAGGCACGGCCAAACTTTCGCGACACATTCCTCACGCGTAGAAGAAGAAAATATCGCATATGAATATGGGTGCGAAAACGCTTTATTTCCATGTTTGAACTCATTTTCTACATCTCATCATAGTACATTAATCATGGGAAACAGGATACCACTATAACACATGAAATGCCTTCTTACATGAAATGTTCAAAATGTCCTAAATAACAGATTCCGTGACAGATGGTTAGGTAGAGGTGGATGGATTCCCTAGCCTCCACGCTGTATGTACCTATACCCACTTGACTTTAGCTCTTTTTTCAAACCCCGGTATAAGATGCAGAGATTCTTCGTGACCCTATTATGAAAGGCTGCGAAACAATACGCAGTTCTTCAGGTATACATCAGCGCGTCCGAGATTCAATGTGACGGAGGGTTGATATATGCATCAATGCTAGCGAAGGGCATTTTGATCATTTCATGTATGAAAGAATTTCATGTGGAATGCCTGTACCTTCTGTTCTTGTGTGTTTTCCATGGTTAGTGTACTATGAATAATTGTAGAGAATGAGTTCTAACATGGAAATAAAGCATTTCCGGATCCATGACAATATAACATTTCCTACTTGTGAGTAATGTGTTCTGGAATTTTGACTGTACCTCATTTTTAAAATAATAATAATAATAATAATAATAATAATAATAATAATAATAATAATAATAATAATAATAATAATAATAATAATAATAATAATAATAATAATAATAATAATAATAATAATAATAATAATAATAATAATAATCTGCATTACGTCGTCCGGGCACCTGGATGTCTATACCAGGGCATATATTACAGTTTCTACAGCATATTACATTTTTTATCTCTTACATGTTTAACATTATTTGTACAGCTTATATTTATAACTAATTAAAAAATAATTAACAAAATAACAATAACGCAAATGAATAAAACAACCTCAAATTAAAACGCTCAAGAAATTCTCCAACTGAAAGCCAGTTAGCAAACAAAACTATAACTGGTAGTCAGCTAAAATTTAATTACTAAAACCTAAATTAAAAACTAAAAACTAAAGCTAAAACCACCAAAACTTCCAAAAACTAAAAGTACCTCCGGCGGAAACCGATGGTTACAGTGCTGGTAACCAGCAAGCCTAAGCTAAAATTCTATTTAATCTATTCCCTTTATCAATTTTATTTATTTACAAATATTAATATTTTATAACTATTCTACTACACTTTATTTATGTCACTTTCACCTTGTTCACTTGAATTCCATTTGCACCTTCTATCCAAAGCAACACCACACTTATCTTCACTTCGCTCCTAAGTGTTCAGATTATGACAGAAAACAAATAAAATTTTCAATTCAAACTAAACAATAACTACGCTATTTACTCACCATACATCACACGCTTACATTTTCACTATTTTATAACCCTTCGTAGTTTCCATACTTTGATCTCTTCTCCTTCCTCTCTGCGGTTCTCCAATCCATCATTTGATCCCTTCTGCTCCTTCCTGAATCTTCACACAGCAATCACTCCTGAATCCTCCCTTCGCCGTCTCCGTTCTTTACCTTTGGTCACCGGTCTGTATTTGCTGTTTAAATTATAGTCCAATGTGTATTATTGTTAAAGTCGTTAATTTTATATGCTTTCTTGTTATTGGCTTGTTGAATAATGATATGTTGTCAAGTCATGCTATTGTTTATAGTTTCTCGTATTTATAGTTGTCATTATTATTGTTTATATGGCTATTATTGTTAGTGTTTTTAGGTTGTTGCCATTATGTCTGTTACATCTCCGTCTTCTTTATTCTTCGCCGTGATCTTCATACTTCTTGTTGTTGATGTCGTGTTGTTGCTTATTGTTATTTGTTGTCTTTACTGTTATTGTGTATAAGGTTATTGTGGTCAATGTCGTCAAGTTGCCAATGTCCTTTGCCACCCATTCTTCTTTCTCCTTCGCCGCCGTCACGTATCTTACATCATCTTCCTCTTTGAATGTTCTTCTATAAAATCTTCTTTTCCATTCTTCACCGCCGCCAAATAGCTTGCTTCCATTTTCCAGTTCTTTAAATCTTTTTCGGTACATTCTTCTTTCTTCCTTCTTTATTCTACGCATAACTTTCACCTTCCAACTCTTCAAATCTACTTCTGTGGAATCTTTTTCTTCATTCTTCACCACCATCACATAAATTATTTCTTCCAGTCCCAACTCTTCTTCTATAATTAATTCTTTCATCATTCTTCACCCCCGTTTAGTTTAAGGTCCTGTGTAATCTATTCCTGTTATTGTTAGGTGTGATGTATATGGGTACGTAATCTCTGATCTTACTCCTCTACTTGAGCTACATAATCTCGATCTTCTCCTGTGGTACTTTCACTTCCCGCGCCAGTTTCTTAATTTTATCAGCAAATTGATGTAGTTGGTTGTATAAGGTTCTGTCTCTTAGGGTGTGTGAGGTATGGTGACCACTTACATGATTTGAAAAGTGTGAAAATTCACATAAGACGTGCTCGATTGTATCTTGTTTATTACAGAGCTCGCATATATCATTTCGTGTTTTGTTTATTTTTTCCAATACGTTTTGTATGGGCCGTGTCCAGTTAGGTAATGTATCATTCCTTTCGTCGGTTGAATATGTTTAATTCTCAATCTTTCCGAAATATTGTTAAATAACTGATAGGTTCTTGTACCTACCGCTACAGTGTCCCATTTCCGTTGCCACTGTTCTTTCAATGTATTTTTTTTTTTATTTCCTGCATACTATTACATTGCCTGCCAATTATGTCAGACACTTTGTCTAGAAACCAAAAAATTGCATCCCTCAGTTTAATTGTGAGATCAATTGGTCATATTCCTCTCGATACCAATAGAGCTAGGGTGGGCGAGGCACTGAGCGCTCCCGTGAATCTTAATAAGATCTTTCTTTGTGAGCGTCTAAGAAGAGTTTTAATAGTGACATCATTCATTCTTGTCGCCCATACGCCTGCCCCGTAAGTTATTATACAGGTAAAAATGCTTGTGTTACAAGTTGTAATACCATTGATTGGGATATTAAAATCTGTTTGCATTATTCTTGCCAATTTCATCATAATATTTTCGAATGTTTTTCTAGCAAATTGTGTATGTTTTCTAAAATGTTATTTCTCACCTAAATACCTGCATAAATATTTTGCTTCTTTTTGTCTTCTGCTGTTTTGATTATTGTACTTTATAGTTGAGTTCAGTTTTAGGTGACCTTTCGGTACCGTATATGCAGATTTGGATGGGGCGATTTGTAATTTATTTCTTCCACACCAATCCTTTAATTTGTTCGTGAAATTGCACGACTTTCAATAGTTTACTTAACGTGGTCATCAATTATCAATTCGTCTAATAGAGTTTCCAGGACCATGTCCCAAAAGATCGGACCTAGGATCGAGCCCTGGAGACATCCCTTTGTAATTTCCCTGTATATATTATGCTCAATACCTTTAATATATACTCTTCTGTTTTTACAATAATCTTTTAACATTGCATATAAGCACTTGGGGAAACCTTTCTCCCGTTAACGTTCGAAAAATTCAGGAAACCATAGATTTTCGAAGGCACCGGAAATATCAACTAAAATGCCAATAACATATTTTGAATTTGACAATTTTACTGCAATTATTAGCTGACTAATTGCATCTTCCGTCATCTCCCTTTTCTAAATTCAAACTTGTTGTTCATACCTCAGATAAACCTAAATTCCTTCAAACTTCATTGTTATACTCGGTATACATAATTATCAAGAAAAATGCGTAAGATCTTGTTGGCAAAAGAATTCAGCGTGTGAAAACGGTAAAAGGAAAGTATGTGGAGGAAAACCAAGATGAACATTGAACTCAGTGTGCGAAAAAAGACATTTGTTTCTATTTACAAAAAATAAATTCAGTGCTTTTCATAAATTAATACTTTCTACTGCAGATAGAATATAAATTTAGAAAAGTAACAAATTGAATGTTCTAAAATTCACATAAATGGTTATTATTTCCCTATGTATTACGTACGCAGGAAAATATTAATATATTTTCACTGCAATTAATTCAAGATCACAGTGTTTTATTCTCATAGTAATGTTATTTTGAAGTATGTATTCTAACACCAATTTCGTATTTCTTTCTGCAGTGCACAATTTAATTTTGAGAATGCTTTTTTCATCATGCCAATTTACTCCCAAAATTTCTGTTAGTGTTACACCTGAAAATGTGATAAACCTTTTTATTTCGAATTTTGTGTGCATTCAGATTATCGGTACAATCATTTGGTTCGGCTCCCCCTTGATAAGACGGGACATTTTATCTGGTTACGTTTTTTAGAATTTTTAGCTTACACTGAATAGGTGAATATCAGCTAACTTTTGACGCTAAGGATTCCAAACTGATTTGCGTCATTTCATTGATTCCATTCACCATTTGAAAGAATTTTGCAGCTGGCGGGATATTAAACGCTTACAAAAAATGTAATGAACTCTCATTCTCATCACGTGACCAAGAGCCAAGCTCGAAATATCGTGTGGTTTTAGTGTTCAATTTTACGGTTTTTAGTGTGAAATTTTATGTGAACTTTTTTATATTGCACTCTGAGTGTTTTTTTATGAATTTTTATGCTTTTTAAAAGTTTTTATTACTCCATTATTAGTATATATATATATATATATATATATATATATATATATATATATAACTAATATGTCATGTTTTAGGTGAAATGTATTTAATTAATTGATTAATCTAATATGTATAATTTGACATGTACTTAATTGGTTTGACGTATTTAACTAAATTTACATTTTTAGTTATGTGAACTGTATCAAATTAAGTTAATATATGCCAAATTATTAACATGTATTTAATTAGTTTGACTTTAACTAGGTTGATGTGCATCTAACTAGATTAACTTGTTTTTAGTTAGGTGATATGCATTTAATTAACTTAAATGGGATGTAAAAATGTGTAAAATTAATTCGACGTGTATTTAAATTAGATGGATTTATTTAATTCTAGGTTTACATGTAAGTTAACTGTTTTTTTTAAGTATTTTGATGTAAATAATAATTGTATTCTCATTATTATTCACTGCCATAGGGTGTAATCCCAATCACACTTAATAAATAAATGCAGCTCATTTCACTGAATCAATTGCTACGTAAGAAACAAGGGCACTCCTGATTATTGCAGCAGACTTGTAGTCTTACTGATGAAAACATCAAAATACTTTACCAATTTATATATGCAGCGTAAAGAATCATTATTTTTAACAACTGATTAAGCTAATGCTATTTTTGAACCAGTAATGTGGGTTTATGTGTTGATATTGTGAGATAATTTCTAACAATACATCGCTTCGCGCATATTAATGTAGTATTTTCCAGAGTCCTTACAAGGACCTATCATTGAATCTGACTGATTTCAATGAAAATTTATATTGTGATTAATTAAAATGTTCTTACTTTAAGTAATAATACTTTTTTCGTAAAATTAATGGTTAACTTTTTTAGTAATTGTTGAAAAATAAATAGACGTCTTGGGGCGGCACAACAATCAGTTAGTGGTGACGTTTTATAGCTTTCTTTGTGCTAGTGTCAGTATGTAGGCAGCTGTAAGTAAAGGTATATACTATAAGCGCCCGAAGAGATAGCCAGGGAAGCAAGACGAAAGAGGGGCATGGTCGAGCATATTACCCTGCTGCTAGTAAGTGGGCCAATGTTTTTAGCGTTAAGCATAGTGCAATAGAACTTCTCACCGCCTTAAGTGCTTCCCGATATTCTCTTCGTACGTTTATAGTAGGAACATGCAATGTTATAAACTAATACAGTACCAAGGTTTAAAAAATGTGGTGAAAACTGTAAATTCAATTGTTTTATAAAATATATTAGACCTAAGTTTGCAAACAACATGGAACCAGGTGTTGATCAACAATTCGTGAACTTTCTTGAAAATATAATGAAAAATGTTGCATAGTCTTGGGTGAAAACATGCAGATAACGTTATGTTTCAATAATGGTAATGATTACACATTCAAGGAGAACTATAGTAATATTAATGTAGGGGAAAGTGAAGATGATAGAAATAACAAAACAGATGAGAGACCAGTATTTATGCATCACTTCATAGAAATTTACGAATACAGAACTCTAGAGTAAAAAGAACTAAAATTATATGCACAAATTCTTAAAAAATTCGGGTCCTGATAATTGTATATTGTTTGTAGTGAGCTTTTAAAGTGTTATAGCTTCCCCTGCTTACGTAGCATGAGATTTAACCCATCAGTATATAAAAGTATTATAAGTAAAGTAATTTTCAATACTAAACATGAAGCCATCGGACTCCTGTACAGTATTATCATGGCTGTCTTTTAGCTACGGTATTGTAGCCCCAAGTGTGCACTTCTGGTGGCCGGGCTGGACCGAGTCTCATTGAAATAGGTCGTGTACAAAGTACACGTTTTAGTGAGCTATGTGAAGACGTAAGTTTCCACGGTTCGCGTACATAGTTAAAATCTTGGCTTCCGGGTACTGCCGCGTCTTGATAGTAAAACTGGCTATGCAGACGTTTCTTATAGCTCAGCCTGCATGAAACGATTTTTAGTAGTAGTAAATGTATTTATTTCAATAATGACTTGCGGAAACAAACTACATACTTAACCAACGCATGGCCTAGTCAGACCGTTCGTGCTCCTATATATACGCATGAAATGCTGAGAAAACAGAAAGAAACGAAACACACAGTAATACACAAAATTACGAGTACATATATACAAACATTATGAAATAAATCAGCCTTCCCCCCATCATGTCGGACAAAAAAAGTTATGCCATTAATAAGAATTTTAAATGTATAATTACAGGGTACTAAAACGAATAATTCAACACACACACACACACACACACGCGCACACACACACATAAACAAAAATAAAAAACCAACAGAGATACATATGAAATATATAAGTACAATTATATGTTATGTCCTCTAGCCACAAAATCCTCTTGCCCACCTTATCTCCCTAATGAACTTATATATCCCTTGCCAATTGTTCTAAATTTAGGCATTGGAACGGGAATTATTGCGGGTGATTTATTTTAAGATGTTGGTGATTTATTATTTATTTAATTTTAATTGGACAATTAGATGTCTTGCCTCGCTCTCGGAGTCATGAGTTCGATACTTCCTAACTCTTGGTTCCAATGCAGAGGAAAGGGATCTCAGGGTAATTTTGGACTGCTTTTAATGACTTAAAGTCATTAGGGAGGAAGGAGATTGTTCACTGTAATAATGAAGTTCGGCACTGGTTGGACATTGAAGCCGGAAACAAGGCTGCCTTTATTAATTTAATAACTTGAGGCTGCAGAATTATATTTCTAAGGGCATTAGATTTGATAAGGATAATTATTATGTATATGTATAATGAAATAACTTAGAGATAGGTATAACAAGAATTTATATAATTTGTAACTTGTACTTATATGTATGTCATTTGGCAGGTGATTGTATCTTACAAAAGGGTTTTGTATACATTTCGTGGTAAAAGATGTGAGAAAGAGACAGAGATGTATACCTGACGCCTCGTCCGCTGACCGCTCCTTAGACAATGCTGAGGAAAGGGTAAACTATCTTTTGTTAGGTCACGAAACTTCTGCCCAGGAATTACTTAGAAAGTTCACAGTAAGAAAACATATGGCTATAACGGAACAGTATTTGAACAAAGTCAGACATAGTAATAATTTAAGAGAAAATGGAAATGTCAGAACGGAGACGAAAATGTTTTATTACAGGAAAACCGGGGTTACAAGGCATTAAAAGCCGCCTGTAACTACGTGCGTTATCTCTGAGAACATTTGGAAATCTACAAACTAAGGCAGGAAAAAGATTTTTCAATAGAAATCAGCATGTAAGGAAAGTGCCGAAATTTACGACAGGCTGTTCTTGGAAAATTCAGGCTCGTGGGAAGACATTGTAGATCAGGAGGGAGAGAATCATTCTAGCCAATGGGCATCGGATAAATGTCAACCAATAAGGAGAATTTAGATACAAATAAATATTTTTAAGATAGCCAACGATGAACATATAACACGGAAATAGGATAATATTAATATACGATGGAATTTAATTTAGCGAGAGGGCGTGGCGATGTGGTAGAAAACTGGAGTACAGAATCGGAAGTGAGAGATACGGGGCAGTCGCTGAGGAGAGATAGGAAAGAGACACGAGAGACACTGGAAATACGGGGCAGTCGCTGAAGAGAGACACGAGAGGATTCACTCAATAGATATACGGAAGCAGGCAGTCTAAGTCATTCTAAACCGGTCGAAGACATTCTAAGTCATTCTAAGGTGAATCCTAAAGTCTGTCTAAGTGAGTAGTGAGGTCAGTTACTAGCCGTCAGGAAGTAACCTGTCAAGTTGTAAAATAAATTAAATGTTCAACCAGTGCCGGACTTTATTAATACAGTGAACAATCTCCTTCCCCCCCCCATTGACTTTAAGTCATTAAAAACAGTCCAAATTTACCCTGAGATCCCAACAAACCCCCCAGCATTGAAACCACACTCGAAAATAACCGTTTCAACATTTAATTTATTTGACGACTTGTAAGGTTCTAGAACATGCTGTGTTTCGGCGGATTATAATTCGCTGTATTCACTCGCGTATTTATTCACTTTAACCCGATTGCGACTATTCTTACTATTACGTTGCACTCCCTGACTGACTCTCACTGAACGAACGATTTACTTTTAACTCTTCGTTTCGGTTTTAACTATTCTACTATGACACTGAATAATGCTTATACTGACTACTTGTCACCCTTGCTGCTATTGTTACTGCTGTTACCACTCTTATCGTTGCTATTAGGACTGCTTCCTATCACCACTGTTTCAGAACATAACTTCTCATAGTTAATATTAAATCTCTTATGCCAACTCGCTCCTCCCTCGCGAAAAGTTAATTCCTTTATATAAATTGCATTTGGTTCCTTCTAGAATATTATTGGATCACACTAGCGCATGGTGTATTGCAAGTTTGCTTCTATACGTCGGATTTTTAAACATATTGATTGGTTGAAGATTCCTGGTTTTTACCAGGAAATATACATTTTCTCTTCCCACGCTAGACAAGTCGCGGACATCTACCTTTCACTAGATTCTGGCGATTAAGCACGTTTCTACCATCTATGCGGCCACCTTTGACACAGCCAATATGTCGGTTTCTGGGAAAACGGATGTTTCTGTATGCGGTATGTCCTTTTGACTGCAAGTACAGTTATATACATTCCTAGCCATTTACAGTTTATTGACATCTGGCTCCGGCGAGTGTGTCCGTGAGGGTTTGACAAAGGGTAAAGTTTAATAAAAGGCCCTTTTCTATGGTAAAGCTAATATTCTCCGACAAAGATAGCATTTCCTTTCCCTTTATAAAAACATGACAAACATATGGTATTACAGAAAGATAACTTGGATATTTCTTACTAGTAAAAGGACATATCTATACATACATACATACATACATACATACATACATACATACATACATACATACATACATACATACATACATACATACATACATACATACATACATACATACATACATACATACACTAATACATATAATATATAATAATCCTTTTAATTATAATATTAATACCCTTGATTACCTGAAACAAGATAAATTATTATTATTATTATTATTATTATAGTAGTCATCAGAAGCAATTATAATTAAATAGAAATTTTGAGACATTTCCCTGCTTCAACATGCCATCCTATCCCTGCTTGACCACACAAAATTTTTGGAGAGAATCTACGTCCTCAGCACTCTGTAGCTTCACATACTGCAAGAATATGTAACTAATTTTCCTTTTTACCACACAGAGGTCACATTCTTTCGTCTGCCTCATCCGTCATTTTCTGCGTTTTCTATCTCGCGAGGCGCAGACAGGCCATTGCAGTTCTGTGTTCTCCCGTCATTTCATTTATATATGTCTCGCTTCCCCATGCTCCTTTTAGTTCTGATTGTAATTCCAGTGATACTTTGCTAGAACTCCAAAGATTACTTCTATTTGTAACTCCCATCTCCCATACTAATATTCCTATTCTTTCCAAAACCCTTTCTATGGTAGATGCCCAGTTCCCAGTTTCCAGGTTTTTCAATTGTTCCTAATAGCAAACGAATTTTAATTTTGTGTCTGCTCCCCCTTTATTAGGTCTAACCAGTATTTAATTGCCACGATTTAAAAAAAAATATTGCATCAAAATACTGCCGAAATCTTTTCTTACCCCACAATTTGCCGCGCTCCTCTCAAACCTTAGAATTCCTTTCAGAAAATTAGTCTGAATTTGTTGTAAATTTTCTACTCGCTCCCACCCCCACATTTACAATTAACTTATTGTCGCTCTTATTTTTTAATTGTACTTGTAAAGTACTGACCAGCATTTCCGGCACCCTCGCCATTGAAGTGAACAGCTTCCCCAGCCTTTTCCTAGATTTTCCTTTTGTGTAGTCCATATGTCTTGACCATTTACCGTTCATTGTTAAGATAATGCCTAAATATATTATCCTTTTAACATTCTGGATTCTTCCCCCCTGATAATACCAAGGCTGTTCCTTGCTGAAAACCGACCCTTTTTTTAAAAGTGAAAGCCTTTGTTTTTTACACATTGACTGTGAGACCCCAGGTAGTGCAATAAATCTCCAGACTGTCAATGCATCTTTGTAGCCCCGTCACTGAAGTTGAGCACAATCCACTTTATCTGCATACAAGAGTGCTGGAATTTTCTCATCTCCCACTATTGGTACATCAAAGTCAGCTTCACACAAAGTCATTGCAATGTCTTCTATGAAAGAGTTATGTAAAAAAGAGGAAATGCTGCATCCATGTTTAACTCCAGTGTTATAGTCTAAGTTCTGCGTTACATTGTTCTTCCCTCTGCACTTCACACAGAAATTTACTCTTTCATAAAACGCTATTAGAGCTTTCAACATTTTACCTAACAGCCCTTTCTCCCACAACTTCTGCCATAAAATATTACGTGTTACGGAATCAAATGCTTTTTGAAAATCGACGAAAATACTATAGAGTCCCTCTCTAGCGCCCCATAGATTTATTCCTCATAGTTTATAAAATAAAAATGTTATCGCAAATTCCAAACCCTTGCCTAAACCAGATTGAAGCTTTGAAATTTTGTCATACTCCGACAACCAGCTATGTAGTCTTCCTTGCAGAATTTTACAAAACATTTTCCCCAGAGCCTACAATAAACTTACACCCCTATAATTATATGGATTATTGACGCCCCTCTTTTCCCTTGTAGATTGGATGAATTATTCCCTTAGATCAGGATAGGTCCCCTCGTCAAAAATGCTTAGTATTAGGTCTAGTCTCCCCTCGATTTTCACAAAAACCTTAAGAAGCTGCAGCACCCGGAAGCCAAGATTTTAACAACGTTTTGGTACGTATTTTTACTTGGCGGCAAAATAACCTTTAGAGTTAAATTCAGGATAATTCTAACAATTTCATTGAGATAGGGTTGGTGCAATCGAAACAACTACTGATTGTGCTTTATTTGATAAAACCGTCAATACGGTTGCGTTGGCACTTAACATATTCAATCGATTCATGTTATCAGCATTATCTGACCTACCAACGTGACCAACAGAAAAGAAATTCTCAATTCTTCTTTCACAATAAACCGCAGGGAAGACTGTTGAACCATGGAACACTTTATATTTTATTTATTTATTTTTTTTTTAATTTTAAGTAATGGTCTTTTTAAGGAATAAACACTGACAATAACTGTCAATTTTCCTTTATATCCTCCTGCTTGTACTTGGGCGCTAATGACCATTGCTGTTTTGCGCCCATAAGCAATAATTATCATCATCTGCTTGTACTTTCCTGTTTTACAGTCCTATTAAAGGTAAAATAATAAAATGTGGTGCTATATGAAGTGTTTCATGGTATAATATGCTCACGTACCATGGAACATTCCCTCTTGTTCCATGCAACGCAAGTGATATAATTATTTTAAACACTTACAGTCAATTTTAAATATATTTGTCAATATAAATCAGTGTCACATATCATTTACAAAACATCAACTTTATGGGATTCAACTAATAAATTTAGTTCTTGGAGGAGGCATAATTATTTCAACAGCTTTCTTCAAGGCATCAGGAATAACTGAGACCCTCTTAACGCTCGGCATGATCTATACATAAAAAAAGAAACTTTTACCTTGGGACACACGATAACGCAAAAGAGGATGTGTGTTTAAACAATTGTGGCTGCCTAAACTAAAGGTTCAAATGAATTGTTGAACTCAGCGTGTTTATTTCTTTATCAGTTGATACAGTACATGCTGAACAGGGTGATAATCGCAAATAAGTTTTTATTTCTGCGTTAGAAAATAAACAACGAATGATATATTTACTTTTGATGCTATATTTGTTTTGTCCACAGTAGTCACTCTTTAAAACAAAAAACAACTACAATTGCCTATAGGCATTCTCTACAACCTAATTGACTTTGTGTTCGCTAGATAGCGCGATACATTAGAACAAACATATGATCCAAGTTACACCATGCTCAAGGGACAACAGACTCCCCTACATTTTCCATTCTCCCTAGGCATATTTTGATCACTCTAAAATTTGAACATAGCACTATACCTTTTAAATATACTGCAAATTGCTGAAAACAACTTGAGTTCTTTTATTGCCTCATCCAATCAAGAACAGCCATTGAACTTTAGTGAAGCTTAAACATGGAAGAAAATTTTTTGTTAACCGCGGCATGTCAAAGAATCGTTTGTTTACACGGCGAATTTACGATAAGCATAGCAGTAAAACAAATATTGCAACTCATAACTGCAAGAAATTCCCGGGCTTAGAAGTTGTGTTCTGCTAGAATCCTCCTGTCCAATCTTCCATTCTGTCCAACCTGTACAATTTCTTGCAGCTATGTCTGTGACTCCTGCCTGAAAGCCTACGCTAACTGAAAATATTACAGCTGTTTATATTTAAAAATCATCGGATACGCGAGAGAGGTAACCTAAATCCGGAATAATCACGCTTTTTTCAGCATTCGGCAACTCTATTCATATTAAACTAATTAAAATGCGTGATGGGATATATAGGTAATAGATCAGTAAAAATAGTACGCGAGAAAAGCATACATGAATTTAATTCAATGAGTATTGGGTAGCGTTTTTTTACTTGAGGTGTTTTGGATTAATAATGTATTCCAGCCACACGCTTACATGAGCAAAACGCTTAGTTTTCTGGGAGAGTTCAGTTCACCCCTCGTCTTGTTTATTTTAAACAATAAATTCAGACGGTAATATATTCTAATTGGAGATTACGCATGGTCTCATATATTCCTTTTGTATTACGGTTTGTACAACGTAGGGAAGTAGTTTGGATCAACGCGCACAAAACGACACTCGCTAAACAAATCCTCAGCCTTGTTTACTCGCTAATTATATACGGTCTCTCAAATTCCTGATGTTCCAGTAAATGCAGAGCCAGCAAAACTCAACCTGCAGCAACTAACTTTGAGGTAAAGCGTTACGCCTCCGCAGCGCGATAACGTCTCGCCATACGCATCAGTTGGTTGGGGAATGGGATGCCAGCAACCGCACATTATGACAAACGCTTCACCATGACAGAGGCAGCTTAGCATAACATACGCTAACGACCGAAAAGATGTGACAGGCATCCACTTACGGCAGGTCCTAACAGAGCCCAATTTCAGCTGTAGGAAAACGAATTAAGAGTTCAATTTCATGAATGATTGGCTATTTCCATTGCGGTTTCAGTATGAATTGTTTGTTTGATGTTATGGGTTTTTGTATCGTGGAAGGGAGTTTTGAAAGCATAAATTTGTATAAGGCAGGATTTGCAAGCATAAAGCTAAATTTAAAAGCCTGATTTGTCAGACCAGGTGTTCATAAATGCAATACTCAAACTTCTAGGGATAATTGAAGAGACCAAAACAAACATTTTTTATTAAGTAGTCATAAGTTTGAAATTAATATTAAGTACGTGGTTAAACTTCGAAGCAAACAATTAGAAATTAGAGATGTATATTAGAATTAACGTATTATAGTTTTCATTAATGTATAATGATGATCATTGTTCAAAAGCATAAATTGTAATGGGGTAAACACGCACGTTTCCTGCATTGTTCGAGGACATTTGGGGCTCCATCCTCTTTTCCGACTGCTTCATTGCAGTTTGACAGCATTTGAATCGCCCATTTGGGAAGAAACAAATTCTGCTGTGGTTCTGGCATGCTCGTTCTTCCCAGCTTACCATTTTTTTTCTTCTTTTATGGTGGCACTCGATCACCAATTGAATCACAGGAGAAGTTAGTTACTTGGGTGCACGCAATTAATAACTCTGAACGTATAATGCTTGGAGTCTTTTATAATATAAGACAGTCCCGTCTTTGTAGAGCGTGTATTAAAGCGAAGGACCGCACTTGGGATGAGTGTTTTTCAAAGACTAGCATTAAAAACGCAAAGGTAACTGTTTTATTCTTAATAATATCTAATTTTTTTCAGCTTATTCTTCACAGATTGACTATTCACTTAATTTTAGACCTGTGATTATTTAACAAAAATTTTGGTTTGCTCCTATATAACTTCAAACAGAATTCCTTATGTTTTCTTTCTAAGACTTTATAGGTCTAACTCTGCCATTATAAAGCAGAAAATTCTATTCTATGATTAGTATAACAAAAATTTCATATTAATGACTACCAGATTTGGGTTTACGCTTTTTCTCACGTGACTATAAAATTTGCTTTATTAGAAACTAGGACAGTTCTAAATTCAGTCTTAATCAAATGTCTTTATTATTTTAATAAGCTAAGCATTTTCACTCAAAAATTAGAGAACATAAAGGTGGGAGGAGTCCTAAAATGTTCTAGAATTTCTCGAGTCATTGTCCTCGAATGGAAATTCAACTTGAAAGTCAAAGGCATTAAGAGTGAAGCTGGAGTCAATAATAGAAATGGTGAACTTATCTTGCTCAAAATGAAAGTAATTGCAGCAGTGCAGCACAACGAAACGTATGCTTGCTCTATTGTAGTTGCACATTGAGTTAGGCGTTTCTGTACTATATAAATATTAAAATATTAATGCATATCGTATAGCTTATGTGGGAAGGGTTGCCTCTTTTTAATCTTCTGTAAAAGATTATACTTGGAGGAAATTGACCCCCTTCTTTACGAAAATAATACACTGTAAAACCAATACAACCAAACGCTCTAGACTTACTTCAGGAAAACTACAAATAATCATTCTTATTTTTTTGTGCGTTATTTCTATGTCTGTATCACAGTATACAAAACCCTGAGATCGTACAACATTAACCAAAATAATACAACTTTCAGCTCTTTGTTTAATTTCGTTAAACATGTTCATTGTTTTCTAGTTTTGAGTTTATGACATACACGACAAAATCTGGTTGCTTATATCAGCATTAGCATTACTAATTTACGTGATGAACTCAACACAATTTAAAGACACTTTTTTTGCTCTGGCTGCATTTTCCGGTGATTTGGCTTCAAACGAATATCGATAAAACAAAACTATGGGATTGAATCAGGTTAACACCTAACCTACCATCAATCTTTTGATATTGAACGAAGTGCCTTACACAAGGCGATAGGCTCTTTTTGACTAACAAAACAAACGTTAAACAATGTGTGGACCAGATGATATAATATTACTAAAGTTATGCTTAAAAGATTAAATTAGTAATTTCTTTATAAAAGTTGGTGGTGCTGAACACTTTGGTGACAAAGAAAACGCGAGATTAACTACAGTTTCTGAGCAGTTGTTTGTTTTACAACAGAGTGGAATTTCTCATACAGTTGGTTCACTATAAATGGCCTCCAGGTTTGCCATCATGCGTTTATAGAATATAGATTAAATGTATTTTGTAAAATCGAGCACTAGTCTGAGAAAGGCAGGGAAAAAAAAAGCATATTGAAATAAATTTCAAAATTATTCTGTACTCGTACAGTTTTCATGAAAATATTTTTGGTACATGTTTATGGAGTATGGGAACAGACACTGATTTATACTGGGTTTCGTAGACTCGTCCCTTTCATTAATATTGTCACATACACCGTTGAGGAGCATCATAAATTACTAAATTAATATACTTTTGGGACGTTTCTTATCTCATTAGGATAAATATTCTTTAACTTAAGTTAACATTGCTGGTTCAGAGAGCACATAGATGTTGCAAGAATCAATTGGTTAACCACTTCCTATGGCACTCCCTAAGGGACTTTACCATGACATCAGCACCATGCAGAGTTATGCTGCACCCGGAGCCTGTCATGCGTCACTAGGAAGTATTCAGAACACCTACTCAGTGTTCTTGTATTGGTTCGTATATTTTAAATCTGGGGCGTTGGTACACCATGATTGGTAATGCCGACATGACAATGTAGAGACCCCCTAGGCGAGCATATTTTATATAAGGAGCTGCAGATCTCACTGACGGCGCTCTTAGACTATTCGACAACGTCCTCGCCCGCTGGGCCCTGCCGTAGTTGCCCGCTGCTGCGAGTTCTGCAGGATGGACGCCGCTGATGGCGACGTGATTCTACTCTTCCTCCCACAACGGCCGACACATCCCCTAAGGTGAGAACTCCGTCATGTAGGAACCTAGATCAACACTGCATAATCTGTAGTATTGCAACTCAACACCCACAGATGTAACATGTAATCATATATTCATGTAATTAATAAATGGATCTGCCAAGCGAGTAAAGTATTTTACATCATACCTCTCACCACTACTCACCCCCACGTCACGAAAGTGGTCGTGACAATATATGTACCAAGCATTCTTATATCTTTTCCTCAGCTAATAATATACATAAACAAATTATATTATAAACACAAATACCTTGTAGTCATGCATAATTATAGATTTACAAAATGGTCCTTTTAATATAAAAAAGGAATTTTAATGAGTTTTGTGTTAAAATATGCACATATAAATGATTTAATACCTAAAAAATGAATTTGAAAAGAAGGAGGAGTTGGCTGACCAGCAGATCCTTTTAACTCGAGAAGTCTTCCTACCTTGAAAATAGTCTGACAATGTGATAACTCCTAGTGCAGTTTGAAGTCTTTGTTGCTTATACAACTACGAGCGTCTAATATGCAGGTGTATTATTTTCCCTGACATATTTTCTCCACCATTGCAATTTTTGAATGGAAGTGCTTGCCTTATCGTTGTTGTCAAGAAAGGTACAGCAAGTGTATGTTTTTGGTCATCAGAGATACGTATATCCTTAACCAGTTCATTGTAACTTCTGTCCTGACATTTCCGAGAAAGTTACTTGACAACAGGCGAAATGGATCCCAGCAGTTTCCAAACATATGGCAAATTAAGAGAATTCTCGAATCTGAGAATGCACAAAAACTCTTTCTTTATCTCCTGTTCTTAATCAAAGGAATTTCTCAGTCAGATACTAAAAAGCTGATCCTTTTTTTTAGCACAATTTAACGCCCGAATATACTGGATATCACAGGCGGTAGACAATGGTGATTAATGAGATAAAATGATAAATTGCGAAAGAAATTTTGTGACGCAAGCGTTCGAGGCCTAAGTTACCTCGACCACCAATGGCCTTGGATTTTAGGAAGTTTTCTGCAAACTGAGTTCGATGTCAGCAGCAGTAACACGATTTTGTGCATTTTTTCCAGTGCTGGATGTTGCACATCCTTCTATACAAAATGTATGTTCTGGTGGTGTGGTGATAACCATGTCCTCCTAAACCCAAGCTGCGAATTCAAACTCCGTCAGAACGGATGGATTTTTTCCTAAGTATGGACTCCTTCGAAAGGAAGTAAAGCCGTGGGTTCCATTCGTAGATTTAAGGCACAAAAAAGAACCTCAATCCTGAAAAAGGAGGCCTCTGAGCAAAATTTGTCGGCCGTTTCACGCCCTGAATTGAATGGAACGCTGATGGCTTCAGATATTAGAGAGCGTTCGTAAATAAATCAAATCATCAAAAATCTATCTAGAACCTCCAAATCTTTCCTAGCAGACCTGTCTCTCTTCGAGTGGTGCAGTCTTTGCTCACTTATCCCATTTGCACGAAAAGGGCAGTACTTTTTGTATTTTCCAACTGCAGACACTGCCTTCAAGTCACCAGGGCTGCCAGTCGCTTTTACGTTGTTGTTTTATTTCTTTGTTGAAGAGCATGTCCAGCTAAATTGATTGGATGAAACTCAATTTTAACAACTCTATGAACAGTCGCCACTCTTGCGATTAATTCTCAGCAGATTACAAGATCATTTTTCTTTAACAAATAACTGCAAAATGTGCATGGTCAGTACGATTCAAAGTCACTCGTGAGAACTTTATTCACGACTGCCGCCAATGGTAAGGCTGCGATGCCACGATTCAACTGTACTGCACCAGATAATGATGCAGCAGCTCCTGTGTGGGGTGTTTATGATAGGCCAATGCAATATAACGCAACAGAAGATTGAAATACACGAACATCAAATGAGCCTATGTGTGCTATGTTTAATGAGTCTCTCGGAAATAAGAACCAACTGACAAATTTTGTTGCTTTATTGTTGTCTTTAAAATTTACTCACCGAGTGGGGTGGCTCAGGTGGGGTTCGGGATGCCCTGGGCTCAAATCCGTTACAGTCGGCTATCCTGACCTGACATTGTATTGTGTGTGTGTGTGTGTGTGTGTGTGTGTGTGTGTGTGTGTGTGTGTGTGGTTTCCCCTGGTCGTGTTGTCTAATGCTGGGATGGATATTTCATTTTTACGAATTTTTCGCTCTCACATTTCATTCCGTCGGTTCTGTTACAGTGTCGCTATTGCTGTGTGAGATGGTTTGATCTTTCTGAGAGGCTCAAACTCCTTGGGTGGGGCGGCCACCGCTGTTGTCAGGATGTTCTATCTGGAATTAATATTAGGGACCCCGTCTACTCCTGCCACCCGATGTCTCCTTCACTTCATCCCCTCCGGAGGTTCCCAAATGGGGGCGGGGAGCACAATTTACTCTCTTTAAGGTAGGAATCAAGCAGCGTCGCTTATGGATACAGTTTGCGATCTTGGTATATATTCCAATTGTACGTATAACTTGAAATACAAAATTTGCATATACTAAAATAAATTTTATGCTGCACATATTCAATAAAATGTATATTGCTCGATTTTCTGTTACTTTTATCAGCTATCCGTGGGTTTAATTTCTGAGTTCCCATTTACGACAAATACTTCAGTGATTATTAGGCATGAACCTTATAACTCCATGCAGTACATTTTCACTAATAAGAAATGCCAGTGGATTAAAATGAGTGCATGTGCAACTTTTTGTTCAAATAAGCATATTAAACATTCTATAAATTTATTTTAATGATACATTTATTTATCGGAATATTACATAGATATTAAAATTAAATTATTATTTCTATCGCACTACAAAGCAAATGAATTAGTACACACAATTTAAATACTCATAAGATGGCTGACGTCAGAACTTCTACATAATCACGAAAGCTTAAACAGTGAAGAGATGTAGTTAAAAGCTACTAAGGACTATTGGGAATTCTACCAAGATGTAATTGTTAGGGTTTAATATGCACGTTAGAAAGTGTTGCATAAAATGTGGCAGTTTTTGTAATTGTGTGGAAATCGGGGGGATTGGTTTTTGTAGAATTCTTTATTCCCCTCTTTGAGGCGCCAATTCAGTGGCGGTTTCTGTTAGCTGCAAACAGCCACAAGTTGGGAAGCCCTTTTGGAGCGGATCAATAATGGTGAGTAGGGGGATGCGGAAGTATGGATGATGTGTTGGATTAACCAAGAATTCGGGGAATCTTAATGGATGACGTGTACACTTTCTTCTCCGCCCACTCACGGCTCCTTTGATGGTATCTTGCCGCTAGGGTTTCCTCGCAGCTCCGGCTAATATTGTGCTGGTATTTTGGAAATTAATTTATTGTCTGGAAGGAAAAGGAGGTGGAAAGGTGGCTGTGGATAGAATACACTTGTTGTGACGACCACAGCCTTGATTTATTCAATTGCTCTGGGTGTCTCAGGGTTCACAATCTGGAAATGTTTTATTGAGGAAGTCTGAAGTTCTTAGAAGCGTCGGCACCACTACACAATTTTTATAAGGAAAGTTCTCCGAACCCAATTTTCGTCCTTTCTACTAATGAAAGATTACCGATGCACATTAACTGACTAAAGATGGACAAAACAAAATTATTCGAAAAGGTTCTTTCCGTAGGCCACTTCTTCTGCTAGCTCGCTCTCACTATCGCGCAAACTGTTTTCCTGTACTGTCCTCCTCGGTTGCTCTGTTCTAACCTCTCGTAGCCCGTCCTTCTAACAAGCAACATTACTTTCCAGTGCAACCTTCAAAACTTAGGATATGATGGCTGGTCCGCTCCTCTAAAAGGATTCTTAAGACCTCTCACCCCAACAAAAGCAACGGTCTAGGGGCGACCTTACACAAGTGATAACAAAGGGAGCGGCAGGTCACCTCCCCTGCCTAACATAAAATGAAACTTGGATGTTTATTGTTTCCCTGGCAATAAACCCTTGCAGCAAACACTTTGGTATTTCTATTGAATGGGATCTTCGTACATTTCAAATATACACTGTGAGACTTGTGCACTGAGGAAAATATATGAAATAAGTATGTAAACTTAATCTAAATAACAATACATAATATGCATACATACGCTTAATTCGGACGGCAACGATAATTACTTAGAGGGTTCGTGTCCGCGGAGTCCCCGTCTCAAAGAGCAGATGGATAAAAGTCAATCATTATCAGATTTGGATACTTAGGAATTGTTCGTCGCTAAAATGTTATCCATTTCATGTCTCAAAAGGGAAACTTTCATTTATTTGCATAGCACTCGGGAAGAATCATGCTCCAAGACAATGACATTCCTAAGCCCATGACAATGAGAAGGAACTTTTTTTCTTAAAATGTTTATCATCTAACCATGATTTAAATGTTAAACTAACAGGTTGGGATTTTATCCATATTTTAATGTACTTGATGGATCAGCTAACGCAGCGGAACCTCTAGAACATTAGCGTATTGGTAACAACCTTATTCTTGAATGTATAGACACAAACATTAAATCACGAGAAAGCTATACATGGTAAAAAGTTATTATGCGTATTTATTGAAGTAAAGTAAATTAGAATGCAATTGTAGGCGACTATATATTCCGGAGGGAGCTTTTAAATAGGTAAACCGAAACATGGACCAAGCAGAACACTCATAGTTCCCTTGGCAACAGCACGCTAGCGAACTGTGTAGACTGGAGCAGACGAACTCCATATTTTCCCGGACTATCAAAGAAGGCCGGCCATGAAAGCACTGACGCCTTTGAAAAGAACTAACTATGGAAAATTATTCTCTGCCTCATTATATATAAAGTATAGATTCAGTTTAGAAAACATAGAATTGGAATTCAGAATACAATTTTCTTCTATTAAAGTCTATATAAGTAAAATACAGCATTATGGCTCCCACTCAGAAATTAAAATTAATGAGTAATGTTGTGCATTCATATATAGTCAGTTATTATAACAATTATTGTTTTATGAGTTTTATACACTTTTTCAGTGTAATATTATTACAAAAATGTAAAGATACACTGTAATATAAAGATAAATATTGAAAGAATATATATTTATTTGTTTGTTTAAAACTTTGAACGTTTGTAAACTTGTAATAAATAATTTATAAGAGCTATATAGAATGCAAATTGAGGATTTTAAATTTTCAGCTAAATCTTAGTCGAAGGCATCGACAGGTTTTTAAAAGGGGTCCCAGTTCAATGGAAGTTTGAAAACAGCCGAGCCTAGACGATAGAAAACACAAAATTGGAAACATCCAATCCGGGAGAGGGGTTACATTAAAGAAGTATAAACCGTTACCGAGTTCCACAGGCATTTCTGTTATTTAAATGGAAAACATTCATTGCATCATTTCAACGTGGAAATTGAAAAAATCAAGAAGTTATGTGTAACTACAGATGAGCGTGTTTGTATATCCTACCTTATGCGTAATGATATAAACGGTTTTCACCTTTTCCTGCTTATAAATAAGCTTGCAAAACGTTTTGTTCTGTATAGAGGAGTGTTTACATTGTTTCAACAAGTCCACTAAGTGTTAGGATAATAGGGGCTTCTGTTCCAGCCATTACCACCCCTCTCTTCTTTCCCTTCTCCCGTAGCACCTGTTGTGGTGCTTCATCTTGGCGAAAGACAATTCCTCCTGAACAAAAAGATCACTATCGCAACCTAAGAAACAATTCAATGACCCTGTCGTGCAGAAGCATAATGGGAGTTTGACTATCTTTTTTAGTTCAAGTTAGCAAAAAGTACATCCTGCTCATTAATAACAGAATAATGATCATTTGAAAATAATGCGAACAACATAAATTGTTCACTATATAAGTTTAGTCCTTGATTTTGTTTATTTACAGAGGCTCTTTAACATCTCAGGTCATCAGCGTCCCATTCAATTCCGGAAACCGTGAAACGGTCGATAAATTTTGCACAGAGGCCTCTTCTTTCAGACTTGAGGTTCTTTTTCGTGCCGAAAATCTACGGCATGGGACCCACGACTTTACTTTCCTTCCGAAGAAAGCCATACTCAGGAGTTTTACGCCCGAAAAAATCCATCGATCCTGGTCGGGTTTGAACCCGTGGTCTTGGATTTAGGAGGCAAATACGGTTACCACCAGGACCGACATGAGTGATTAGATGAGGATATTAGGCGATGTATATGTTATTTTGAAATTAAGACATTGCTACCAAGGTATTATGCTTCTAACTGTCCAATTTTATTATGCTTATTAGTTGATCCCCTTCACTATATAAGGGATCGAAATGCCTCATTAAAAATTATAATTTGATTTGGTTTAGCTTCAGAGGTTTATAAAAGGTGTGTCCATATGTCAAATATTCTGCGTAATTAAAATAAAAGAACAACACAGGTTTTCTTGACTGTTTCACTCCTGTTTCGCAGATCCATCCGGCATAAATCATGTTGAATATCAACAAATTAGAAATATACCACCATAAAACTGAATTACTGCTTTGTATTTTTTCTATATGGTAGGATTATTACAAAGAAACAGTTAAAATTCTACAGTACGCCGTTTCATCATTTAAAACATTATATGTTGGTCAATTTAATATCTCATTTATTTATATTATATGTTATTATTTATTACTCTGCTATCGAAATAAATCATACGTTTTCAATTGCTTTGAACAAATTCGTTTTTAAATTCTTTAATTTTTTTCAAAATAAAAATCTTGTGTACTATTATCTAAATAACACAAACTGCGTAACAATTCATTTCATGGTTTAGTAAGGGAATGGTTTCGCTATAAGATGAAAATTTCTCTCTAATTACATACAATCTTCATGCACCAGGCACATTACTAAATACTGTCGGTTAATCCAAATGATAAAGTGAATCTTCAGGGATGATTTCAGGTCAGATACGGATCGGAAATATCAAGGGAGTTACGGTGAAAAATAGAGTTATCAGTATAACATCAATTATTTGCCTATATTTTAAAATTTCTTTCTAATGTTTCGCTTTAATAACTTTTGGGAGAAAGTACAATCAAGAAGTATATAGACAAACCTTTAGGAGCTCTCCTGCTACAATCGCAGCATTGAAAGAAAACAAAAAATTGAGAAAAAAATCACATTATACACAGCAGCTAAGCGTTAGAACTTTGAAGCATATTATCAGTCATTCCCACATAATGAAAGAAAGGAAGAAGGTAAAGAAAAATTTTGTATGTTACATGACTATTTGATTACCTTAGAAAGCCCAAACGGGGTTCCTAAATCTGTAAATAGAAAAGTGCAGTCAGTGTTGGCTGCTAAGTATATATAGTCATTATTGCGAAGGGGAATGGAAGAACGGTTTACTGCTGATGCCCTAGAAAACAAATTGAAAATACTGCTATAATTCCAAAACACAATAAAGGAAATTGTAAAATCCGTACTCGCAAATCTGCAGAGATTTTAACACTGAATAGTTCTGAATGAAGACTGTGGTAGTCCACGGCATTTCTAGCTACGGAAAGTATGAATAGATAACTTTTGGGGCGAGAAAACGACAGCTGTTCGTTGAGTAGTTCATCCTTCCAGTTTAAAAGATCAACACAGTGGACAGATTCAAATTTCCATAAAATAATGTGGTATTAATAAAAGATTGTGCAAAATATCCTTCTGTTCATCTGACAATGGCTACGATAAAAAGAAAACTTTCTAGCTCATGGAAAAGTTGGCGGAAGAATTCTTCTGAATTTCAGTGAAAACATTTGGGGAAGGCATAGTAATTCAAAATTTCAAGTATCAAAATAGCAAAACAGATCATTGGATTTTTGAAAAAGCACCCATACTGAACAACAAATATATTCTGTGCCTGTTAAAAGTTTAGAAGCTATAATCCTAAAGGCTTTGGAGAAGATTATACAGTAATGACTCGTAAACATCGGCACCTAAGCTTATTATTCCAAGTTGAGAGAAAGATGCAGAACAAATCTCACCCGGGTAAATTTGTTCGAATCTGGGCTCTCCAGCTTGTAAGCGGAAAATAAAAATGAAAATAACTTTTTATTGCTGGACTTCCAGACGTGAAGAAAGGAATAGAAAAAAATGATCTTGTTGTAAGGAGCATATTATTAGCCTTCGCAATTAATTGCCAGGTGACACTTATCAATTTAAGTTAGATTTTTTTTTAACATTTTATGCAGTGGTGAAACTTTTTTTTTCCGCAATCATCATTATTATCATCTACTTGAAGGTGAGCCGCTGCAGACCCGTCCCTACTTAGAAGTTTTCACTGGTCTGCCAATATCTCACATTCCTTGACATTGGATTCGTACAGGAATTATGTTGCTTTTAACGGTGTTTTGGAACCAATTCTGTTTATTTTCTTGGATCATGATCTTAAAACTAAGTTATGTGACTTGTCCTGTATACAATAATTTCGTAATTATTCTCTTGTGGTAGATATATTAAATCACATACGTAGCCACTTCATTTCTGCTGTTTTGGTAATTCTTCTATTTTCCCCTTCATAGTCCAATTCCACGATTCATACTTTAGCACACGCACTGTCTCGAGAAAAATTTAATTAGGTTGTCTTTTCTGGTTTTGTTTCTCATTTATTTTTAATGATTCCGCTGAGAGGTATCGAAAAATAAATACTAATTGAAATATTTATGAACATACATTTTTTTCACTACAAGATGTATTAACTCTCCATATTTAGGAGAATTATCAATGCAACTAAATGTGTGCCTCTCCAGTTGCCCTGCAGACATAGAGACTTCTCTCATATCAAACACGGCATTGTACATGCGTAACGCATTTCTACACTGCTAACCACAGCTAACGTGTCTGCTGCTGTACTGACTGGCTTGTTCTCGCACACATGCGCATGAACAGACACGCATACATATTTCACACTATTATTGTATTAACTTGAATTTTGATTTGGTTTATTTATGGACGCTCTTAAACATCTCACATCATCATTCCATTCTATTCAGAGTGTGAAACGGCAGAAAATTTTTTACTCAGAGGCCACTTTTTTCAGGCTTGAGGTTTTTTTCTTATCGTGCGGTAAATGTAAGACACGGGACCCACGGCTTTACTTCCATTCCGAAGGAAGCCATGCTTAGGATTTTTACGTTCGAAAAGATCCATCGATCCTGGCCGGGTTTAAACCTGCGATCTTGGGCTTAAGAGGCAAGTACACCACCAGGACCGACGTATTAACTTGAAGATTTTGTTTATACTATAAGATGCAATTCTAAACAACGCCTTCCTTTGTTGTTAAACGGTGAGCATTTATTTCTGGATACCTCTAAATGGAATAACCTATACTTTATGACCAAGTCATTTTGATATGTAGGGAAGATTTCACGTTCCAAGTAAATAAAAATTTAGATTTGTTGGATAGTTTTAGTGCTTATTTGTTTACATTTTACTTCAAAAGCAATAAGTAGATTTTGTTTCAACTGCTGATATTACTAAATTATATATGAATATTATTCTATTAAGTTGATAATTTACCATCTGAAATCAGCAATTAAATGCAAAAATATTATAATTGACGTTCCCATTTTCAAAAAATGTCCGGTTACCATACTTGCCTTCTAAACCTAAGATCGCGGTTTCGAACCCGGCCAGGACCGATGGATTTTTTCAGGCGTAAAAATCCTAAGTATGGCTCCGTTCGGAATGGAAAAAAAGCCGTGAGTCCCGTGTTGTACATTTACGACACGATAAAGGACCTCAAGCCTGAAAAAGGAGACCTTTAAGCAAAATTTGTCGGCCGTTTCATGCCCTGATTTGAATGGGACGTTGATGGCCTGAGATGTTAAAGAGCGTCCGTAAATAAATCAAACTTTCCTTTATTTTTTATTCCGTCCTTTGTATGGCTTATTTTCCATCTATCTTAAAATATATTAGCCTTCGTGTAATTTTGAAGTGTTAATTGTTATTATTAAACGTTTTATTTGTGATTTTTTTCATTTAATTGTTTGGATAGTAGCATGTAACCTTCTAGAGCTGCAGTTGTGGAAGTGTAATTTCTTTTCCCTTCCATTATTCTCTAACACACTATGAAATCAAAAGCGGTGGAAGGTGACGACACAAGAGATAAAATGATAATCTGGAAAATTAATTTTAGGAAGGAAACGTTTATAGTCAAATTTTAGGTAACATTTTGTACATTTACCAGTGATGAGGAGTTAGGAAAATGTGAATAAATCTCAGTCAGGAGGAAGATTCTGGCGAGATTCGAGCTATAGACCTCCCCGTTCACGAGCCCTCCACCTATTTCGGCAATAAAGAGGTGAAATCTCGTCCATAAAATTAAGAAATTAATAGTATTCTATATGTGGCGTTCTCTACTTAAAATATTTCAGTCTTTTAATTTATTCTAATAGTTCGGTAAAATATTAAAATCTTTCGCTTTTCTTTATTTTATAAAGTTTATAAAGTTTTTCTTTATTTTATAAAGTTTATAATCAACCATCATTGTACAAGCAATACAAGGAAATGTTTTGATTACTGCTATTTAGGCCGCAGTTTACAATTTTAGTCTTTTATTTTCAAATGGGTTCGCATCTAAGTAATTTTCTGAGAAATAGTTATTTCTTCATATTTTTAATCGTGATGTATGTAGTTTGTTAAATGCAGCAATATATTCACAAAATAACATAGGAGTATATAAATAGCTCTAATCTCAGTTTTGATACAGGGCATATTTAAAAACAAACATTTTAAATACCAAAATAATAATTCTATAAGGGTAAAATACCAATACTTAAGAATAATACTATTTAAATAATTGTTTAGTCAGTCAGTCAGTCAGTCAGCCAGCCAGCCAGTCAGTCAGTCAGTGAGTCAGTTAGTTCTTGTTGCATTCAGTGAGTTCGTGGAGCAGCCACAGGGACCTACAAACATTGAATTACCACAGTAGCTAAATAAAAATAAAATGGTGGGCATTTAGTAGTTTATATAGCTAAAATATTAAAGCACTATGCAGAGTAAATATTTACAATGTTAATAAAATATTGTCTGTCTCGATGATCTAGATTTAACGAGCTTTCCTCTGGATCCAAGGTTCAATCCGGCCAAGATTAATATTTCTTTTTGGGGGTGGGAATGTAAAATTTTCGAAAGCAAGTCCTCTGAAAGGGACTTAAAGTCATAGGTCCCATGTCGCATATTTACGCTAAAGAACTCCATGCCGGAAAAAAAAAAGAGATCCCTGGACAAAAGCACTGGCCATTTCAACAAGTAATATCTTACCAAACTAGACGGCACTGAATCGGTGGGCTGATCACCTATCTTTCTGACATTGTAGGAATAAGTAGGTAATATTCGAATGGTTCATATAGAATGTATTGACCCGAAACAGGCCTAATCCTTGTAAGTCGATGATGATTATTAACACGTTTATAACAAAAATATATAATATTTTGAAAACTAATGGTAATATCTGAATGAACATTTGCAGCTAGTGAAACTACATCTCCTTAAGAAGTATAATTGTTTTCCAGAATATTCATATTATAAGGATTAAATTGCAGTATAGGCACCTAAAAATAGTTCGTTTTACATTTGCACCTGTAAAGAATAGTCCAACTCTATCCTTAAATGTATTTTGGTTGCGACACTGGATGCTTCTTGCTAAAACAACTTGTGTTCCATCTAATTCATAATAATCGGGAGTGGGTCCTAGAATAAATACTTAAAGTCCTAATTAGTATATCAGAATAAGCATAAAACACACGACTATGTACAGCAGGAAATCAGTTTCTTAATTTAAAGGAGAAAACGTTCAGGTCTACGAATGCAGTGACGAAACAAGAAATTGACTATAAACTTCGATTCTCGTACAATGAACAAGAAAACACGGTTGTCGTACACCAGCACAAAGCCATACCCAGAACAAGTGCTGCTTCAAACATCATGTTGCTGTCATCTGTGACGTTATGCTCTCAATGAAGATTGAGCAGGTAAGCTAAACATAACGCACTGTGGGTAAAGTTTAATAACTTTGTCCCACCCATGGGCTGAAAGCAACTTAGCGCTTTAACGGTCGGGCCTCACCTAACCTCAAATAATTAGTGGACAAATTTGCTCAGTCATAAAGTTAACAGGTTTAAATCAGTCTCGTCCTTTTCTCCAAATGAGTTTTTTTTAAGAACAGGAGTAGAAACGATAAAATTAGAGAGATAATGCAATATTGTATAATTTATTGTAGTAAATCAATACAAGTGAAAGACTCAATCTTCACCTGCATATACAAGGCTAACTACACCGCAATAGCTTCAGAGGATATAGAGGAGTCTTATATAAACAACTTCAGATAGAGATTCTATGCTCTGCCTCTTCAAATTTCTAAGTTATGGCATTGAGTTTCTATAGGACCAGTACGCCACTGACTAATGAAGCCTTCTTTCGAAATGGTAGCACACAATAAAGAACGGATGTTGTAGAGCATGTCTATTTGACGCAGTCAAGCAAACGCGGATCACTGTTATCAATGTGGAGTCACTGTGATTACTTTTACACCTTATGTATGAATATACCTCATCATAAAATACAATAACCTACTCCGCAGGATCCGAAACTACAACCTTCGAAAGCCTTATCCATTAGGCCACGTAGTCAGATGGATAGTTCCATTCGTACTAAGCTACTGGTGCTGCGGTTATGATATCCGGTTAATCGCAATTACAACTAAAACAAGCGTATACTTTATGATAATATTTTGGAAATGCACTGCTACATCCACACATTCGTGGTAATGTTTAAAAAATGATCATTCACATACATCAGTTCATCTTCCGAAATTGAGTCAATTGAAACTTGAAAGCATACGTCACTGCTGTCCACTAATTGCAGATATGTGATCCTGATATTCGGGTAAATTTCTGTAAATGAATGTTGCGAAACGTTAATGATAATGTAATTGATCCAAACGTATTCTTTACTAATAATGCATGGTTCCATTTACATGGCCATGTTTCGACGCAAAATAACACACATAGAAGTAACGAAAACTCGATTTTATACATGAAACCACCTTGCATGACAAGAAAAGTTGTGCATATGATATGCAATAAAGGCAGGCCTATAAAGACTTTTTTTTTTTGAGAATATCATAAATGTAGAAAGGTACAGGAAAGAATACTAGCGCCATGTTTTAAAAAACTGATACTGAATGCTAATGTGGGTATTTTCAACAAGAATTGATGCTTGAGAATGACAATTTTACATAAAAAATACCGGAAATGAGTAGATGTAGCGGAATAACATTCCATCATTTTCTCTGAAGAGATGCGTCCCTATTTTCATTGTTTATTGTACTTGTAGTTGCGAGTAGTTATTAGTTGAGTTGTGCAGATATTACAGCACATCCACTTCGCTGTGATCGCCGACCCGCTAGCTGGTGTGAAATCGGTTGCAAAACCACGAAAGACGCAGTTGTTACATAACACGATAAACCATTTAATCATTATACGATTAATCCGATATTTCACAGATTTTTACAGCACTAAATCTTTTGAAGACGTTCTAAGGAAACATTTTTACCTCATTTTGTTGAAACATGACTTATTAGAATTAATTTAAATTTCTTTATCAGCTTATACATCTGTGAAGACGTAATCTTCCGTGTTCGTGACCATGGTTCAAGTTCTTGCGCCGTGAATTGCTGACATTTCGTACAGGCTGAGCTGTACTCTGCCTGGCGGAGGTCTACTTGCTGTGCCGGCCCTTCAGACACCAGAGCTTCCACAACGTAAGCTCGGTTTTCTTCGTGAACAACTTATCTCAAATTGCGTATCTAACAACCCTTTACGATCTGAAAGTACTGCGGTATAGTTCAAAGTGTATATTCTACATCTATAGTCAAAATATGGTCGAATTTAAGTGAACAAGTTTAACGCTATTCTGAAGACAAAAATTGCCGCTTATAATTTTTCTTACTGAGTTTTTTGAGAGATTTTATGGTGAAATTTTATCTTTCATTTGTTTCTATGTTAAGACTTAAGGACAAAGTAATATGATACTATCTTAGCATTAAATTTCGTCCAAAATCGCGGGTTCAATCCCGAACAGGGTCGATGGATTTTTTCAGGCATACAAATCCTAGGTTTGGCTTCCTTCGGAATGGAAGTAAAGTCGTGGGTTCCACGTCGTAGATTTACGGCATGTAAAATAACCTCAAGCCTGAAAGAAGAGGCCACTGAGCAAAATTTATTGGCCGTTTTACGTTTGAATTGAATGGGACGCTGATGACCTGAGATGTTAAAGAGCGTCCGTAAATAAACCAAATCAACAAATTAAATTCCGTGATAAACAACGGTTCCTTGGTCGTTTCTTGTCTTCCCTTCCTTCCTTCTCTTCCCTCTTCGTTGCTTCTCTTTTATTCATTCTTTCTCTCACATTCCTCCTCTACCTTCACTTTCCTCTTTTTCTCTGCCTCTTTCTTTCTTTCTTTCTTTCTTTCTTTCTTTCTTTCTTTCTTTCTTTCTACCTTTCTTTCTATCTCTGTTTCTTCCTTAATATTTCTCTCTGTCTTGACTTATTTCTCTTTCTCTTTTTATTTCTCTTTTTCTTACCAAACCTGACAGGAAATGCTATATTTCTGCATGTTAACCAGAAATAATTACTTCTTGCGAGAGGCGGTGGGTAATAGCATTGGCGTTTCTGCTAATGGAAAGAGACGTTATTTGTATAATTGCAATGACTCATCTAAACTTCATCTTAAGATGTTATTTTTAAACCAGTCCACAAAAATCCTTGCTTTTATTGTACTACGATAAACCACTAAACATTGGCCGTCGTCTGTTGTTCAACAAATTAGCATCCCCAATAAACTGATTCTTAACACTATAAGTGAATTATGACAATTTATTTTTATTAAGATGTTGACGTTTCTCAAAGTCAGTTAATTTCATCCAAATATATAGTCTGTACCATCAATGGATTCAGACCTGCAGAATTTCGTCTTGTTGAACCAAGATCACGCAATAGTAAAAAATGTACTTACTGCATTACTTATTTAGATTTTTTTTTTGGTTTGTTTTATTTACGCATGCTCTTTAACTTCTCAGGTCATCAGCATCCCACTCAATACAAGGCGTGTAATTGCCCAGAGGCCTTTTTTTCAGGCATGAGGTTCATCTTCGTGCCGTAAATCTACGACATTGAACCCACAACTTTACTTCCCTTCCGAAGGAAGCCATATTTAGGATTTATACGCCCAAAACCCTGGCCGGAATTGAACCCGCCATCTTGGGTTTACGAGGCAAGTATGGTTACCACTAAACTACCAGGACCGTCAGTTATTTAAGAAAATACATAACCTGTTCATTAATATTTGTCACAGCTGGAATCACAATTTCTGCAATGGATACTTTGCCCTTTTGGTAGCACTCACAACCATTCTGTGCAACATGTCATGGAATAAGGTGTCCGAAAAAATATTTCATTTTGTGCAACTATAATTATGAGGTTTAACATTATAATTTTTCTTTACCGTGATGATTCTTAGTCTGAAAAACCCTTTCATAATGTCAAAACGTTAACTCTTTTTCATCATACTTTATATTGGCTTCTTACAGTTTTATGTGATTTATTCGTAGTTTCTCTCCAATTTCAGTAAGAGTTTCCTTTCTTCTCTTTCAGATAAAGGACCAGGATTTATGTAAACTTCAATGAAAATTAATTCCCGAGCTTTCTAGGCAACTAAGGCTGCCCCAAAAAGAAAGACGGCTTCAAATATATCCACACATACACTCATTAGCTCAGTCGGTAGCAATTGAGAACAGTTTCGGAAGTAATTAAATAGAATTGGCATCAGCACGTTTTTATTTTCGCTGATGGTGTTGGACAAGCATTGATATTCCGTGTGAAGTTGTTTGGGTTAATGATGCAGAGTGGACGAACTTTTGTCATTTCCTGGATGAAACAACCTCCAAGCGTGTTCAATATGCACGACTAATGCTAAACATGATAAAGTGTTTAGCGTTGGTGGAAAAAAAAAAAAAAAATAAAAAAAAAATAAAAAAAAAATAAAAAAATAAAAACGAACTCTCTTTTCGCGGGGATTGGATGGATACTTTCGGTACTTGAATCTCGCTCACGGCTACACCCTCATTGGGGAGGAAGGGTTGTGATGATGGAGACACCGGCAGTCAGGATCTACGGGCGGTGAGTGTGCGGACGCTGAGGGGACTCTTAACATACTTTAGATAGAACACCTGGACAATAATGCAGCCTTCCCTTTAAGTTGTTCGAGTCCTTCAAAAGATCCGCTTCCATTCCAGACACCGGGGCAGAAACCTTTAGAAAGCGCAAGACCCCACCTCGCCCTGGCAGAGTTGATCCTGCAACAGAACCAACGAATGAAAGGATATTAAAAGGAGAGTGGGCAATTCAAGGAATGTAAGTATCCAACCCAGAATTGGCATAAGTGACTAGGAGCAACCACGGGAAGGAAAAAAAATCAGGACGGCAGGCCCAAAGAGAATTGAACTCGGGACTTCCAGAATACAAGTCTCAAGCGTACGATCTGTCCATTTTGTGGAGGTTACTAATACACAATGGAATAAGATGTTTACATTATTATTATTATTATTATTATTATTAACTACAACTGGGTAGACCCGGTGACAATACATACAATGCCTTAACTACAAAATTGTGTAAAATAAAAGTGCATATAAAAAAGCAAATGAAAATAGAACCGTGTTATGCAAAGTTCCTAGTCCATTACATCAAGGCAGCTAACCAACAACCGCCACGGGTTCGGCCACCGTTCGGTCGTTAAGGCGCGGACTGGTGAGCGGGAGGTCTCGAGTTCGAATCCCACCAGGACCGTCCTCCCTTACTGGGGTTTTTTCCAGGTTTTCCTCAGTCCTCATAACTGACAAATGCCGGGGAGGTACCCTAAAAATTAGGCCTGGAACCTTTCCTTCCTTAAACAATCCTTTCCCAATATATCATTTCATTTCATATATCATCACCAGTGTTCACCACCTGTGGTGCCTCAGCAGTGAAAACAGACGTTAAACACCATTGAAATAAAAAAAGCTAACCAACAGTTTCTTAAAACTATTCACACTTGTTTGGTAATTCTTAAAGACTGCCGCAGGTACAAATGTCGAGCATTAGCGACACCCATATATTGTTTCATGCATTTAATTTTGAAACTATTCCTACCAAAATACGAGGTGAATATCTTACTATACGCACATTATCCAGTCTTCTTTTACACGTTTCTTAGCAATGCTTGCCCAAACTCTTCGACTGTGTTACCAGAGTACCGGTCATGCGTCCCGGAACTGGGCGCCTCCCGTGAGGGAGGTTTCAACTATCAAAGAGAATTTCCAGTACACTTAATTCCCGACAGAGAGCAGAGAGACAGTTCATCGCCTCAGCACTATCTAAAAGAAAACTAAGATACTTGAGCTTGAAAGGGCAGATAATTTTGTCCAGGTACATGTTTTTCAGATATGGGATTCCCTAATGGGCTGTTATCTACACATGGGATCCAGGGCTTAAAGTTCTATAATTAATATTTGTAATTTTAGAATCAGCAACTCTGTAATTATGTGCAAGTATGTTGTGCATTTTCTTCCAGTGGAAGAACCGTAGTGAAATAACTGGTATATGTAGAATTAATATTGTATAGTGTTTAAATGTATTCATAAAGTATAATTTTTGTAATATTTAAGAAATAACGCTTAGAAATGTAACCAAGGTAAGCAAAACTCTTGTCTTTCTCCGAACGCAGAAAGACTTGGCAAAAGGCAATGTAAGGTAATCCCTTCTGGTATGCGGCTAGGGTTGAAAATGCCCCTACCTCAGAGCAAACACACGGCAAAGTTGAAGGTGTCCGAGTAAAAGAGTCGTTGGCAGTAACGTATGAAATCTGTTTAAATTCATCTTACTGACGAATAGGGAAGTATTTGTATTGAACAAAATTTTCCGGCGAATAGAAATAAAATTCAGTGAGGTAAGCACTCAGCTATGAGACATGTTAACACAAAATTGGCGGCAGTATTTCGCTCCGTTGCTCATGGATAGCTCATTTTGTGTTGAAAATAAAAAAAAAAGGGTTTTGCCCAAAAAGGGGCAGTCTCAGAATTTTTCGGGTCCAGATAATTGTAGCCGCCGTCGCCTGGAGATCACCGAAAGAGCAGCATAAGTACCAAGTACCAGTTTCAGCGATGACGCTCGAGCGCCAGTCACCACGTTAACTGCCGATATATCATTGAGCTGCGTTAAGAATTCGGTTAAATTAACAATTTCTTTGCACTCGGCATCTTTTGGTCAGCGCAATTAAGTGTATACGTCTGCCAAGATTACCTTGCTGTGGTTCGACCAGAGACGAGAGTTCACCCGAATATTCCGGTTACAATTTAACTATATCAGCAAAGTAAAAAACGAAGCGTTATTTGTCTTCGGAGTCCCGTTCCATTCAGGCCCGGCGGCTAACTCACAGCCGCCAAAATACAGCGAAACGCTCTCGAGAGAGTCTCATCAAAGAAGAGAGGGGGTGGTTTGCAGCAGCCTTGCTGAAGCTTGCGATCAGCGGGCACAAATTATTTACCGCAGCACCTAAAAAGCCCAATTCCCGTCCCCCACCTACAAATCCTATTTCAAGTTCAAAACAGTAGATGAAACATGGATTCATAACTATACACCAAGGACGAAAGTACAGTCCAAACAATGGGTGGTAACGGGCGAAAGTGCACCAACGGAAACAAAAACGGTTCAATCTGCAGGAAAAGTCATGACTACGGTTTTCTGGAATTTTCATGTTGTGGTGCTCGTAAACTACCTCCAAAAGGGCAGAGCCATCACCTGGGAATATTATCTCATTACCGGACCAACTGAAGGATGTTAATCAGGCTAAAGGTCCACACCTTGAGCAGAAGAAATTTTACTTTCATAACGATAATGCGCCTTCATACACGCCCGGGATTGTTGCTGCAAAACTACATTACCTTCGCTTCCAAGTGTTTCCACATCCACCATATTCGCCGGATTTGACTTCCAGCGATTACATTTTGTTTCAAAACCTGAACAAATGACTGGGACAACGAGGATTCACAACAAAAGATGAGGTTGAGGATGCAACTGACGCTTATTTTTCACAGTTGGACAAATCTTGTTTTACTGAGGGTACTAAAAATTTAGAAAGTCGTTGGGCTAAATGTATTGATACGCAAGGTGACTATGTGACAAAAAATATATTAAATCTTACTTTCATGTTTAGTCAGGACCTTTAGAATGCTCTAGGTACTTTAATATGTCAGATTACTTTTTATCTAAATGTTTGAAAAAATCTAATCCATGGGTTACGTTTACTTTGTGAAAGCTTAGGTTAGGCTTAGGAAGCAAGTAAGCGCTGTCTCAGTTTTAAGTGCAAGTTATTTTTAATAATGTTTAACGCCCGTTTTTACTGCTGAGGTATCACAGGCGGTGGACACTGATGATACATGAGATGAAATGATAAATTTAGAAAGGAGTGGCTTTTTAAGGAAGGAAGCGTTCATGGCCTAGTTTAGATTACCTCCCCGGCATTTATAATTGAGGAAAACCTGGAAAAAACCTCAGTCAGGGAGGACGGTCCTGGCGGAATCGAACCCCAGACCTCCCGCTTAGGAGTCCGCGCTTTAACGACCTCGGCCACCCTTAGCGGTTTTAAGTGTAAGAAGAGACAAGTCTGTAATGTATTGCTTTCATCTTTTTTTTTTTATCATAGTCGCGGTGTATTTACGTGTTGTAAGTAATTCTGTCATCAAGGTTTCCAAACAGCTTACTTTTTTATTGCTGGCTTCAGGAAGGTTTGTGCATGCATTCAGAGTTTGAACATTTTGTACGAATAGAGAGGTTTATATTTTGATCTCTCTAGTTTAGAGGGTGACGGCGTTTTACTTTTGTAACTTATGGAGTTTTGTGTAAAAAGAATATTTCTAAAGAACACGATATGGTTTTCGATTTCGGTTGTCTTTTAAGTTGCCGATGTACTCGTAAGTGATGTAAAGGTAAAAGTGGATTTTTTGAGTGTTTAATGGTCGTTTTTACAACAGAGGCATCATAGGGGGTGAACACTGATAATACACGAAGTGAAATTATTTCAGAAAGATTTATTTTTTGGAAACGAAGTTTTAGGGCACTTTACCGATATTTGCCGTTGAGGAGGATTGAAAAAAATCTGGAATAAACCTCAATCAGGGAGGACGATTAATGTGGTAATCCAATCGCAGACTTTACGTTCATCAGCCGTATTTTGTGGCCTCGGCCATTCCTGTCGGTGAAAATGAAATTCCAACTGTTATTCAGATATTTTTAATTGGGTATCAAGGAGCTCTGTAGTATACAATGTTTACTGGAAAGTTGTAAATAGATATCGCGATTCTTAACATCAAATTTTGTACAAATAAAGAAAGTGCACTTACAAGCTACAAACCACAGCCCAGCAGGTAAACAATTGATGAGCGACAGGCGTAAAAGGAGAGGACGGTTTGTAGCTCGTGACCATAGGCACCTCGCAGAAGGGGCTGAGCTCCCAACATTTCCGATTGGTGGTAATAATATCAACATATATTTAATTTTTAATTTGAATATGCTAAATTTGATAACATAAAATTGTTTATGTGAAATTCGCCTAAAAGAAGTTCATTCTTCATGCAGTTACAAGGCGATGATGCAATTATGGCCATTCTGTTCAGTTAGATCGGCGGTTCCCTTCTTATCGTTTCGTTTAAAGTACGAGCAATTGTTTCAGTTTCTGAAGAATTATCAGAAACAAACTCATCAGATATAGATTTTAAAGCAAATGACTTTTATCTTCAAAAACAATCATTTCATTTTTATTTGTGTATTATGCAAGATGTTTTATCATATTGATGTTGTTAACACTGTGCTATGAAAGAATACACAGTAAGTATATTGTATGGTTCAGTGTCTGGCAAATACTCTCTCACGTATCATATTCACTTACACACATTTTGAGAAGAAATCATAAAAAGTGTTAAATCTCTCCAGTTCATGAATCACAGCTAACACGACAAAGATGCACTACAAAAAGATTAGATTCTGCAAGTGCTCCTCATAATTTTGCCACCCCATAGAGATATGTACCGCCTAATGATTTTTCAAATAATTTATATTTAAGTTCAGTGTATTCTGTCTGTTAGTTAAAATTTAACAATCACAAATAGAAGTGATTATATTGTCAATCTTTCTAAAGATGATATTGATCCTGACAGGTTGATGTTTGCATCGCGACATGACGATGGGCATTTTGTAATCAACAGTGAACAAGAACTTCCTAGATAATTTTATCTCAGTGGTACAGTTTCTGAAAAGTGATAACTGTTTGGCCGAAATTCCTCCGGAGTTAATCACATTTCTTTTACAGCTGAAGGATCACGAGTCTTACAAGGTTGAAGAACTACTCAAGGTCATCAGTGGAACAGAGCTGTCTTATTGCAATCACCATTTCAAACTGCCACGAAAAGTAACTATCAATTTGGCTCTCGATGGCATAGCAAACCATTTCATTAGAAGAAAAATTTGCAGCTGCAGATGTATGTCAGGCTTTCGTTAAAATAGTTATTTCCTAGCTTTTGCGGTTCTTAAAATTTTTTAATTGATTTGAATAATTTAATTTTAAAACAAAATATAACAGTACAGTCATTGAACAAATAAATCGATTTTATTTCACTTTGCTGCATATAATATATTATTTTCATTTCCTGCTTATTAATGCATTCCATTAACAGATATACACTTTTTAGTAACATCGGGGTGAGCATTTACAAAACATTGTTTTGGCTGATGTCACTGATTTGTATATTTATAAATTTCACAGAGGGAGGTTGCCCCCCTCCCGAATATTTTACAGAAGTCAGCGTCTATTCTCGTGATCTATTGTGCTACTCTCGCCCGTTGTCTATAGTCCAGCACTAATATAACTCAAGTCTATTTTATTCATATTTTAGTGCTTATAAATTCCAATGCCTAGTTCTTGGGCACTTTATAGTGAATCATACTTATAATTTAGTCGATCCAGATTCGTGTGTTCACCCCGCACATGGAACGTATAAAGTTTAGAAACAAAGTGCAATGAAGTACAGCAAGGCAATATTTCGTTATTTAACTGAAGTTTTGTGGCATTCATCTGTTCAAAAGCAGGATTCATTTATCTTGCCTTCTGAAAGACACTGCTTTCACATTGCCTCCATCTTTGTTATGATGGTGAAGTAAGAATGATGTCACCAGCTGGGGATTCGGTTCAGCACGCTAACAGAAAAATATTCCTCTGGATTTACCATCTTTTGCTCAATTGTTTATTTTACTCCCTTAGACTTTTAGCCCCACAACTGCTCCGCTCCCATCAATGTCGAATTGTCAGTCCTGGTGGTGTAGTGGTTACCATACTTGCCTCCTACACCCAAAATCGCGGGTTCGATCCCGGCCAGGACCGATGGATTTTTTTCGGGCGTAAAATCCTAGGTATGGCTTTCTTCGGAAGGGAAGTAAAGCCGTGAGTCCCGTGTCGTACATTTACGGCATGAGAAAGAACCTTAAGTCTGAAAGAAGAGGCCTCTGAGCAAAATTTGTCGGTCGTTTCACGCCCTGAATAGAATGGGACGCTGATGACCTAAGATGTTAAAGAAAGTCCGTAAATAAATCAAATAAAAAATCAATGTCGAATTTTCCTATTTGTGTGTTAAAAATGCACACCAAATGGTTGTTTAATAAGTCTAGGTTTTGTTTATCATCCGTTTATTACCTCTTAAAACTCACTTCTTAGTTTTCTTCCGTACATGTTTAGAAAAGTATCATTAGTTCTTATTGTTTCTATTTAATATCTTTTCTTAAACAGTCCGCTGCGCTCTTTACTTTTTGCTTTCTAAACGTTTAGCACTTTCAATAAAACATTTGTAATTCCTGGAATTGTTCTGCCTTTTATTATACGCACGTCTAGCCTTTTTTTATTTCTCCTGACAGTCTCATTATAGTAAATTGTTTTAATTGTCTTTTTCATTTTGATTTATTTACGGATACTCTTAAACCTCAGGTCATCAGCGTCTCATTCAATTCAGGGCGTGTAATGGCCGATAAATTTGGCTCAGAAGCCTCTTCTTTCAGGCTTGAGGTTCTTTTTCTTGCACTAAATCTACGACACGGGACCCAACCCTTTACTTCATTTCTAAAGTAAGTCATACTTAGCATTTTTTGCCCTAAAATCCATCGACCATGACCGAGTTTGAACCCGTGACCTTGGGTCTTCGAGGTTTACTCCTAGACCATCAGGACCGACTTTAATTCTCTTGCTTGGTACGAATCTATTTACAGCTCCATGTACAACTATAATGAAGTTCTCCTCTATATCTTTTATACTATTTTTCTTGTTAAAGACCTAGCATAAACTCCTCATAGGAGTGTTTGTAAACCAAGATTTTTAACGCCATCCTGTAGTTTCAGCATTGAACATTAATTTTACCTCACCTTTTTAACTGTAGAGCCTCACGTTTGCTCATTTCAATTAGTACTTCCGGGTTAGATAATACTCACAAAGACTCATTTTATAGGCAACTTCACCATGCAAAAGAATCTAAATATATGTTCCTTTTAGGAGTGACGTTATGTCTGACAGGAGCAAAAATCAGCAAGATCGAAGACATATTTCACCAATGGGGGTGCAGATCCTATGGAACACTGTAACACATGCTCATGCTGAAAACTTTTAGTACAATTATGACATTTTCACGCAATGTTAAGTAGCATTTATCAGTATGCTTTTCATACTATTTATTTGTCGCGTTGACTGCATTGTTCTTATCACGACATCTGTAGATGTGAGCGTTAATACTGCAGATGTAGGTAGGTCTAGGAAAGGGTCTGTAGTCTGTAGGGATGAATGAAATGAATTAATGATGACGCAAATGATCTCGGCGACTATGGCGCCTTAAATCTCTCTGGCAATCACCTTCTAAGGGCGGGAAAACACTCCGAAAAAGAACTATAAAAGAACTATATCCAGACAATTTGACCTGACCAGGAATTAAATCCAGGAATTCCGGATTTAGAGTCGCAAACACAACACTAGACCACGGAGGAGATATTTGTCAATCATACAACTGTATATTTAGGGTTTTAGGCCATATGTTAATCATTATTCTGAATAAACTATATTTTGTCACATTTAAAATAATTAAAATATCCAACTTAGATGCTAGGTTAGAAAATTTTGCACGTGAATATTTTGTCTTTCAATATTAAAAACTGGAAATAATAGAAAAAAATTGAGCTAGGTGCATATCATTTTTGTTCCTGCTGCTTATGTTAAAGATTCATTACAAAAACAACTGGTAATTTTTTTTGAAAGAATTAATACGTTACATCCCATGACATCTTTATTTCAAGAAGCGTTCCATTCAGGAAATTACTGTAAGTTTTAGCACATATTAACGGGTTTCAAAGAGACATGAAGATGTTATCCTGTCAGTACGGTTTCAATATGCGGAAATGAAAGACAATGCAAATTATGGGAATTCGTTGAAGATTTTGGGGAATAAAATTGAAACCGTTGGTCCGTCGCTGCAGAGGCCCCAAGTTGGGCGCCAAAAATATGAAACGGTTTTTGTGGTTTCATATGTGGTTAATCGCCTTGGACCCAGATGACAACCGATGAAGCCTGATTCTGCTGTTTTTATGCGTTGATTTGCATGGGAGGAGGGTTGGAGAGGAGTGAGGGCAAATTGAGTGCACATAATTCCAGATTAATTGATATTTATTACTGGAGCGTTGCTCTCGGCTATGCTTCTGGACATATCTGCCTAGATCGCTGAGCCATTGGCGTTGCCGGGGTGCGAACTGCATCTGAGATGTGAGAACGCAGCGCTTGCCCTGAATTGAAGTTTGTATCTATGTCTGGATCTAATGAGAATTCGAATCGGAGTGCTGAATGATTGAAATCCCTAGACTTGTATATCTGATTAGTTGACACGGAATGCTAACAATCGCGGGAATAAAAAACGGCACTCTCGCGGGACGCCCGCAGCCCAAAGAAGCTGTGTGTCTACACTGAACTTAGCTCTAATTATTCTCAAGCGGAAGATGCTCCAGCACAATATGTGTCTTCAACGACGTCATCATCAGCAACCAGTACTTCTGCATCTGCTTCACACTTCGAACAAGAATACTCAGGTACTAAGAATCTTTAAGAATGAATAAATGAAAGAATGTTTCCCTTTATATACTCCCTTGGTACATGGTCGCTTCGCTCTATAAGCTTACCGGGTTCACAAAACTGAACCCACGGTGTCTGTGCTTTTAAAATACGCGATTCTCATTGGAGAGCGCAAACTCACATTTAAGCTCCACTTTTAAATTTCATCATTACACCCTCCGTGGCTTGCCACTGTCAGCTCATGTGATCTGATGACCGGTACAGTTCATCGCCTTGGTAAGGTACTCGCAACGGTTCATCAGCTCACAAGGTTTCCGGGCGATTCTAGCGAACAAAAGACTTTTTTTAATTCAGAAGCTGTCACCAGCTCTATTGTGTCTATTGTGAACGAAAAGCTTGGTCGCCTCTAGGCTGAGGAAGGTATGTCAAGATGCATACCATACAAATATTACCTTCCTACACACAAACATGGTTTTACAAGTTAATGCTTATTAACAATTAAATATTTCTAACAAGTAATATCTGTATCAGGCTGGGGGAGGGTGTAGATTGCAATAATTGCTTCGAAATTTTATACATTATAATTTTACATTAAACCCTATTTTTTGGACAATGTGCACATTGAAAACCAAAAGCCATTTCACTCTGCAGCTACATTTACTATAGCAAAACATGAGCAATGCAAATCATCAGAAAATTAATAATGACAGACAAAGTTTCAGCGTTGTCAGCTATAGACACAATTCCAGAGGTCTCTGAGGCCTTGTGAGTAATAACTAGAAAATTTCACTTGGAAAAATTAGGAAACTTTTCAATAAAACACTGTTCCAGCGGAACTAGCGCCGCCAAAAAAAAAAAAAAAAAAAAAATCCGTGAGTTTGTTACGAGAACATATTGAGAAGAAATCAGGGATAGGAATGGCCGTTCACAACACAAAGAATGCTGGAGATTGCCATATAGATAGCCTTGATACAACTCTCCTGTGACCGCTGGAATTCTGGAGGGAACTAATTTAAATGTTGTGAAGCAGTAATAATGAGATGCCGCCCCCAATTAAAATATTATAAAATGTTAACATAATCAATTACAAATATTATAATTAGTATTACAATTAGTGTATACAATTTATGTGTATACATGCTAGTAGTTAAGTTATTTGGGTGTTGTATATTTGTTATTGGGTATTTCATGGGTAGTGAGAAAGGAAAACCTGGCAGACAGAATCTTTACAAATAAGTCAGAGTATGTAGATAGTGAATGTGTTGTGTATTGGACAAAGAACAGATGACCATGAGTTTCCTTTATATGTATCCTTTGTATAAAAAAGGTCGCCTCTCCTAGGCTTCTGGTAAAAATCAGTTTTGTTAGACTACGAAGGCAAGCATAAAATAGAATAGACAATAGAACCGAATCATGAGGATGAAATAAACCAGATATCCTAAGTTGTTGGAACCAAAGGGGAGAAAAAGGGAAATAATGCTTAAAGTTAAGGCCTATGAAAGGTCCAATCAGGAATCTTAGAATAAGTATATGCACGTCCCTCGGCGAATAGAGAGAAAATTTAAGTGGAATAACGGTCGAAATGGTAGGAGGAGGTCTTATGACCGAATGAGGGAACTTTTGATAAAAGATTAGGTTTTCTAGGAATAGGGGAGGAAGAATTAAGCAATCGAGAAGCAAGAATTGAGCAATCGAGGAGAAGGAATTGAGCAATTAGGTGAAAGAATCGAGCGATCAGTGGAGTGTGGATGGTAGTGATCAAACAGAGTGAATTTTAGCTATATAGAGTATAGTCATTTCAATTATAGAAAGTGAAAGAAGAGCAGTAAAGGGGAGTGGGCTATGATAGACAATTAGTTCGGTTAGGGAAAGTGAGAATTAAGAACCGCTCAACAGAGCTTAGAAAGGCAACCCTTAATATTGAACAAGCGACAAAAGTAAATAAATAGTGTCATCTCCATTCTTAAACTTTGCTTTTATATCTTTCCTAGTTCCCGATTATTTCCCCCGTTGACCTGAGAAGGTAACAAAAATTCCAGCACTCTATCGACGCTGATGCTGTGGCATCGCAACACATCGAGACTGAGGCGGGAGAGAAGAAGAAGAACTTCATTGATTCTAAAAATACTTTTAGTATCCTAATTAATTCAAACTCACCCATTTTCTTCCTTCTCCCCCTCATAAAAACCGACACAGTTGCAATTCTTTTTAATCATATAAAGTTGTTGAGGAGAAATGAATTCAAAAGGGAGAGCACTGTTCTCTTCATAACTGATGGTGAAAGTCAAGAAAATTCGCTATATATTCTGTACAAAAATTATACAAGCGTTTGAACGTGTGGCGTGCTTATTGGGGATTTGTCTGCCCTGTTTCTAGCCGGTTCTGTTCCCCCCTCCACTTTGCCGCCTCTCCTTGTGCTGACGCTAAATTGCAAGAGTTGAACTTAGCGAGACCACGTGTTTCAGTGTTAAACTGTGTTAGTGCTGTTATAATGCCAAAATGTCCGTATACTTTAGTGCACAGAATCTTCAAGTATGATTCCTATGTGACAACAAACTCGTGTAGAGAATGAAACGCTGCTGTTCGTGCGTCTCACGGAGAAATGGTTCGTAATCTTGTGAATAGATGAGGGAAACGGGATCTGTTCTTGATAAGAAACCGAATGTAAAACGCCTTGTTCTTACAGAGGAAAAACTCGATGACATCGGGAAAAAGTTAGAACGAAGTCCAAAGAAATCTCTGAGAAAGCTTGTACAGGAATCGAGAATTTCTTAAACCTCGGTTTGGAATGCCACTAAACTTTAAATTAAAACCCCATAAGATAACTTTACATGGCCTTTTAGCGACACAAAACAATTGATACTGGAGTGCAGGAAAGTCCCATCTTGTACGCAAAATGCCATTGTATGACCCAAAAATTGGTGTTTGGTGTGCCGTAGAAACTTATGCGCTTGAATTTAAGGGGATATGAATATCCGACTCCGCCGGCAAACAGCCTGCTTCCCGGTGCCAAGCAAATGCCTGTTAAGCCGGCCACGCGTCCAAACGAGGACTCTGTATTAAAGGAAGAAAATCGAAGAAAATTTCATGTGTTCGTAAATTAATATCTAACGCAAAATGTGTCAAAATTCCAGTGAGTATGAAGAATAAGTATTTATGTTCAACTTTCCAAAGCAATAATAATTGAAGCGTCAAGATCAAAAACAAGATTTGTCAACACATTGAGGGTAAATGAGTTAATATACCAGGGTTTCAGGGAATTTTCCTTCATATTCTGCAAGAGAAATGCTTAAAACGCTAATATATTTCTCGTTTCGTGCAAGAAAATTAGACACGTCTATCAAATGATGATGAATTATGAATCATTAGCACTAGGATCATGTTCCATTTAATATATATAGTGATCATGGTTTGAATCTTTGTTTGGAATAGATTTGTGAACCTCTTTATGTGCTTCCAATCTGTGAAAATGGTACACCAATTGCACTTCTCCAGTCGGAAATATCGCTGGCAGCTTTAAAAAATTCTTACAGTTAAATATAAGCAATTTACTCCTCATAATATTTAATGTATTTTGTTTCTTCGTTTTTTATTTATATTTCATTCTTCATAGAAACTCAGGAAAATGTGAGACACTATGATATTTCAGGAATATTAGGTTAACAATTTCTATTCATATAAAATAATGAACATATTTGTATCATTTATATGCGTTAAAATGTTAATTCAAGTAGATTATTTCGCTTATATTTAACGAAATTTTAGATCTTGCACTTCGGAGCTCTGCTTATCACTGTGCAAATGGGCACTCTGAAGCGAGAGAAGTTGAAGAACAATTTCACGGTTTCGCTTCGTTTCTTATTTGTCTTCGAGATAAATTCACTTTGTGCGCTTTTGTACTTCATTATGCCTTAAGTGACACTTTGGAACATCGTTAATGACTTTACTCTTCACACAGATATTTTTGTACGCGTACTTATAATGATTATGGTAGTTATATTTAACAAACTTACAGAAATACACTAACACGATTTTTTCTAGAATTAAAATAAATCTTAATACATTGAACTTGACTGTAAAATAACGAATAGCACAATAACTAATGCGAAACTTATCTTAGAAAGCTGTGAATTCACCATAAAGTGAATGAATACATGTATCACCTATGAGAACAATGCAAGAAGCATGTTTTGAAGAAAGCTATATCGACTTGTTAATTGTCATTATTAGTGTTTCATCATATTTTTTCTGCAAATACTCTTAATATAAAGAATAGGTTGCACATACTTCGATCTTCAGCTTGTTCAGAAATAAAGCGATACTGAAGCTGGTTATCTTTTTACCCGAACATGTTTGATTTATTTTAATTAGATTCCTTCAATTGTAGGTAACTTCCTAGTTTTGATACTTTTTTCTTTTGCTATAATTAAATCTACATTTTTTTTTCACGACAAATTTTCCTCTATCTTCCTAAGTCACTTGTAGTGTACTTATAAGGCATATCCAATTCGGTTGTACCGTTACAGATGGCCGAAGTAGTGAGCGGGAGATCTGGCGTTCGATTCTCCCCAGGACTATCCTCTTTGATTGAGGATTTTGGAAGGTATTTTTCAGTCATAAATGACAACTGTCGGGTAGGTACCATAAATCATAAGGCATAGAACGTTTCCTTACTTAAAAAACAAGCCTTTTCAAATGTATTATTTTATTTCATGCGTCAGTGTCTACCGACTGTGATGCGTAAAACGGGCGTTATACACTTTAAAAAAAATGGTTGCGATATTCTCTTCTTTTTAATTATTTTGTATTTTATTTTTATAATTTGTTACAATGTTTTTTTCCTTGGGGGGGGGGGGGAGCGTACATTTCTTGTTACAAGTTGAACTGAACAAAAGCTGTCTCTGTTCTGTAAATAGCATACAGGTCGCTAGTGTCACTCGACATTCAAAGTTTGCTCACGCTTCTTGGAAACATTTTGTTCTGAAAGGAAATATTACGTGCGTTTCATCTCCCACGCATCACCAGAAAACCCTTTTTATCTTAAGAGTATTTTATTGTGTGAGCCCTCATATTGCTCTTTTGTTTTTCTGTGAGTCAGCGACAGTAAAAAAATAATAAGAAAATCTGTGGCATATATTCCGCTACAGCTTTCTATTTCCTTCTATGCTTTTCCTTCTCTAAAACCAGAATTGCACTCCGGGAGACCAACAAATTCTTCGTGTTGACATTGGGGTTATTAAAAAAAAATTAATATAACTCACGCTCCCAGAGCGAACAGGTTAAATATTTTGTTTTCAAATTTTCGATTTTCAAGCTATCAAAGTTTTAGTATTTAAAAAATTAAATTGAAATAAATGTATCGATAATTTTTTTTCTTCGAATTGTTGGAAAGATGTGAAGATGAAAAAACAAATAGTTTTTAAATGTGGCTTGTACCAGAAAATTAGTTATATTTTTAGAATATGAAATAAAATGAATATAAAACTGAAAGAAGTAGAACCAAAAAGGCTCCAAATGAGCATACTACAAATTCAGTACTATTAAAATATTTGGAATAAAAATTAGATGATATATTAAAATATTGGTGAATAATTTTATGACTGTTAAGAATAGCTGCAGAATGTCCGTAGTGCTATTAGTGCGAACCGCCACGCGACACAGTTTTACCCTGCTGTGCTTCTGTCGGTCTACTTCTGTTACTAATGAAGAGCGCTTCTCCCATACAAAGAGCACGAATAGATCAACTGCTGGTCTTCAGTCTCACACTGTGCAGTCAGTGCTCGCTTAAACAGCAAAAGAAGCAATGCTAGATTTGCGCCTGTAAGAATGCTAAATGGCAAATACTAGAACTAATTTTTCTACAATACGATTGTTCATTTATGTCCGTATCTAGCGCGCTCATACTAACAGGTGGTTATTTCATCAGAAATTACCAAGTGATCCAGTTCCAAATTTTAAGGCGATTAATATATAGCATGTAAAGTACCGTGCGATCAGTTTTGTTTCCTCCAGGAGTGTTTTTGCCTGTGGGTGAGCGCGCCGCTCTTTAGCCGGGTCTCGGTGATTAGCGGGAGGATAAAACAATAAATCAAACCAACCATAGAACGATACACAAACCAATTTAAGAGGGTTGTTACTTACCAAATTATCAAATGAAGTGTTGAAACTGCCCGCCTTTGTTCTCCACATTTTTTGGCATTTCTTTAGGAAATGATTCATCACTCGCTGTAGTTCATTTTGAGAAATCCGCACCATTTTCTGAAGATATTATGTTTGAGTTCTTATATGGTGTGTGGGTTGGGCACCTTTTAATTTACCCAAAAGATAACAATCGCAGGCAGTTAATTTGGGGGACTGAAGGAGCCACAAATCTCTACTAATAACCGTGTTTTGTGGAAACATATTGTGAATTGCTCTCATGGATTTGCAGTGTAAGCTGTGGCAGAGTCCTGTTGAAAATTTTGTCGGTCGTGGTGATGTAGTGGTAACCATACTTGCCTCCTAAACCCAAGGGCACGTGTTCAATTCTGGCCAGGATCGATGGATTTTCGGGCGTAAAAATCCTAAGTATGATTTCCTTCACAAGGGAAGTAAAGCTGTGGGTCACATGTCGTAGATTTTACGGCATATAAAACAACCTCAAGCCTGACAGAAGATGCATCTGAGCAAAATTTATCGCCCGTTTCACACCCTGAATTGAATGAGACGCCGATGAACTGAGATGTTAAAGAGCGTCGTAAATAAACCAGATCAGCAACTGTTGAAAAAATGCACGATCACGCTCCCTGTCGGTCAATTCTCTGCAAAAGGGGGTTGTATAGTATTCACAAAAGTAAAAAATCAAGTATGCTAAAAAATATAAGACACGCTGTGCCGTTGTAAACATAAGAGGCATAATGCACTTTATGTGTACTGTAGAACTGAAAAACGAACAACACAACACACGCCTGGGAACAGCTGCGCTACGAATGCAATAGTCAGCAAGGTCAACAAGTAAGCAAGCGGGCTGATTCCCCCTCCATGGCGCGGCAAACAAGTAGGGGCTTGCTCATAGGAAAACCCACATCCCGCGGGAGGAAGCATCACTGATCGCACGACATTATAATAGTAGCAATATTGCTACTCAAGCTAAATGAATTATTCTTAAAATTTTCAAGTATTAACTTTTTTAATCAACAAAGGTGTATGCTGACTGGCCATGAAAAAGTAAGAGACAGTTTTAACCGTTTCTGTGGTTACCTGCTGCTTGTGTGTGTAGATGTCAGACAAGGTGACTGTGGCGGCGTAGCACTTCATGCACTATCTTAACAGACGCCTTTGTGCTGCCTGAAAGCGTTCATTTCACCCGCGTTTCCTTGCATAGCCATGCGTCTTGTAGTGGCGACTTACTGAATACTGACATAACGCATTGCTTCACTAACGGTATTCAAAGTTGCCTGAAATTCAACGTGACATGATTGTGGAGATGTGGGGGGTAGTATAGATACATGTTATTTTGCAAGAACAAGACCCACCATAGTTCGTACTGTGCACAGTTGGATTCTAGCTTGGAAGAAGGTCTTCGCAATCACCTAAAAAGAAACCGGCGACAGAAAAAATCAACCCCGGATGAGAATGCCGCTTTTATTGCAGAGGTAGAGATTTAACCATTCCAGCCTGTGAGAGAAACTATTGCACAGGAAGAACTTTCCATTTGTGAAAGGACAGTTGCTGGTAGGCTCAAGTCTGCAGGAATATATTCTCGCCGAAGCGCTATTATGGAATATCTCTTGGTTCGACATACAAACTGCGAATGGGAATTCATTAGAACATCTTTCAACTTCCCCTGCAGTTTGTGAGACAACAATGTGGCTTGACGAGAAGGTCTCCGGCACAAATTCTCATGCCAGTTTCATTGCTGGCGATGTAATGGATCCAAGATACCAACAAGTGATAAAACGCTCTGGACGCACCTCATATAGAGTTTTGGGCTGGATAAGTGGAGCTGGACCTGGATAACTTATCGATACCACTTCCAAAATGAACATAATGGAGTATGTGGCCATCCTAAGAAATGTAGTTCGGCTTTTATTCCAGCAGAAGAAATGTGTGTAATTTGCCTTGTGATGGAAAACAGAGGCGTACATATCTCGCAGGTAACTAAATACTTTTTTGCTGAACACCCAGATGTATTGATACTGAACTGGTCTATCTCAATATTATAGAAAATGTATTTTGTAGAATGATACAGTTTGACAGCCCGATCAACGGCACACTCGAGCTGCATTACTAGAGCACTGCACAGATATTTGGAAGCACCTGAGATGAACCAGACTACTTCCCATATCTGCTTGAGTCTGTTCCTTCCCAAATCAACCAAGCGTTAGATAGACATTGCAATTGGACAGATTATTAATATCTCGTATAAAATGGAGTATGAGTGAAAATGAGCTTTTTTGATGTGGTGCTGTGATATAAAATAAAGATGATTGTGATCAGTGTGTGCAAATATTATTTTCTCCATATTGTAACAATGTAGAGCCTGCAGAGCATAGTTACATAATAAATATTCTGTTTAATGTATTGCTTTACCCTTTGAGAATTGACATTGAGTAAGAACATAATAATAATAATAATAATAATAATAATAATAATAATAATAATAATAATAATAATAATAATAATAATAATAATAATAATAATAATAAATTTTATTTTAAATATACTTGGACACATTTGAGAGAGGATTCAGAAGGCCTATTCAGTCTCTTCCACTGTGCCATAAAAAGGATCTTTTATTTATCGCAACTGATTTCATGGTACGTATTTTCAAACTTAATTTTAACCTTTTAAAATTACTAAAGAGGTTTAATAAGATATTTTTAACCTTTTAATACTAATTACCTTTTATTAATAAATAAACATTTTATAAATCTTACCAAATTTAACATTATTCACTTAAACTTTAACCATTAACTTAGTTTGTTATTTTTCAATCAACACTTCATTAGAGATTTTATGTTTTATTTTTGAAGCTCTGTAGCTATAACAAAAAGTTCCCTCGGTAATTAATATATTATCCTCTTTCCCCGGCTCCTCTTTCCCTTCACCTCACTTCTTCTCAAGCTGCTCCCTTGGTAGCAGCAGTTTCCTCCTCCTCGTCCTCCTCGTCCTCCTCCTCCTTCTCCTCCTCGGTGTTACCGTCCTCGTTTTAATTTCCCCCTTCTTCTACTCGTCCCCAACTGCCCTCCACCCACCTCTGTATTGCTTTATGTGAAAATTTCATTTAATTTTCCTCTTCTTCCACTCCTTCTCCTTTATCTTGTGTGATTTGATCTGCTCCTTGATTGTTATGAGCAGGTAGGTTAATTGTTGGCGTATTTATTCAGTTAATGGTACGTAAACTTTCTGATATTCTCACTGTTTGTTCTTCTTTTACTGGCACTTGTATCTCCTCCGATTCAAATCTCTCCTCCCAGGTGATTTTACTTATTTTGTGAGTTAAAATTTCAGGATAAGAATATAATTATTCTATTCTTAGCATGTGTTTCATCTGATAACCACTTAACGCCGTTCTCTCTTCTTGTGCTTTATCATGGTATGTCTCACATTCAAATAGGACATGTTACATAGGGTGTAACTTGCTCATTACAATGTTTACAGTTGTTATTATTTACTTTTTTAATTTTGCACCAATTAGTGCCATATGGACTGTATCCTGTAAGATAGTCAATCAGGTCTTTTTTTTTTTAGCTCTATATGTATTTGTCTAAACCTTTCTGAAATATTACTAAACAGATTATATGTTTTCCTCCCTACATTGATTTCATCCCACTCTTTTTGTCAGGTTAATTTGAGCTTAAAATTTATTTCAGATATCGAATTACAGTCTCTTCCAACTATTTCGGTAACTTTCTCATAATTTCTTTTCTTAAACCAGTATATCGCTTCCCTTGCACTTATTTATAAATCTATCGGCTAAATTCCAGTAGCAACAAGGAGAGCCAGGATAGGTATGGTACTGACCACCCCTCTGTATCTTAATAATATTTTTCTCTGGGTACTTTTAATTGATTTTTTAAACTTACGTTTTGCACCCTGGTTGCCCACACCCCTGCCCCATATGTGATAATGGCCGTAAATATGCAGTTATGGTAAATTGTTATTGCATTTAGTGATACTGTTAGCGTTTATTGTATAATTCTCGCCTATTGCATCATTGTTTTCTCAGATTTTAATTAACTTAGTTAATATGTTTTTTTGTAATTAAGTTTATCATTCAAACATAGTTCCAAACATTTCATTTCTCTTTTTCTTGTGATTACTTAATTGTTATATATAACGGAAGGATCTATTTTTAAGTTTCCTTTTAGAAACATGTAACAAGATTTGGCAGGAGCTTGGAATTTATGTACCATATTTTTAAAATTTGAAGTGAAATTATTTGCTGTTCTTGCATTATTTTCCTGCTATTTCCTTCTATTAGAAATATAACGTCGTAGGCGTAGGTAATGGTGTTCAGTACATTAATGTCGTTATGTAAAATATCCAAAAGTGTTTTCAAAACAATGTACCACAAGATCGGCCCAAGGACCGAGCCCTGTGGACACACTTTCGTGATTGTTTATCACCTCACCTACGCGTTTTATATACACCCTCATATTTAAACAGTAATCTTTTGACAGGCATACAGGCATACAGGCATTTTGAAAACTTTTTTCTCGTAACCTTCCCCACCATAAGTTATCAAAGGCCCCAGAAATATAAAAAATATGGCCACAATATAGTTAGTATTTGATGATTTAACTGTTTTAATTACTTCATTAGTTGCATCTTCCGCTGGCCTTTCTTTTATGAATTGCTGAATTGCTGATTGTTTATGCCTGTCATTGCTCTAAATTCCATTATCATTTTAGCTATTAAATGTTCAAACACCTTGCCGATTGTTTTAAATAAACAAATAGGTTTATAAGATTTTGGTTGTTTAGGGTCTTTATCAAAACCATTCTTTAATATAATCAGTTTGGCCACTTTCTCGCACAGTGGAAAAGGCCTTGCCAAATGCAGTTATTAAAAAGTCTAAAAAAAATGGTGTTTCTTCCTCAAGACAGATGAGTACCTCATTTTTGTATCGTACCTGGTCCTACAGTCTTTTTCTCTTGGATTTGTTTAGTAATAAGTGTGACTTTTGAAATGTCAAATGGATATGTGACTGGAATGCATGGTTCATACGGTCCTTTCTAATATGTTTAGCACTTCATTCGTGTGAGGCTCATCATCGGGCAGCACTTTGTTTAATAAAGCATTACTTGAATCTCTCCAAGTAGTTGTCATTGTTCCATCGTCTTTATTAAGAGTGATTATTTTTTTTTCCCCACTAACTACTAGCAGCACAGGACACACTACAAGAAGAGTTGGAACAGTATTGTTAAACGGTGCATTGAACTGTCCGGGGGGTAGGAAGGTGTTTCGACATTTCAGCCTTGCTTACGGCAGGTCGTTTATGCCTACGCCTCAAACGGGGCACCTGCGGGAGGAATGGATGCAGTTAGGGCGACAACGCGCGGCCATGATATCCGCGCGAAAGTTTACGGGTTTCTTAAAAGCTTTTCAGATTAGAACACCCCGACACAGGCGGAGCCCCTTCTAAGGAGTGCAAGTCTCTTAGAAGGTCCGTTTCCATATCGGATACCGCAGCATAAACCTTTACAAAGCGCAAGCCATCATCACACCCCACGAGCCCACCTTCTCCCTGGCACTTTCGACTCTGTAACAGAACCAACGGAATGAATTGCTATGAAATAGCAGAGCGGAAAACTGGTGAAAAGTGAAGTTCCGTCCCAACATTTGCCTAAGCACAGAGGGAAACCACGAAAAATCCCAAAGTCAGGATAGCCTCTCCCACATGGTTTGAAATGGGGAGGATGCAAGTACCAAGCGTTCTATTCCACAGTGCAACAACAAAAAGAATTTTCTGTTGCTTAATCTACTGAAACCAGATGTGGTACAATTTTAAGTATGTAGTTCGTTGCCAACGTCCCCCCCCCCCCCAAAAGGATAAGTAAATGATTGTGGAAGTAAAGCCAGGCCGTTTATGTAACGCAACATTTGCGTTTCCGGGCATAAGAAAATTTCGTAAGGGAATCGTTCAGGTAACTTCTATCTTATGACTTGAGGAAAGAGTCATGGCCCATGAATAGAAAAGCATTTACCGGTATTCGCTATCATTTTCTAAAATATCCCCAATTTTATACCTCCATTTTCTAGCTTATTACTTATATAAAAGTGTCTGCCATTGTCAGTATTCCGTTATTATTTATATATTCCACATTCTAAGAATATTACACTTTTACAGCATATGGGCAGAAAGGCAGAACGCTTATATCTTTAATGGAACTCGCAGTCATTTCCTGGATTAACTCTATATCATCCATCTAGGGAGATAAAAGCGACGGATTACAGTTTTGACGTTCATTTGAATTTGTATGTGGAATGTACAAAAGCTATAACAGCTGCAGCTGTGTAAACATTCAGTATAGTTCCTATTACTCTTATTCTTTCGCTTAGGTATTGATACTGCCTTCAGGTACACTTCTCTCGTATTTGTTTGTGTATTCTGTTGAATAATCCATCGTTCCTTTGAGTTTTCTTACGATTAATTGCTACACTTTTTACTTTTTAATACTCAGGCAGTTTTATTTCATGAGTTAAGCAGCAATGTTCCTGTTTACAATATATATTCTATTTTTGCACATGGTCATTAGTGCAAAATGTTGCATAGGTGAACCATAAGTAGGCCAATGAAAAATTCGTTTGTATTGCACGCAGTAATAATAGACTTGTCGGTTTATTTCCAGAATTGGAAGTTCAGTGATGTTTACAGTTTTAAGGCATCGATCCAAAGTCAGATGCAAACGCGGCAGATACAGATTTGAATCCCATATGCATCGATTTGCTACGCTGAAGATGCTAATTATGGTTTTCTCTCAGACCCATTTGGATGCATTAAGCACGCATGAAGTGTGTGACAAACGTTAATGACTTCGACCCATCCCACACATTTCCGAATGCCCAGTGTAATCACTTTCGTATAAACAGTAATGCACTGCCACGAGATATCTCGTAACTCTGCAGCTTTGCCACTGTACATCAGAGATTGAGCAGGAATGATGTTAGCACTAAACATGCACTGAAAGAGGTTGCAGAGAGGTGACAACGTTGTTTTCCTGAGCGAACTCTGAGGTACCGTATTCCTCAAGCGTATCATATTAACATAACGTAAATAAGCAGCTGGATGACTGTACTATGATATCACTCGTTTAGATGCTTCTTTTTAAGTTTCTAACGCCCGATGACCGTATACGCCAGAGCATTTTTCAGGCGGTTAATTAATTAAGATATAAATGAGTTCGGAGTTGCCTTAAATGATAATGCCTTCAACTTTGCAGAGCAAGGAAAATTTTGCTGCCAACGGGGATCGGTGGCAAAGCACTACCCAAAGAGAAGCTTAGAAATACAAAAAGAGACTTGGGTATGTAATATTATTTAACTGGTGATGGAATTGGTCTTAACGTGAAGTTTGTTTTTTTTGTGATCCCTTGGCCTAGTATTTATTTCTTTTATTAAGCTGGAGATGGACATAGCCTTCCGTACGCCATCTCCCTAGTTTTAATTGTTTTTAAACTCTAAACGAATTCTTTGTGGTTCCTGATAACGACGTTATCTTCGCGATAAACGGAAATCAGGCAGAAGCCGTTTATCGAACTCGGGCCCCCTCAAAGCGAATCTCAAATTTTGAATATGCTCGGTTATTATTATCATGGTCATTACATACTCTATTAGTTTTGGATTTGTAGGAATAGAGGAGAAATTTCGTGCACGTTAGGCGTTTATAACTACGCGACTAATGATGGTGAAGGGATGGGGTGTTCTAGACACCTGGCCAAGATCAGGGGGGAGATGAGGCTCGGACGTAGACCGTTCATTTGCAAAAAGAGCTACCTGAAACCGGTGGAGCCACCGTCCAAGGAATTCAAGTACCTCAACATCCCGCTTTCATTCCAAATGCCGGGCAGAAACCTTTATAAAGCGCAAGTTACCGTAATACCGCACACAGCTATAACTCCTCTCATTTGGCACTTTAGACCCTTTAACAGAACCTGAGGAATAAAATGAGTTAAAATGGGAGAGCGGAAAATTCTGTAATGGAAAGATTCATCCCAGGGGAAACCACAAAAAAGGGGGGGGGAAAGAAAGAAAAGAACCAGTAATGATAAAAACATGCATTCTGAAACACTGTCATTAATAATTCAATTTCTATAACAGCGATTGAACCATGAACATGGTAGCCCATGTGATAACGAAAAAGCATCAGTAAGTAAGAAATTTACTTAAGAGAAATGGATAAATCCAATATTACCTCTACCTAAATTGCTGGACAAAGACTTATTGAGCAGATGCATATGAAGATAAAGAATACTTTATTAATAACGAAAAGAAATATAGTACAATTTTCTAAAATATCCACCATTCTAACTCACATGGGCATTATAGAAACTTAATACATGAACGGAACATTCCAGAGTGCCCCAAAGTAATTGTATAAATTATTCGCGATTCATGATAATTGTCCTAAACCCCTGTTAGCGAGGCAAATTCACAGTAATGTGCACTGCAGGACTAAAACTTTTAATTGAGTTTTGCTGCTATTTGAGTCAACATTTTATTATTTTTCGTGTATATTTTGGTTTCAAATCTGCTATTTATAACGTTGTGAAGTTATTTGGTTGAATGTTGCTATTAAGGGATGTAGATGCCAATGTTGCTGTTACAAATGTTATAAACTTAGGTTTAGCACGATATATAGCAGCAGAAAGAAAAAGCAAACAGCTTATTTGTTTTGGGCTTCCATTTTCACACTTTGAAGATTTAGCAGCAACTTTCCACAAGAATATTTTTTTTGAGTATTGTTTAACGCCCGGTGTTACTACTGAGACACCACAGGCGATGGACACTGATGATACATGAAATGAAATGATATATTGGGAAAGGATATTTTTTAAGGAAGGAAACATTCCAGGCCTAAGTTTAGGGTATCTCCCTGGCACTTGCCAGTTATGAGGAGTGGGGAAAACCTGGAAAAAAAAAACAATTAGGGAGGACGGTCCTGGTGGGATTCAAACCCCAGACCTCCCGCTCATGAGTCCGCCCCTTAACGACCTCGGCCACCCGTGATACCACTTATGCCATACTATGAAAAATATTACCACATTCCTGGATTGTGCTCTGTAGCAGTACATAATGATGCTTGTTTTCCGGTACAAATATTGGCTGAATTTTTTCTTCATATAGAAAAAAATGTCATATAACTTAAATTTTCAAAAGTTTCTAGGCATATACCATAACTTTCCCTAACGAGATGAGGTACCTAACTTAATGCTGTAGTTTTTTATTACGACAGTTTTAATGCAATTAAGCCGATAAGAAACATAACAGTTTTTAAATATGCAATTAAATGTTATTCTATAATATTAATACACGTTGTTTTTGGTTATTTACACTTTCGCAAGGCTGTATTTGAAGAATGCCCAGCACGACTTAATTTGCGTTGAAGCAAACTTCGCAAAATTTCCTACAGCAATGACAAAGAAATTAATGAACCAATGATGTCCACTCCTAGGAACATTGAAGAAGTTTAACATTATTTAAGATCTGCATATGGAGATGTGAGTTAGCAAGCTAAAAATCAACCCAACAAGTATAAGTATGAAAATTCCGCTGTAATTTTTTTGTGAAAAAGTTGAAGACAAATAGTTTGACCTTATCTTATCTCAGGTATCATTATTTAAGTTTGCATACGTCACTTCTGCCTGTAAGAACATTTATATACCTAGAGAGATAAAGATATAAACGTAACTATTGAAAACTTGGAAAGACTGTATTAGTGCCATTGGAAAAGTAAAATGTTAAGTTTATATTTTGATAGTGCATGTTTTTATTATTTTTTGCTTCATTGCGCATGTTTCGGTATTTGTCAGTGCATAAATACCTGCACATTTTAAGATTTGACAGTGACGAAAATCCTGCCTGTAGTAATTTGAAACTGACAACAATGATTTCGCGCAGCATATTAACATTCATATTAACTGCTATCAACGTGTTAAATATAAAATCTTATTTATGTCTCTCTTATTTGAAAAGTTTGGTTTTGGTTATTTGAAGACATCCAAAGTTCGAATCTTGCTTTGGCAAATATGAGAAGTCCAGACATAGAATGAGATGGATTATATGACCAATTTCCGTTTTCGGACTTTGCTACCAATGTAGGTGTAACGGAAACACATGGCAAACAGTTCCTTATATCTTAACCCGAAAAAGTCATATAAACACATGTCTGAAAGTGTCTGGTTTATGAGTTATTACTGAAATATGACTCTATACAATTCAACAACTTAAGTTTGTTACAAGTAATAACTCACTCTTTAACAACAGAGTGATGATATCGATACGAGTCAATTTGTTGATGTACGCTAGATGGCGATGTGTAGCCAAGGAGGCATTTGTTTACATTTGTCATTTCTGTATAAATGTGGTTAGTCAGTTTCTTACGGTATTCATTTTATGAGCAGGCAGACATGACTTTTATGTTGAGTTGTACAAATGGTAATGGATGCGAAGCTGTACGGGCGTGTCCGATGGCATCCCCAGACCGAAGGCACCCGGTTCGTTAAACCTATCCAACAGTTTATGTCAAGTTGCCGAAACATAATTTGTCGATAGGGGAAAATCGAGAGACGCTCATATGTCTAATCAGGAAAAACATATTGTACAGAAACCAGGTATGAGTTGAAGACAATTGGTATATCTCATACTCCATCGACAGTTTTTAGTTCCTTATCATCTTCAACGTTTGTCTGCCGATTACCCACCACAATTTGTTGAGAAAATCACCAATCCTTGTTTATCTGTTCAGTTTTGTTCGTAAATGAGGCAGCATTTGGAATGAATAGTATCATAGATTTTTACAGCCAGCATTCGTGGGCTGACGAAAATCCTTTCAGCGCAGTCCTCGCTAGACACCAGCAGAAATTCACCAGCAACGTAGTTAGGTGACCGACAAGTCCATAAATTCTGCCAGCAATGTTCACAGAAATTTTACTAAGAAGCTTTGCAGGATGTGCCCCTGACAATAAGAAGAAGAACGTGCTTATGCAATCTCAACACATGTTTCAAGATGCAATCGCTGATATCTATCATGATAGTGGAATAGGTTGGGGAGGACCAGTTCCATTGCCTGCACATTAGCAAAATCTCGTTCTTTAAGATTTTTACCTGCGCAGTTACCTAAAAGCCCTAGTTTATGCAACAGAATTATTCCAAATGAAGAGACGCTTAATCAAAGTATCATACAAAAGCTTTCGAAACCATTCGACACAGTGTTGAGGTCTTAAAATAGTGCAACGTTCATTATCCTACGAGTCCATGCGTGTGCTAAAGCGGACGGAGGACATTTTAAACATTTTCCTAGGAGTTAATAATTTCAAAAATGATTAGTGCTTATTTAAATACATTTTATGCAATAACTCATAATTTGGCATTTCTGGACATGTGATTATATTGTATTTTTTCATGTTTCGGTGTGAGGAACTTACCTCCAACGTTTGTCCCAGTATTTCTGTTACGTCCTGTGTGAGCTACCATAGAAAAAGAACATTTCTGCAAAATCATAGTATCTGTTTTTAAAACAACGACATCTTCAGGCACCAAGTAGTAAAATCTGTTGCTGCAATAGGTACCTTCCTATTTACATGTAATATAACCAAAGAATTTTAAAAGACAGGACATCTTACAATTTGATATACTTTAACCTTATGTCATCATTTAATTAATCAATCTTAAATTAACCTGAATAGGAAACATACAACAAAAAAGGAAATTATGTCTCTAAATAGAGGTTTGTTTTAGTGCACGTTCTAGATGTGCCGATGAAGAAACGTGTGTATAATTCGGTTGTGAAAATAAATAAGATTGGTGGTAATAAGGTCCTAACTACAGACTAAATGATTCGGGGTTCGATTTTCAGCGGCGACAAAGGGATTTTTCTTCTTTTTCTGGTGTGTCCAGAGCGGTTCACTCAGCCTGATATATTAATAAATGCCTGGGGGCTTTTTTACAAACTTAATCAGGGGCTAAATGCGGCCGGAGCATAGTGCTGGACATACACTCTCCATCCAGCTGTTGCGCTTATCCAGTAGACCAAGTTAGCCAGTGAGCGAGATCTAATGCCAACTCACTTGCCGGTCAAACATTGCGGTTCCGCACACTGGCAGTAGAGGACAGTAGCGTAGTCCAGTTTGTAACGCGCGCACCGAGTATCGGGTGACTATAACTAAAGGTGAAGATGGGGATGAGATGCTCCTGGAGCAACGTCAGAAACAGGAGTACCTGGAGAAAACCTTTCTAGGCTACGTTTCATCTGTTACAAATCGCATTTACGATCACTGGGATGAAACCCAGGTATTCGCCGTGGGAGGCGTGAATTTAAGAAACTCGACCATGGCACCGCTATGCAGGGGATTACCTTTAACAATTAGGTACCACAAGCCGAACGCAAATTCTTGCTTGCGTCTGAAGAGGTTGGAAATCCTATTGTAGTGATAGTGAATATCCCTAAATTGTGGGCGTACAAGGAGAACAAATTTTATCAACCCACAAACACAACTATGAACATTATTTTTAATGAAAAATTTACCTACACTTAATAAACGCTGTTTCTTCATTCTTTTTAGTAACCATAGTTAATAGCATTGCTCAACTGCTAAATTTAAAGTAATCATTGGGAAGTTGTACGTGAGAAACATTTCCACATCGTTACACGTGTTATTTATCAAGAATGTGTAAAGTAAATACTATATTTAGGGAGATCTTTCTATTTTATTTCTTTATTTAAGACTCTTGAAGTGTCAACCAATTTCATCTGGCTGACAGACTAAGCAATAAGATTATTTTAACTAATGAGTTCTATGTGCTAAGTAATAGTATACACACAGTGTGTAAGCTGTTGGATTGGCAACCATGGCACTCTCCCTTGTTGCAGATGTGCGATGCGATATTCGATTGCGAATGGTTCCTGTGCGACATAAAGCTGATCTGTCTTCTGTAAAAACATAAACCTTGTTGAATGGTTTGGCTGTGGCGCAGAAGAATACTTCGGCACTTCAGTCTTGCTCACAGCTGGCCGTTTGCGTCGATGCCCTTAATGGGGCACTTCTAGGAGGAAGGGATGGGTTGAGAGAGATATCGGGCGGTGACTGCGCGGACATAGATGAGGTCTCTCGTATGTTTCCAGAGAGAATACTTCGGAGATCAGCCTCAAGGAGTATGTGCCCTTTAGAACGTTCGCTTTCATATCAGACTCTTTCCAGAGCGCAAGCCACCGTAAATCTGCGTCATCCACTTACCGTGGCACTTTCTACTCTGTAACAGAACCAACGGAATGAAATGATATAAGATGGGAGAGCAGAAAATTCTTTGAATGTAAATATTCACCCCAGCATTCTCACCTATGTGACAAGGAAAAACCAGGAAAAACCCAAAATCAGGACGTCCGGGTCTATAAGATTTGAACCCGGAACCTTCCGAATATGAGCCATCCTGCTCGGTAAGCCTTGTTTAAACCAAGCGGCAGTGTAAAACAGCCAATTTTATGCTAGTGAAAACTTATGCGAAATTATCACGGAAGACTTAAATACTCGTGATGTGTCTGTCGTGGGGGGCATTTGGGATGGAGGGGATTTTGTTGCTGTTGTAGAAAAAACAGCAGATATCAGCGAACGGTATCTTGAAAAATCACAATTACAGAATCTCAGGTGCAATTGTCTTATATGACAATATGATAGAGCCCCGTCTCATGGTTTAGAGATGGAAAATTTCTTAACAAAATTTCATTAATGGACTGGACATAGTGGCACAACAGAATGGCCCCCCAGTTGATATGAATATCGCAACATGTAATTTTTCCTTTGGTGTATAAAGAAAAATTACATTATTTTTTTTTTCGAGAACTATATGACAGAAATATTTTGCAAAATGTGATCGAACAGTTATTCAAAATATTGGTTAAGAATCTGTGCCCAAATGGTGTGAAGTGAATAATGTACGATGGGTAGGTCCCTAAGTTTCTGGCCTAACCATTTTCTAGGTATGATAAAGACAAAAACTGCATTTCACTTTTCAATATAATTACTCTTTATTGCAATACACTTCTCACATCTTAGAACTAACATTTCAACCCCCCCCCCCAAATAGTCAAAGTCTTGTTAGCAAAATGGGCATAAACAGCATCCATCACTTCCTCGTCACACTTAAATTTCCTTCTTCGAAGGTCCTGCTTGAGTTTTGTCAAGAGGAAATAGTCACTGGGAGCTAGATATGGGCTCTAAGGTGGATGATCGATCTCCATGAAACCAAATTTCTTCACAGCTTCCTTTGCAACAACAGCTCTGTGCACAGGCGCGTTGTCGTGAAGAAGGCGCACACCATCACTCAGCTTTCCTCGCCTTTTCTCTTTGATAGAAGCACGTAGTCTGTGCAGCAGGCCAGCACAGTACTCCCCATATACTTTGGTGTTCCTCTCCTTGATGTGAATGATAAGTATTCCTTCACAGTCCCAAAAGATTGTGGCCATGATCTTCTTGGTTGACTGGGTGACCTTGGCCTTTAGAGGCGGTGCTTAGTCAGGTTTACTCCATTCCATTGATACTCTTTTGGACAAGGTAGAGACAATAGTTTAATCTCCTGTAACAATGGTTTACAGAACATCTCTCTCGTGGCCGCGGCAGAACTCCAAATATGCCTGACAGATATCTCGTTGTTGTTTTGGACTGAGGAAAGAAGTCTAGGCACCCATCTTGCACTAACCTTATTCATGTTTAAATGTTCATTAGTAATTCGAACGACTGATGTTTTAGAAAGGCCCAACCTTTCTCCTATTTCTGTAACTTTGAGCCGCCGGTCTTCTGTAATTTCTCCTTCCACAAGATCGGTGTTTTCAGGAATGAGCACCTCCAAGGATCGACCTGCACTCACTTCGTCTTCAATGCTTTCTCGACCAATTCGTAAAAGTTTGTTCTTTTACGGTAGAATATGAGGGGGGGGGGGCTGCTTCCCCATACATCGTCCAATCAATCCAATAATTTAATTTTGAGTAAGTCCTTTTGTGAAAAACTTAATAACAGCTTGAAACTCCTTTTTGAACATGTCACAATATTATACACATAGCCTTGTTATGCAACTATATCTGAACAATCGAATATAGCGGAGTGGAAGTTACAGCTGCAATTATTTACTTAACAGATAAGGTATGACACCAGATAAGGATTTTGTGAAGGCGATAATACTTATCGGCGAGACCGGAAACTTATGGACCTATCTCGTACCCCCTATAGAAAAAAGTGCAACAGGTAGAAACATGTTCCATTCGAAAAACTTTGGAAGCATTCACAATGCCGCCTTCAGTTCATGTTCAAGTTATGCTATGCATTTGCTCGCACCGTACGCTCCGATGGCCGAGCGAACAAAATTATATGTCTAGTAATAGTAATTGTCTAGGTTCGAATACTCCAAGTGCTCGAACTTATTGTTATATTTTACAAATCAGTTTATGTTTAACACATGACAATAATATACATTTTATAGGACAACATAGGCATGTTTGAATTATTAAGATATTTATGCTCCAACACAATAACTTAAATTAATCACTTTCGTTCTCGAAATAAATGCCACATTAGATAATATTCTAATGTAGAAAACTAAAAGTAACACATTAAGTGCCTTTATTTAATTTAAGAATAATTATTCTATTCATTTTGGAAACAAAGAATAATTTAAGATTTTCTGTGAGCGATAAATGCCGTAAAATTCAAATAAGATAAACACTAAACATTATTTTTATTAGCAAAAAATAACAAATAAAACAATTATTCATGGGTAGAATTGGAACTTAGCTAGCTCTCATTACTAGACCGCTGCCTTTAGCCGCTCGATTATCGCTCGTGACTGGTAATGCTAAAGGCTACGCGCAGAAACATGAAGAGAACAAAACTTGACAAATTAATGCTTCGAAAGTGTGTGCATTTTTTTTGTCTTAGGATGTACAGTTAATAATAATAGATAGGAGAACTCTGTTCTTGTTGATATTTGCGAAAAGGGCTTATATCTCACTCTGTGTATGTGAAAATCGAAAACAACAGTATAACAAAGAATCAATAAAATTCATTTCCATAACTCAAGATATAACAAAAATGACCAATCAAGTTTTATGAAGTTCATGAGTGCATGATTGGTAGTAGGCTGTCAGTTCTTTAATAAACAGAACTTACCAAATATAATGGGTGTCCCAAAAATTACGCCAAATTAAAATGCGCGCCATATTTATTTTGTTACGTTGGCAATGCCCTAAGGGTCACATCTTGTAGTAAACACATTGCGGTAAATCGATATGATGCAGGAGCGCGTAAGGATAGTTAAAACCCGTCACAAGTATTGCAAAGTTTTGCTGAAATTGAGGAATAATTATGTGGCATTTTCGGCCAAAGAAACGATTGTACAAAGGCTAGTTTAAGTTTTGAACCATTATGGGGGTGGGGGCGAACCAGTCGACAAACAACTGCTACTATGAGAGATAATGAGGCTGAGAGTCCCGAAATGTTAATTTGTCTTTGAGGACTAGATTGGAACATTTCGAGAAGCTCCATTTTGACAAAATATATTATTTGCACTCATTCAAGACCCAACTGAATCAAAAACTGAAGCCAAATGATAATTTTATGCGCTGAGTATTGGTTGGTTTGGTGTTGAATAATCAGCAAGAGAACAGCGATTTAACTAAGAAAATCGTCTTTAGCGATAAGGGGCTTTGCATCTAAATGAGTGCGTCAAAGAGCAAATTGTCCCCTCTGTGACATGGAAAATCTTCTTGTCACTAAAGAACAGCCAAAGCACGCTGAATGAGTGACAGTTTGGTGCGGATTTTCTCTGGTAGAGTGATCTTTTTCAGGATGAGGCCAAAAATGCAGCGATGTTATCGCGAGATGGTATCACATATTCTATAGTCTCATGGCATGGATTTGGAGGACACGCGGGTCCAGCAGGATAGGGCCACCTGTAATAACGGCTCGCGAAACAACCGAGCAAATGATGCGCTACTAATCTAGCGAAACGACTATAAGAATTCATCACCAGGTATTACAATTTCATATCTTGCAGCTTACAGTCTAAAGTTTACGCTGAAAAAATAAGAAAGCTTTCTGGACTGAAAGCGGAAAATCAAAGAATTATCAAACGAGTCTTACTCAAGTCAGTCAGTCATTTCACTGTAATGTTCACTGTTTAAAATGATGTAATAATTACATTTTTAAAATTCAATCCTACGTTATTTTTGGGAAACCGTAAATAAGTTTTCAAAAGTGATAAAGTGGAACGGGGTTCATTTACCCCGTGAGGGTAATTGGGAAGCTGCCTGATGGAGAGGTAGCTTTCTTCCATCTAAGGAGCCGCATGATATGCGATCGGTGAGGTGCCTGCACTCGAATCACAATCCGCCACGGGTGGCCGAGGTCGTTAAGACGCGGATTCACGAGCGGGAGATCTGGGGTTCGAATCCCACCAGAACCATCCTTCCTGAATGAGATTTATTCCAGGTTTCCCTCAATTCTCATTAATGGCAAATGCCGGGGAGGTACCCTAAACTTAGGCCTGGAACGTTTCCTTCCTAAAAAAATCCTTTCCCAATTTATCATTTCATGTCATTTATGATCAGTGTCCACCGCCTGTGGTGCCTCTGTAGTAAAAACAGGCGTTAAACACTACTCAAAAACTCTAATTCCATGCCACCCTTCAACATTTGCCCTCTATCAATGAATTCGTAATACGGAGGTAGAGAATGTATAGGTCGCTGCGGCACGCCAAATCTCACCACGGGTTGTAGCGCCAATGAGAAGAATTTGATATCAACGTATATGATAGAAGCCAGATCTTTTTGATATGAACATTTACGAACTCCTGATTGACGTGTACAATGTCAATAATGTTTTTCAAGAATTAGGGCTTGGTTCTTCGCCATTCGGTATCTCCTTGTATGCAGGTAGAGCTTGAGCTCAAATAAATAAATAAGATACGTTTTCCGGATCCGTTTACGAAAAATGAATATTACTGAATGAGTGGCAAATTGCTGTAGACTAGAAAGCGAAGTTTTTTACATACGTAATGTGGCAGAGTATATGTCGACAGCACTGAATTAATGTGGGTTAAATAGCAGGATGTTAAAAACACGATATTCTGAGAACAATGGTCACGAACCCAGATTCAACATTTCTGCATCTCAACTCACCTTGTTCATTTTAACACTGAATTCTTTGCCATGTTAAAATATTTTTAATGACGAGCTCCACCCTTAAAAGCGAAACAGAAACAAAACGTCTTGCAGAGGAAAAGCACGTACAGCTCCATTGCATTCCCAGATTTAGCTTATACTCGCACTGCTTCACGAAACTTCCTCTCAAGCTCTATTTACAATTACCCAGTCATGTTCTCCAGGATTGCTGTAAAGTTATCGCCGACGTATTCAATCATCTCAAGACTCATGGTAACCAGGAATGGAAAAGTAGTAATTTACATAACGTAGAATACTCCCTTAAATATATTAATATTTCATCAACTTTGAAAACATTACAGTAATGTGATATATTATTTTTGCGACAGCGTGTAAACCTGCAACTTGTCCAATTGTTATTTGTGCATAAGGAAAGTGTTCAAAGGCTTGTACCTATAGAAATCAAATCTGCTATTCTGTTTACGCACCATTTTCAATGTAAACACTTCAATAAGTAAGAAATGAAGTATTTATCTTGATTTTTCATGGCGTAAATATTATAAGTAACAGAAAAAATAACAAATTTAACATTAATATTCACATTTTATTCATCAGCTACTTAGATAGTGCCTCTCTTTCATTGTATCAAACCATTGTTATAGTTCTGAATTAATGAATCGCCGTTTTCTGAATAAATAATTTAGAACGAGCCCAGAGCAATTTGCTAAAATGAACAACTTATTAACAAGAATTTTTATAAAGAACCAAGAAATTGTAATTCGAAGAATAACGCATATAAACTACTAAAATAAATTATATCAATTCTCTATAGGTACTCCATGAATATCCATTATTAATGGTTCAGAGCTACTTTTGGCCGGATTACACCTTCATGAAATCTTCATCTTCTCTCCATCTTGATATTTATTTAATGTAAGTTTTGTGCTGTCGTAAAAAAATCCTAAAGATATTTTTATGGACACATTTTTTTTAACAGCTTGGTTTCACCTCCCTTCTTAACTTTACACTCGTCCAAAAATGACACTCTTAGGCGTTAATTTAAAAATTACATATATTTTATAGTGTAAAATGATGTTATTATTTACTATAAACCCAAACAGTATAATAATTATATGAAAAATTACAATGTTAATTTAATTCAAAGCATTTTTAAATTCTTTATTAAACTGCGGAATTAATACAATTAAATTATAATAATGTTATTTAATAATGTATTAAAGTTTTAATTACTAACAGAAAAACATAACAGGTTATTTACTTTGCACTCTTATATATGCTATCCAAACTGTATTGCAGCAATCATCTGTTACCCACATACATTTTCAGTTATACAGTTTGCGAAAAAAATACGTATGAAGAATTTGCAAGTGGAAAATTATCCAAAAGCAGGCACCTCAAGGAACAAATGGTCTCGGACACTTCGTTGTAGTTCTACAGACGTTAGCTCCAAGGCTACAAATGCGCTTATGTATGATGAAGAAGGCTGAAAATACAACACATTACATTAAGTAAATAATTTATTCTGGTAAGTAAAGAGCATTGGATTAGATTTTGAGGTTCGGAGCACGATATTTCGGTACTTCAGCTTAGCTCAACGGCTGGCCGTTTGTGCCCACGCCCCAAGTGGGGAACTTTTGGGAGAAAAGGATGTGGTGAGGGAGAGATTGGTCGGCGGGGCACGGAGTAGACGGAGTTTCTAACATTGTTTCAAGATGGAACACTCCGACGTCGGAAAAGCCCCTTCCAAGAAGTACGAGCGTTCCATATCAGACGCCGGGGCAGAAAGCTTTCCAAATCACAAACACCGTCACACTTTTAACCTCGAATCAGAATCAACAGAATGGAATTATATGAAATGGTAGAGCAGAAAACTCGTGAAAAGGAAAGATTCATCCGAGCATTCACCTAAGCGACCAGGGGAAACTAAGAACAAGATGGCAGCCCCAAAGGATTTGCTTAGGCAAAGTAATTGTTCATAAAACTACGTACTGTAGTTCTTGAAGCGAAGACTTGTACACTGAGTAAACAGCATGTGACTTCTGGTTTCATTGAGGTGCAGCTTGTTTATTATTGCACTTCCGCCAATGGCATTAGTTTACGATTGATTGGCTGTAAACACACGTCATATCGCAATTTATCTATAATGATGATCCATATTGATGCTTGTACTTCCATATTGAAGCGCCAGAGACCATTCGTTTGCATGTTAAATTACTTGATGTGAAGTCCACGTTCTATTCGTAAATTCTTTATAAGTTATGTATTCTTTTTTATCGCATTGTAAAGTTTATCTTTATAAAGTATCTAATACTAAAGCAACTGGATTTCAGATTAATTACTTAAGTAGTCATAAAAACATTTTTTTTAATTGAAACATTTGAAATGCTGGCATTATGAATAAAATACCAAATCAATAAATTTTAAATGTATAACAAAGTAAAAATCGTCACATGTTTACACATTTCATCTTGCATTTTTAGTGTAAGAGCATTTATATAACCACTATAGACAAATTATGAGTTGGAAAGCAAACTTCCCAGTTGAGTAGGTGAGGCAGGAATTTTAGTAGTTTTATTAACTAAATAAATTACATTTTATGATGTCTCTTGAAGAAGAATCAGAATGTTTTAGGAGTTTCAACCGTGTTCAGAAGTTGATCAAACTTTCATGTCTTATCACAATACTGCGGAAAATTCATTCAAGAGGCCCTTTGGGTCTAATGTTCTCAGGTTGAATTTTGGAGACATCCATTATTGTAATGCACCAGAAATAACAAAACAATGAATGTATACTTTATTATTAATAATATTTAGATTAATAGGAGGTATTTTTGTTGTTTAATATGTTTGTGTGCTTCATGATTTTTGACATACTTTTCCGATTTGGTTGACAGTGTCTAAAATGAAATTATTTCATTCACCTTTGGGCGAAAATTCACCGATGATGAAATCTTTCGCACACTTGTCACTGCCTACCATTTTGTGCATACCTGACGTTACTTTTCAGAGAAAATACACTCCATTGAATGCATTCATAAGTATTCAAGATGCAACAAAATCTACAATCGCCGTTAAACCCAAGTTCGTGTAGCCGATCTGGATGTTTGAACGATTTGGGTGCATCATTCACTTGAGGTGACACGTACATGGCCCTTTACTAGGTAGATTTGCAGTGTGTGAATTACAAGCTGAGGTCGTATACATATTCTGGCTTTTAAATCTCTCCACTAGAAGTGTGATGAATTGTCACACCGTTGCTTTGCATTACTGGATTTATTTTTCCTCCATCATCTATAAGAATCACATCAGAGTCGGTTGTGATGTTCTTGACACTATTTCGTATATCTCATCCAGTAGTTTGTAGAAATTTTGGTCCAGGTATGCAGGATACATTTTCATAAGTAGTTCTTTAAAACTTTTCGGTGCACAACACTGAAAGAAATGTGGTAACTGAAGAAGAATTTAGCAAGTGCTAAGTCAATTTCGATATATGTATATAAGACACTACTGCAGGCTCAGAAACGCAACATTGGTATTCAATTCATCATTGTAGCTGCTTGTATTTATGTCAAGCAGGATCAACAAAGTAAATTGACATATGTGATGTGATTCGCGAACATTCAGAGAAGGTTGGTTTTCCAGTTTTTATTTTTTATTTCCTTCTTATTTTCACATATATGCCTACGGGCTTCCAGGTACCTCTTTGAAATACTTTTTAGATTACACGAAAAAGTAGTATTTAGTATAGTTATTTTTCTCAACTCTTGATTGAACGCAACCAAGTTTCCTTACGTTGAGAGCTGACCTGCTTCCAGGAATAAGAAATTAGGGATAAAACAACCTGTACTGGCAATGTCTGCTGGTTCTGTCTGCCTTTGTTTAACTGTTTCTGAAAGAAGGTCTAGTTCCATTCCAAGAAGTAAACGCGATATTCGTTCCTAAAACTCATCTCCAGGTTTCTAGCCGGCAGGCTTTGAATCAAAATAACAGGCGAAGCGCTATCAAGTTCTGCTCTCCGTTTACCGATAGTCTTAAAAGCAAACACTATACGCTACATCGAGTCCCATTTTCTGAAAATCAGCACAGACAGGTAAAACAATGAGAGGCGAAGAGACTTAGTTAACCTTTAGTAGCAAGTGGAAAAGTAATCAGCGATGAACTCTAGAAACAATAAACTACAAAGACCAATCCATTTGACACTTCTTGTAGTATTACAGAAAACATAAGTACTTTTCTGTCATATGCTAAAACAAACTGAAAACCTAGTAATGGTTGTCGATTTTTGACAGAATAAACTCAGACATCATGCAGTGGAGTGCAAGAAACTATCCGCAAATATTGAAAATTAGTGCTGAATTGAAATAATAGTGTTGCTTATAAAACTTAATTTTGTACGAGGACGGTTTGAACATTTCTAGGCCTAACAATGAAGGAACCACTTTTTAACTTGAACATTAATTTGTTTTTCAACATTATCTTAAGCAAAATACTTTCATCCCAGCAATACTGCAATGTCATTATCAAGTTTCTTAATATCTCTACAGCTGCAATCCTCTTGATATGATGAAAAATGCTAACCAGCAAGCAAGAGTTTGAAATATGGAAACAGATGAAAGTCAGGGGGCTCAAATTTCTGTAGTATAGTGAATGCTCCAACAATCGTACTTCGAATCACATATTCTTCAACGCATTATCTTAACGAAAAGTTTCTCACACACATTAAAACAGGTCTTCTCTAAGGAACGTTTCATTTAGTTGGTTTAAAAGACCGGAATAGTATTTTAAAGCTATGAATTTATTCGTTTTTTTTTTTTTTTTTTTTTTTTTATATACTTCGGAAGATAATTCCGACGCTATTAACCATTCCTGCAGATGAAACACATTGTTTTCTTTAGCAATGAACCGGATTCTGTCCATTGTTTTGGCTAACGTTTCGGTTCTGGTGTGTGAAGTTTGAACTACTGTTATCCAGCACGGCACGCACCTTGTGCAAAGCTTTTTCAAATGCAATTCTTCCTGTAAAATATAGCCTACACATTCCCTTGAAATTCATAGAACCTCAGCAATGTCACGCACTGTAACTCGCCGGTCATCTGATACCATATCATGTTTCTGTTCAAGGAATTGTGCTGTTGTTGCACTTATTGGATGTCCTTCAAGTGAGTTGCTACATCAATGCTTAAATTCAGCATTCGTTGAAAATGAAGCAGAAGAGTCCCCATACTTTTCCAATGTGTGTGTGTGTGTGTGTGTGTGTGTGTGTGTGTGTGTGTGTGTGTGTGTTATTTGCAATTTGGAAGCTTATGAATGAGAAATGTCACTTGACACCGCTTTAAAATATGTCTCTTGTAACAAAGTTAATTGAACATTTCTGTATTAACAAAGTGTCGAAAAGCTGTTGAAATTATATACAACGATACCGTTCGATATCGATACATCTTGAGTAACGAAATATCGAAAACCCATCACTAATTATTTTACTAGTACTTTGCAGGATACAGTTTCTCTTGATTTTACTACGAAGAGGTCTTTGAAGTTCTTGGCCTAAGCCATAGGTAGCTATTATCCTGTCATGCAATTGGCAGGATAATAGTTTTTTACATTTGTGCATCTGTTTTTAGCATTCATTTGAAATGTCAAGTTTTTTTAATGTTTTGTTTTGTTTAATATAACCGTCTAAAGAAGGCGTGTTGTGGGTATTCCATTCCATAATATTGATTATCGTGCAGTGATAAATTTCTTTGTAAAAGTTGGTTTAACGCCACAAGAAATTCATGCTATAGTTATAAATGATAAGTGTATAACATTATATATATTGTTATACAGTGTATATATAAATAATGTTATACCCTTTTGCCATTGCATGGCAGGATAATAGTTACCTATGGCTTAGGTCAAGAACTTCAAAGACTTCTTCGTGCTCTAGTAAAATCAAGAGAAACTGTATCGTGCAAAGTACTAGTAAAATAATTAAAGATGGGGTTTTCTATATCTCGATACTCAAGATGTATCGATATCGAACGGTACCGTTGTATATAATTTCAACAGTTTTTCGACACTTTGTTAATACAGAAATGTTCAATTGACTTTGTTACAAGAGGCATATTTTAAAGCGGTATCAAGTGACATTTCTCATTCATAATTTTCTAAATTGCAAATAATAAATAAGTACGAAATATAATAAAAGTGGCCATCTTTTCTGATACTTCTGTGGATGATCTGGCGACTGTATGTCTGAGCTACAAGTTTCTTTAAAAACCACATAGGAAACTAATAAAAATGTGTTGAATTGTTGCTTGAAGCAGATGTTTTTGAACGTGCTATTGCACTAATTTCTAACATGTGTTTCACTTAGAAAAAATAACGCCTCGCCTACAAAATAACCCCAGTTCTGAGTCTGACCGATAATAAAATTTTCTGTAAACATATCATGTGTTCTGTTGAAATATCTAATTACAAATAACTTGTGTAACAAATCGTCCTTCAGCGTCTTCATCAAGAAAACTTATTTTACATTACTACCTAGTAGTTAGGCTCAAGTCAGTTGTTTACTTGAAGTAAAAGCGGACGGAACGTTTCATGGTCTGACTTTTTCAGTTAATATGAGTAAAGATTGGAACTATTTTCAAGTGGATCCTTTGAGTGATAATCCCACCATTTGTCATATTTCTTAAATACATTACCTAGGTATATTGTGTTTACTGTCCGGTCTAATCGTTATAATTGTAAAGTGTTAAATATCACAATAAAATATACTCAGTGAGCAAGATAATTAAAATCTATTTATTTGAGATATTATACTCTTAAAGCGATAAATTTGTGAATTATGTTTATAAGATAAAATATATGAAAGTATAAATTTCGGAGTATCGATTATCGAGACTAAAACATGTCTAGGTATCGAGAAAATCTTATATCAATCAATACCTAAGGATAGCCTTTATGAGTTATACCTTAATTACAGGTTTTATTCGCATTTCATATGTGTCGAAAACTTTTTTCTACACGTACACTCTTAACTGTACCAAAGTAACTCAAAAAAGTTAAAACGTATTTTATCGCATTGTCAATATCCCCAGTAACTTGAAGAGGTAGATCACTGCGACGACTTTCATAGTAAAAGCATAGATTCACTTTCTGGAAATCACAGTGATCAAAAGAGAAAATAATAATGTTGTTTCGGAACTGTGAGGCACAGGACACTGGCAAAAGCGACACATATTACCAAGTACCTGTATCGATACTTCCGAAAGCAGGACAACGATCGTCTTATATAATGGGCAAAGTTCTGAACTTTAGCAGTTCATTGGACCTTCCGATAGAATGGAGAACAGTTAGTTACATATATTTTAGTCAGAGGCAAGAAGTTTCAACATTGAATCTCTCATTCAGCCACCTGGAGTGTAGAAACAGAATATGCTACATCGTCAGCGTTAAAGTGCAATCATTATAGAGTCTAGTATAAGTATGTATGGCGCTTAAAATCCCTCTTCATATAAAAATAAATGAAGATACAACTACTCAGTACAAAGACAGCTGGATTGTTTGTCTACTACTGTACATATCGTAAACGTTACCACAAAGTTGCAGGTATATGGCGAATATATTTCGGAGGCTGGGAAACATGATCCAACGAAAAGCGATGCAAAATGTGGACACAAAAAACGTCGTTAAAAATAAACACAAACGGAGAAAGGATATAATTATTGTTTGTTCTTGGAGGGGCAGAATTAGACTTTAAACATTCGGGTCCCGATCGCAATTCTAACCAAGGAATTGCAGCATTCGGTGCTGATGCTCCAACCAACTGAGCTACCTTGTCCTCCTTCAAGCACGCAACCACAAGCCTCTCTCATATAATATTCCGGCGACTCTTAATGCTAATTTTTTTCAATTCTGATTCTTCCCTATCAACTAATGTTCCATACACGGCTAGAATGAATGAACGATTTCTATAAATAAATTGTTTGTTCTTGTTACAAAGTTATGTTATATATACATATATATATATAATCAGACCATGTTATATGACGATTTCCAATTGTTGAAATATAACTGTACTCTTAAACAGTCACTTGCACACACTCTTATATACAAGCAAAACTTACGAGAGCTGTAACCTTTACTCGTGTTGATAATTTTAATGGTATGCAATGCAATACACCTGTCCCAGCCTTTCTGCCAGTCTTCAAAGACATGCTGGAAATCATTTATTGACAGTTCCTTCAAAATTGCCTTCGCAGCTTTGTCACTGATGATGGAAAATGCCTCCCACGAAGATGCTTGTTCAATTTTGGAGAAAGGAAAAATTCGGGATTAAATCTTGACTATAGGGTGGGTGAGAGAAATACTGCACATTGATTTTTGTGAGATATTCAGAAACAAAAATTTGGGATGTGCGACCATGTATCATCGTGGTGTAGCATTCAGATTGTTGCATGAAAATGTGACAGTTACAGTTTTGTGTGCAGGTACGAAATGCTGATGAGCCATTCCTTGAATATTGTGCAATGAGATGACCATAACCTTTACAGCAGAAGCAACCACTTTTGCTGTTTTTTATGTTGTTGATGATATAGATTTCCATACAGGGTTTTGCTGTTTGCTCTCGGGACTGAAATGATGTAGCCAAGTTCCATCAGCAGTGATTACTTTTGGAAGAAATTCTGCACCATCCTGTAGCATCATCTGCACGCAAACCTACATGGAAACTTTCTTTTGTTCGGGAACTAGCAATCTTGAAACCCACCGTACACAAATACGTCTCATGTGCAACTTTCAGTTACCAACATATGTGGGCAGCAAATGTTAAGAATGTTAATGTTATTCGATTATCCTCTCTCACAATGTTAGCAGCGGTATTAATGTTTTCTTCCGTTAGAGCACAAACTGGAGCCAGGTCCAACTTCCTTTGAAACTGATTACCTTCCTTCTTCAAAAATGCTAAACCATCTACGATCTGTGCTATAGAGAAGAGCAACCTATCTATAGGTCTCCTGGAATACATATATTGTGTAGGCCTCAGTTAAAAATTTGTTGAATGGAAAAAAATTTCAGAGCTGTATATTGTTCGTCGCGTGTCACTTCCATTTTGCTTTAGGCGGAACTGAAGGTCTGAACTTTGCACACCTCTTACACTTGCACATTACGCATTAAGCTAACAAAATGCTTTAATTTTAGGGCGAGAAATAATTCCTGTAAAAATTATGACCATTCTTTATTGAACAGCCTTAGTATAATAACGTGGCATACAGATATTCTATGGTGACTGCGCTTTTGTTAACAAAACCATCTTTAAGATAGTAGAGATTGTAAACAGTTGCCAGTCCACCTTCCAAGAATTTGCATGGACGCAGAAACTATGAGATATTCGGCAAAAGTAACCATTGTGTAAGACAGACATATACAGTAAGTTTATATCCAATAGGAACATATTTCAAACAAATTAGCGAGGTATCGAATAGATGATTACAATAGCTAAAAGTACAGGACTAGTTCAAACTATCTCCGGAGTTCGGTTATTAGTTTTTCCTAGATGCATACGAAATTTTGCAAATTTATGTAATGTAGATTGATTCATAGACCATCAGTCGGTCCTGGTGGTGTAGTGGTTACCATACTTGCCTCCTATATCCAAGATCGCGGGTTCGAACCCGGCCAGGACCGATGGATTTTTTCGGGCGTCAAAATCCTAGGTATGGCTTCCTTCGGAAGGGAAGTAAAGGCGTGGGTCGCCTCCTATACCCAAGATCGCGGGTTCGAACCCGGCCAGGACCGATGGATTTTTTCGGGCGTCAAAATCCTAAGTATGGCTTCCTTCGGAAGGGAAGTAAAGGCGTGGGTCCCGTATTGTACATTTACATCACGAAAAAGAACCTCAAGCCTGAAAGAGAGGCCTCTGAGCAAAATTTGTCGGCCGTTTCACGCCCTGGTTTGAATGGGACGCTGAAGACCTGAGATCTTAAAGAGCGTTCATAAATAAAATCAATAAAAAAAAGACCAGCAGATAGTTTTTAATGAAAATAGGGAGCGCAGAAGCGTATATAAAACATTTTGTATTCTAGAATTCCATGCGACTAATCCCATAATAGCACCTCAACGTCGCTTATGAGCAGTATATCCATGTACGGTATGGGCAATTGCAATATTTTAGTTTTCTGTGCAATGTTTCTTGTACTTTCTGATTGCTTTTCACCTCAGTTCACAGTTTTATACCACCTCTCTTGATCTCCCAGCATCACAAACCTGTCTCTCTCGAGCGTGGCGGATGCTGCGTGAGAATATTCCTGCCTGTCGGGCTACTTTTGTTCATGTAATCCTGATGCAACACAGGTGATGGGCACAGATGTGCATGAGATCAAATGATAAACTGGAAAATTAGTTTTGGGAAAGGAAAGAAGCGTTTCCGGCCTAGGTTTAGAGTACCTTCCGAAAATTTACATTGATGAAAAGTGAGGAAAACCTGAAAAAACCTAAAAGCACTTTTGCGGGAATCGAACCCATAGAACTCCAGCTCAAAAGTCCGTGATTTAGCTACCTTGGTTTCGATTCAGAGAGAGTCTAAAGTGAAGTAATCAATTTTAAGAATATTTTTAATTGTTCGTCATTTTCTAAAGACAAACCTATACTAGAATTGCTATACAAAGTAATTTTTTAAATTTTTTAACCATTCCTTATGAACATTAACGTAAATATTACTATCCAGTATAATACACTTTATCACTGCCTATATAAAAACTCACTAAAGATACACAAAATGGATATTAACCACACTTAGTTTTTATTACACAGGGTGAACCACCGGAAGTACATGGATGCACTGCTATCACCGGATTGAAGTTTACACAAGGGCTCAGCAATGTAACCCATATTAATGAGTTATTAGAAAGCGTATTTCTAGCAGAAAGCCACATTTTTCAAATTAAAAACACCTGTTGATTTGAAGAAAATAGAACTAGATGAGACCTTTTTTTTTTTTTTTTTTTTTTTTTTTTAAAATGATTCTAAGCCAAATTACGAGATATCGTCATATGTAGGGCTCGAGTTTGCAGACCCTATTTAGAAATTTTCCATTGTCATTAAACAAAAAGCCATACACTAACCTGATTTTTAGGCAAAGACAATATATGTCTGTTTGCATTTTGTCTATAATTTAGGATAGTTATCAACAATATGAGTCTGTTATAGTCTCATGGATGGATCTAAAATTCCCAGCCCTAGTCGTATGAAACGTTTAGAATTGCCTGCTCCTATTAACTGCTTAGGTACTAAACTGGAAGTGTACCGCACATACTCGTAAACAGTGAATTCTCAAGACGAAGGAGATGGTTGCGGTAGGCAGGAAAGTGCGCTACGTTTCCAGTCTAGTGACCATGAGAATTCTCTTAAACGGAATTGTCCGTGCCCTGCATGTAATCACATCTCGTAAACCACTTGCCTTAGGATCGTGCAAAAACCCTAATTAAATTTTAACCTCATCTAATTTCATTTTCTTATAATAAATAGGCATTGTTCCATTTGAAAAATGTAGTTTTTGATAGAAATGCACTTTCTAATAATTGTTTAAATCATTACAGGAGCCATACTAATGGCCCTTATTGCGTTTTAATTTGTTTAAAACAGAAAACAGACCAATATTTTTTAAAAAATAATGTAATATTATAATTAGCAAAATCTAAAATATTAAGAATATATATTTTAAATAATTCTAAATATAATTAGGGAAAATTGGAGAGTGTCGAGTAATTTATATAAATATAAGTATTGAGAAAAAATGTATAATATACGTAATATTTCATCGCACAAAGGAACTTTAATAATCTCAATATTTATAAGAACATTATAATAAAAATGTAATATTGCAAAAGCTAATGGCAACAACATACACATATACACATATGTAATTGAAAATTACATATGTGTATATCATGCGCATATCTTTAACATTTTTCAGAACGATCCATTTAGTACTGAAATATTTTGAAATTTCAGTACAGACAAGCCAAAAGATGTCATTCAAATATAAGTTAAAAAGAGCAAGAGAAAGCGGACGTCCTTGTCTTGCTTTATTTTTGCCTCAGCTGCTGACAATTTAGCATCACATCTGATTTTGAACGCTGTACGTATACAAAGTCGGGGTTGCTCTTACAATATGATTCGTTGCATGTATGACCTACTTTTCATATTGTGTACCGTAACACTAAACAAATATCTCTGCGTGTACATGACAGACTTAGTACGCATGCTGTCCTGCATTCTCAAGTCACGTGCTGCTACTCAACGCAACAGAGGTTTTTTGAATACACTTCTTAGTACATTCTTAAAAGAAGAAACCACAGTAACGAAGCCATAGCAATTCTTTAAACTATTCATAAGATGGAAAATCATAGGACTTCGTGCGGATACTTAAGTGAGTCGCGCGTTACGAAAAATATTGTTATTAAACAGTCCAAGCCTTAAGAACCTGTCCTGGTTGGCAAATGTAATTCTCACTCCGGGTGCATTACGGTAGCTCCTGATGTTAATAACGTTTTATGTAGTACCTCAGACATAGCGGGAAAAGCTGAAACCCGTTCTTCGTGTTTAAAAACATTTTTAGGTAACTCATAATAAAAGTAGTTCTTTTAATACAAAGCACTCAAACTAAAAACTGTAATTTCTAACACTCGGTGCTGTAACATATTTATAACACTCCATTGTTACCAACTTTTGTTTTATACGAAACGTAATAATAGTCTATTTAAACAGTAACAAGGGCGGATTGATAAGTGCTGTAAAAGCATAGTAAATACATTTTTTTGCAAAAACAAAATTTTATTTCACAACATAATCTCATTTGAGCTCAGTAAATTTGTTCCATTAAGATTGCAATATTTTTATTCCTTCAGGAAAAAAAAATGTATCTTTCGAACTTTGTATAACTTCGTTTACAGCACAGATAACCTCTTCATTCCGCGAAAATGTCTTCCCCCAAGTTAATTTTTCAGGTTAGGGAAGAGAAAAAAGGGGCCAAATCTGTGAAATAGGGTGGGTGGAGAACTTTTGACATCGGAACGAGCAGGTGCATTGTTCTGGTGGAGAAGCACAATTTTGCCCTCCAATCTTGGTCGCATCTAGTTCAGTTCACTCTGCAAACAGTCCTGCAACGTTGCGTAATAACAGCCAATCATTGTTTTACCCTTTTCCAAATAGATAAATCATGTAGCTACTCTAAGTGTCGGAAAAATGGTTGTCATCACTTTTTCCGCCAAAAAAAAAAAAAAAAAAGAGGGGGGTTTCGCTTGTTTTTCGGTACACTTTCATTTTCGCCAGTTTGTTATTGTGACTGCTGTTTTGTCTCCGGAGTGTGATAGTGATCTAAGTTTCTCTACAGTCACAAAACGAAGCCAGAAGTCATTCGGATTGTGCTGCAACTTTTTCAAACTCGATTTTGAAATATCTTTCCTCGATCGTTTTTGGTCTGTAGTCAACAAATGCGGCACCCATCGCGCACTCAGGTTCTTCATATGCAGAACTTCATGCAGGATGTTATGTATCCGTTCATATGAGATGCTTTACATCTCAGCAATCTCACTAATCTTAATGCGACGGTCTTCTATCGCGATACCGTGGATTTTATCGACCATTTCTTCAGAAGAATCTTCAATTGAACGCCCGGAATGTGCAGCATCTGCATGTGTAAGTTTAAATTAATTTATACAGTAATAAAAGATCTTGGATGAACTTCCTTCAACTCAGTTTGTATCTGGGCCACAGAACACTTTTTTTAAAATGTTTTATCACTGCACGAAACTTGTTTTTTTTTTCCCCGTTTCTATGAAAAGTAGTACACCTATCACTTAAGATAGTTGCTAACAAAGATCTGTTGTTGCATCTGTTTGAAAATTTGAATAAACCCGTTAAATGAATCTTACATAACAAAATGTCCCACCATTTCGTTGAAATTTATACCTTCCTAGTACTTAATTTTTACATTCCTCACGGCGGCTTCGAAATATACCATAATTCAATTGTTTATATTACATAAATTTATTTTTAAGATTTATTGGCATCAGTCGTCCTGCAACCATGTAAGACTGTAAGAAAATCAACAACAACTGTGCCTGCACAAGTGTGTATATAGCTTTTTGCATCGCGAAGAAATCACATTTTCAAACAGCAATTAAATGTAATATACACAGAAAAATAAAACATACTTTTAATGTGCAGTTTTACCCAGACTTTTAAAAACTACTAATTCCCACCGCTGCAATATTAGTAACATTACCTACAGAATTTGGTAACTTTTCTTTCTACTGAGAAATACACGAACTATTTCTTAGAAACAAGGGACATTTCGGAATGACTGGAAAAAGTTTAATTTATTTATAAATATTAAGAACTATTTTAAAATTGTGTATGATTATTTCCCCGTTTCACAAACGTCGAACTCAAAAATTAAAATGCCACCTTTAGCACTTATATCTTAAGTAACTATTTTCACTTAAAGTAAAGACCAGCTAGTTTAGAATGCACAGGAATGTACTCGAAGTAATTGCTCCTTTAACGTGTAAAGAACGAATAGAGGCAACGAAGGCCTCCTACCTTTAAAGATGAGCAAAATTCAGGAAAAAAAAGGAGAAAAAAACCTAATCGGGTGACCTGTCTCAACCATTCTGAACTTGACATTGCAGCGTTGCCAACTGCTTAATGCCAATGCAGCAATGTCCTTGAGATGACCAAAGGATAATAACACTGATTTATACTGGCGTACAGAAGAGGGGAGTGAGATATATTTTACTTTTCTTTACTTTTCTGAAAAACTCCTCACAAAGTAACCTGTTCCAAAGACTCCGAATACGCCGGACATGAAATTAGCACATCTCAGCTGAATTACAGCACGGATTTGGATACAGAAATAACATCTACAAATCGCCTTGAGAGTGCACGAAACATTAGATTGCTTTTAGCAACATTTATTCTTGAATGAATAGATAAAAACAATGAATGGAAAGAAAATGAAAGATGATAATATGTGTACAATGTGTATTTATTAAGGTAAAGTAAACTAGAATCAAATTGAAGACGAGTATTTGTTCCGCAGAAAACTTTCAAATAGGTAAATTAAAAACGTGAACCTGTGGCCCGTTTCACGAAGCTCGTGATGTACTAAAACTTGTCTCCACTCTAAGGTTACTTGTTTAATTTACAAGTGTGTGTTTCTAGAACTTATGAACGTAAAATACAAGTTACTAGTATGGCCGACTGATATTATCAGCGTGCGATTTTGCTTTATCAGTGTTCTATTTCGCGAAACTTTTGGTCTTGTAATATTGTGTCTTGTTAACTGGTGGAATTCTACCCGTGAATATCGAAGGTGAAGCTATATACTAGTGTACACATTTTAAGTTAGCTATTGATTCTATCAATTAAGCATTATAATTGTAAAATTTATGTAATATGTGGTCTTAAATCCACCACTCATTCCCGTATTTGTTGAACGGTCTATTTTCACCTGAATAAATACTATAGAAACTGAGCTACTTGCATCGTTATTTGTAGATAATAATATGAATGTAAAGTAAAAGCACTTACCATTGTAGTTTTCTTGATGTTTGGCCAAGATGTGTCCATCATGTATGCCTAATTTTTCTCCAATGTAATTAACTCCAACGCTTTAAAGTTAGCGTTATTTTTTTTTTTCACATTTCGGTTTTATCTTACTTGGTAATTTTGTTGGAGAATTGCCATTAAATGCAGCACTGTTACTTTGTTTAGAATACTAGAAATTCTTTTCCATATGGTAGGCATAATGCTATTTCTTAGCTTGAATATACAATTTAAAATACATGCCGCGTAAACAAAATCGCATCAAGAAACAGTCCACGGAGCAATAAATATCCCCGAAACAGTCTTCTCGACGCTCGGATATAGTCGCTGTTCTAGTAATTTCGAAAAGTGACTAATAAGAAAAACTTAACAATTCTGCCATTGGGGAATAAATGTTACTGAATTACGGCTAGTAACTAGCAAACTTAGTTTCGTGAAATAGGGTCCAGGCAGGAACACTCGTATGTACATCGTTCTTTCCCTGCACACATCTTTCGGAAGCGACAGCGTAGGTTGGAGCTCCTCTTACTCTCTGAGATTTTCCAGGACTATCAGAGAAGACCATGAAAGCATTGATGTCTTTCTTAACAATTTACTTGCGTAAAAAAATCACTCTACACTCGTTTATGTAAAAAAAAAAGTATAATAACGTAGAAGAACTCAGAATACAATTTTCTACTATTAAGCGCAATATATCACGGTTTATAAGGAATTTAAATAATGCAGTTAAGCTGTATTATCATTTATTGTTATATAATTTTGAATGTAGTATCATTGTTGCTATGTAAGAATGCACTGCAATAAAATGAATATTGAACAATATATTTATTTGTTTGTTTGTTTAAATATTTAAATGTTTTAATCCAGTGATGCATAACTTTAAAATACATAGAATGCAAATTTAGTATTTTTAACTTTGAAATCAGAGGTTAAGGAAAGGAAAATGAGCACGAGTGAGATTATGGAAAGAGAATAAAGTTTATAAATTATATAAATAGAGGTGTAAACGAGTCGAAATGTGTATCCTTTCGCCGGGTCAGATCCAACAGAAGGCGTGGCTGCTCAGTGACAGCAATAGCTGAGTGAAATGAATAAGGAATTAACTTTCCCTTGCACAAATGGACCCATTTGGAGTTTGCCTTATCACGCTGAAAAAACAAAAAATGGCTCATCGATACTGCATACCAGGTACAGACTCCAGTTTTCTAGCTTAGACAGCAGTGCAAAGTCAGCTATATTTACAGAGAGCACAAGTTCGAATCCCGATTGAGCGGTGTATTAACCTTTACTCCTGAAACCGAAAGTTTATCCGGGAGATTTCCCCTTTCTGGACAGGATCATCACATTACATAGTGATGAACTAAATACTGGCATAGGATATTAAGAATTAATTAAAATATTGGACGGACCTCAGGCATCTTAACTTTACTTACTGGTTCCTTAAGCTTCTGGCTACTGGGAAGAAACCACGCATATTTAGGGGATCTATGCTGAGATAAAACGACCCTCATCTGCTGACTGTTAACGACCCAGAGTAATTAAGCCTTCGATTTTTACTGACACCAAGTCGAGAAGATGCGGCCGGCAGGTGGCATTGGTGCTCTCTAACAGCGACGACGACGCAGGGCGTCGGATGACGTCATATAGCGGATCGTATGGATCCGGCATAGCGGCCGGGATGCGACCGAAGTCGAGCGGGAACGATTTAGTTCGGTTGCGAGAGTGCCGTGAGCAGTCAGCATGGCGGAGGCGCCGGGCTCAAGTCGCAAGAGCAAGTCCGTGTCCTTCCACAGCACAACCAATCTACCCACCGAGCGCAAGATCTCTAGCGGTAAGTTCCTTAGCTAACCGCGGATAGTTCTAAAAGGTTTTTACAATTTTCACAACTTTTGCAGATTCTTAAACCTTTTTTAACTGATTATCTCAATCTGTTTGCATAGTTAATGCTACAAGTACTTCTCCAGGTTGTGCTCTGACACAGCTTTCACGAACTCGGCGCAGTTTAAGCTTAATAAACTTATTAGAACAGGTGCTTCTGCCAAGGCGAATGCTTTGAAGACCGAAAATAACCTCATAATGGAAGATTGTTACGTACGGTAAATGCTGCTGCCATCGCTTGACACGAAGCCAATCCACATGGGCAACTACTTGGCACATGGTACTTTTTATTGTACCTGACGTCTCACACATGCATTTGCTTTTTGCAACACTTTCACTTTTTAAAAGTTTTACTTTAGGGACATAGAACCTTCTAAGAGTCGGCGGCGGCAGCAGCACAGAGTCCCTAACTCATAACAATGCTTTTAACATTACGACATTGCAGAATTGTAGATCTGATAGCTTCCATAAAAGTTTGTTTTCTCTACAAACCGTGCATGAATATCACTTTCACACCCAGTCCTTAGCAGTAACCCGTTTTAAGTGTTTCTCTAATCTAGTAGAACTTCATAGAATCTCTGTAGGGAGATGATAATTTACACCTTTTTGTGTAAAATATGAAGCTAATTTTATATGCTTTGTCTATCGTTAGCAGACACACAAACATAACAAAAATCTTCTCAACTAATGATGGAGGGGTTAAATTCCTATAGAAAACATACGCACACTCTGAAATAGTTATTTTTGTATTTTTATATGTAGCATGTTTTCTGTCTCACTGTATTTTTTGTAAATTTTTATTTTTTATGTTTTTTTTAATTTCATATTATGAATGATACCACATTCAATTTTTTTTTAAAAAAAAATTAAAAACATGTCAAACCTATGCTTTACGATTTTTTTGCGATATTTTAATAAAGGTCATTGTTCTGCCCTACTGTTATCATGGTAGTTATTTAAACATTTTAAATTGGATGAACTGTATATTAAAATAAATCTGAGGACAGTTCATCATTGTATATTAGTTAATAAAATATATAAAATTTGGGATAGAGTAATACAAGACGGCACCTTGCCTCCCTTTTCGGCTATAGGGTTCCAAATCTCCGCCGCATCCTACTATATATAGTAGAACGATGTAATTGCGTTTCACATGTAAGGTATTTCTGAAACACCGCATCGTGACATATCCACAGAATGTAACAAAGCGATTACTGCGAGGGAAGATATTTGCACCTGCTATTTGCTACACAAAGATTCATGCAATGGAATTGCTGTTACGCTGGCTTACTGAAGTTTCCACAAAGAAACCACATTGCAGCAGCTAAACGTGCTCATAAGAGAGCTGATTTGGATTTCACTGCGTTTGTGAATATATTAACGCGTGTTCGACATACATTGGCGCCAAACATTACGTTACATTGCAGAATTAGGGTAATAATCAATTTACATCGTCTTTTTCAAACGCCTTTCCCCCAAAGGAAATTAAAAAGCAAAAGATTATGCGCATGTTTCATATATTAATGGGTGATTCTTCCTTTGCGGGACCGCTCCACGCGCATCCAAGCTAGTACCGCAATAAACGGTCCGTTACAAAGTCCACAGTTGTGATTGTTGCGTAAATTGTTACTAACACTCAAACGGTACATTTACTCACCATTATCAAGAAAAAACATGCTGGAAAGGCTTTCCTTCATTTTCATTTCTGTCATCGGCTTATGAAATGAACCATTGCCTTCTGCAGTTGCCCTGAGAAATGGAAGAAATTTCTTCACTTTTCAGTTCATCTAATGTGTGTGAATTTGTCTTGTACACTTTTGCCTTTAAAGCTTCCCAGAGACAAAAATTGCAGGGCGTTAAATCGGGGGACTGAAGTTACCACATGTTGTTAGTAATGGTTCTTATCGTCGAATATGTCATGAACTGCATGGAAGAAGACATGGGCTGTATGTGCCGTTGCAGAATTCTTTTGGGAAGTCGCGAATCTACTTCCCTGACAGTTAATTCACGGAAAAAGGGTTGCAAAATATCCTGCAAATACCTATTACTATTAATTGCTTCTTTTAAAAAATAAGGCCTATTATTCTTTCGCCGCTAATGGCGCACCACACTCCTATCTTTTGTCATGCAGGGGTTCCTCGTGAAGCAGCCAGTATCTTTGTGAATTATTGCCTACTTAGATGGAACCTAGATTCGTCCGAAAATTAAACTAGGATCCATTTCTCCGTCATGCACACTATTCAACAATCATTCGCAAAATGTACTCCATGCAGGGTCAACCGGTTTAAGTTTTTCCACTATAATCATTTTATAGGATTTTAACTTCGGTAGCTTCGTACCAGTTCAAACAAAGGAAACAAAGGAATAGAAAATTTCCGTCTGATAAAAGAGACCTCGAAGTGATTTTTAGGGGAACATTCCAGAGCATGTCCAGTCTTATTCAACGTTTCTTTTGTGAGAACCGTACGTGACTGTACGCTTTGCATCAAGAGTACTTTCCGTTTCAGGAATTTATTTACCAATCATCGACTTGGAAGTTTATTATCGGGGAATCTCTCTTGAAACAATATCCCCAATTCCGTACGCACGTACGTATAGTAAATAAATTCTCTTTGAGGAATAGAACACCTAGATTGACCCACATTAACGAAGGTAATTAATAATCTGAAATCACGCCGCCTAATGAATACTTAATATGCTTTCACACAACACACAAGAGCATGTCTGTACGTTCCTAGAGTTAAACTCGCAATGACCTCCACTCCGTCTCCCCGGTCGGCTCTCAAGCGTTGGAACAAGACGAGAAGTGCAGAGCTTGGTCAACTGCGGCTAATTGCACGTGCAGCGGTACCGCGAAGGTCAAATCACTCAGTACCTGCGAGATAGACATATCAAATGAAAAGACTCGCAAGTATAACATACTTATCGAGAAGTGAAGATAAACGATAACATTTTAAAACCATTTTTGCTCCTCATCCAAACTCTAGAGATCTTTACTGCAACGAATGAATACGTAAGTGTAAAAATCTACTATGTTTATATCTTTCTCTGTACAGAATGGAAGGAAACTCAGTCCCATAATTTTGCGGGCTGATTCCATGCTACAAATGGAACAAAAGCTCTAATGCCACTTTTGCGTTGACCTGTTGTTTGGCCGAAAAAACAAAAAAATACATTCTGTGTTATCTTTCATGTGCTGTAATATATTAATGCGTCGGAATTCATATATTCCGGATAAACAAACACAAATAGAATAAATATTGTCGTCATGGTGTTGATGTTAACAGAGATTAAAAAAGTGAGCAACGATAATTATGAACTTGATAAATTTTGCAAACGCATACTGTGTATCTGCCATTACTGCATTTTAAATGTGTAAGTTAAATACGCTAAACTTTAAGCAAAGTTTAGTTTAGTTTAGCCCAATAAAATAAAATATTTATTTTCTGTAAAACTCTGATAGAGACAAATGTATATAGACTTTTGTGCTCCACTTAATAACCTCTTATTACTAGCTTTATTTATAACATTGATTATCCTTTCAACCTTTATATTAAACTTGGTGCCTGCTTATAGAAATGAGAGTATGCAGAAAAGAATGAAAATGTTTTCGAGAGCTTTCTTCTACCGTCAGAATAAGTAGAGTACTAAATGCTCGGAATATCACATATTCTATGTACATTGTAAGCTGTTAACTCATCTTAGAATTCTGGGATCGTAAATAAAAGAATTTCAATCAACTTTATAATAAAGGTCAATGTAACTTCAAATATTAAAATAAATTGTTTAGCATTATGCGCTCACAAAATGTGCACCTACGTACAGGATCACCTGGTTAAAAAGCATGTGCCACAGATATTTTATATGGTTTTAACTTTAACAGTTTAATAGCATTTTGCACAGAGCCATAAGAAATGCCTGTTGTTTGTTGTGAAAGATGTCTCTGTGATTTTTATGGAAATTCTACAAATGATGACCGATGTTATCTATTGTTTCTTCTGTGAGAACCCTACGCTGAATGTTAAATTTCTTGGAATGAATACCGGTCGTGGTTTGAAATGATTTATGTTATACCCAGGAACCCTTCTTCAAATCGTCTTTGAATTTTACGAACTGGGTTGGCACATATGAATCATAAATAAATACACTTGTTGTATAATGATGTTGTATAATTCACTTCGTGTTTAAATACTAAACAAATTATTACCATTCGTTATAACTGAAATGAGCTCAATCACTATAAGATTCACACTGACAACCAGAAGCTGGTCGGTCGTAGTGGTTACCATACTTGCCTCCTAAAAACCCAAGATCGCGGGTTCAAACCCGGCCAGGATCGATGAATTTTTTCGAACGTAAAAATCCTATGTATGGCTTCCTTTGGAAGGGAAGTAAAGCCATGGATCCCTTGTCGTATATTGACGGCACGAAAAAGAACCTCAAGCCTAAAAGAAGAGGTCTCTGATGAAAATTTACCGGCTTTTTCACACCTTGAATTGAATGGGACGTTCAATACCTGAGATGTTAAAAGCGTCCGTAAATAAACCATATCAAAAGTTCCTTCGCATTACACTCTGCATCTGAGATTCATTTTTTTCACAGGCCGTGTGTCCTTCAAGTGTTACACATGCTGAAAGTAAAAATGCTTTCGCGAAATTAAAACAGTTTGATTCGGAGTCTGCGACACCGTGTTTTTAACATATGGTAGTATTCACTACCGTAAAGGTTCTGCAGAAAAGAGATTCATCATTGACCAGCATGTAAATAGAGAAAAACACAACCGAGATCTTGAAGCACAGGGACAAAGAACAACGCAACGGAAGCTTCTCGAGTAGTTCAGTAAATATTAAGTATGTATGTATGTATGTATTTATGAATGAATAATGTTTAACGCCCGGTTTTGCTACAGAGGCACCACAGGCGATGGACACTGATGATACATGAGATGAAATGATATATTGGGACAGGATTTTATGGAAGGAATCGTTCCAGGCCTAAGTTTTAGGGTACCATCCCCGGCATTTGCCATTTATGAGGACTGGGGAAAACCTGGAAAAAACCTCAGTCAGGAAGGACGGTCCTGGCGGTATTCGAACCTAGACCTCCCGCTCACGAGTCCGAGACTTAACGACCTCGGCCACCCGTGGCGGTATGTATGTATGTATGTATGTATGTATGTATGTATGTATGTATGTATGTATGTATATTTCACATACATAGCTGTGTAATCGTCAGTCTTTCAGTACGAAAGATGATTGTACCTAAATGTAATACTGTAATGAGTGAGATATGATGCTGTCCAAAGATCAAATTTCAAAGATCAAAGGATGGGTAATTTTAAGCCTTTTTATAACGTAATTTTTATTTAATATTAAGGTCATAAAATTATCTATTTTAATGTAATTTTGACAATATTTTTATGTTATTAAAATCGGACCCTACTTATGATACTTAGTTTCAAGCGTATGATTTTTAACAATGACACCAAATGCAGAAAAAATTGTAGAAAATGAATAAATTACTAATTATTAAATGACTAATAGACAACATAAATATTCCCATGTCATGGCAAAAGGACCGCTTTCTGTTCAGTAAGTGATATACTGCCTACTTTGTAAACTTTATTTGGTTTTTACAAACTCCAATTAATACGCCTTTGTAAAAGCAAACTTTTAATGCAAAATATATGAGTTTTAGATAGATGTGAAGATGGACCCTTTTTCCAGTTACCGTCTCGACTAATGAAGGCAAAATTAAGTCCGGATCCCGTCGAGCGAAAATTACTTGACATTCTTCTTTCCAGGTAGCGGAAAACTCCCGAAAATAATTCTCCCATTTAACATGTCCCAATCGAAAATTGAAACTGGGATTTGTAATTGGTAAGCGGATCTGTTAATTTAGATTGCCTACCGGAAGATATTTGTGAAACAACAGGACTTCTGTAATTCTTCCAGTCGAAAAGAGGAAGAGAATAATTTAAATTTAACTTAACAAATGTTTTAGGGGTGTTTCTATCTCTTAAGTGCAATGCATTTATAAAGCACTGGCAAATGCCGAGATGTTACCCTAAACTTAGGCCTGGAGTACCTTCTTCTGAACATGTCTTTTTCAGTATGTCATTTCATCTCATGTACCGGCAGTGTTCATCGTGACGCTCCAGTAGTGAAAACGGGCGTTAAATATCTCACTCTGTGACAAGAGGCACGCGTAGTTTTCGAAAACAAAATCACAGTGTCTCTACACATATTAAACACTAAAGGACGTAAAACGCCATGGTTACCAACCTCATCATTTAACACTGTGCGTCTATATATGAATTCTTTTGATGCAATTCTTTTGGTGTAATATGCAACTGTAAAAACCGAAAACGAATTTTTGAGGAAATGTATTTTTATCTCATCGTGTACAATAGAGACGTTTTCTGGAAACATTTTTTGCAATTTTAAGTCACGTTCATCAATGCGTTTGCTTTTGCCTTGTCCGTATACACCACTAATCACTCTTTTCCTAGACCACTTCTCTTCCCTAAAAAGTATGCAATCGTATTTTGTTTTCCCTTTAAATACAGAAACGTCTAAATGTGATGCACTTAGGACTGTCATTATTAAGGAGTAATAAATGTATTAACAAATGCTATATACGGAGCGATCCATTGAACTGTGAACCAGCTTGTGGTATTTTACAACTAGGCATGTGCACATGTGTTTACCGCAGTTGACCAGAACAAGGAAACGCTAGCTTCTGGTTTCTTTCTTTCTTTCTTTCTTTCTTTCTTTCTTTCTTTCTTTCTTTCTTTCTTCCTTCCTTTCTTTCTTTCTTTCTTTCTTTTTCTTTCTTTCTTTCTTTCTTTCTTTTTTTTTTGATTGATTTATTTATGGACGCTCTTTAACATCTCAGTTCATGAGCGTCCCATTCAAATCAGGTCGTGAAACGGCCGACAAATTTTGCTCAGAGGCCTCTTCTTTTAGGCTTGAGGTTCTTTGTCGGGCTGTAAATCTACGACACGGGATCCAAGGCTTTGCTTCCCTTCCGAAGGAAGCCATACTTAAGATTTTTACGCTCGAAAAAATTCATCGATCCTGGCCGGGATTGAACCCGCGATCTTGGGTTTAGGAGGCAAGTATGGTTATCACTACTACCGACCAGCTTCTGGTTGTCAGTGTGAATCTTATAGTGATTGAGCTCAGTTCAGTTATAACGAATGGTAATAATTTGTTTAGTATTTAAACACGAAGTGAATTTGGCTCATTATACAACAAGTGTATTTATTTATGATTCATATGTGCCAACCCAGTTCGTAAAATTCAAAGACGATTTGAAGAAGGGTTCCTGGGTGTAACATAAATCATTTCAAACCACGACCGGTATTCATTCCAAGAAATTTAACATTCAGCGTAGGGTTCTCACAGAAGAAACAATAGATAACATCGGTCATCATTTGTAGAATTTCCATAAAAATCACAGAGACATCTTTCACAACAAACAACAGGCATTTCCTATGGCTCTGTGCAAAATGCTATTAAACTGTTAAAGTTAAAACCATATAAAATATCTGTGGCACATGCTTTTTAACCAGGTGATCCTGTACGTAGGTGCACATTTTGTGAGCGAAGTCTGAATACTGTATACAATGCAGAAATAGACCCATATGCAATATTTTTCTCGGACGAGGCCTGGTTCCACCTTCATGGTTATGTGTGTACATAAAAGAACTGTAATTGTAGCTCTGAAAAACCTGATAACATTGTGAAGTGTCCCTCCTTGACGAAGGCATTGGTGTATGGTGCTCTATGAGTAGAAAGAATTATAGGGTCGTCATTTTTCGAGGCAACAGTTAATACTCCCATATGTGTGAACGCTATTTTACCATTTGTTTTAGAGAGAATTGCCGACAGGGAACGTGATTTCGCCTTTTATCAACAAGACTCTGCCACAGCGAATATTTTCACGAGGGAAATTGAAAGAGTGTTGTACAATGACAGAGTTATTAGTAAGGATTCCTGGCCCTCGACCCGCGTAACTGCTTGCGACTTACATATATCTATGGGATCAGGCTCGTATATGGACTGCCGACGTCTTTGCTGGCGCTCCCTCTAGCTCTTTCTCTTTGTGTTTAACTGTGAGTGGAAAACACTGTGAATACCTTTTTACTAAAATTATGAACATAACAAACTAATACAAAGAACTTACATTAGATTTAAAAGGGTTTCTTCTATGACCGAGAGACAAAATACTAATTATGGATGTAAACCACCACCAATCGTACTATGAAACAGAGTTGCCTGAATGCTTTTTGATAAGTTGATAAGAAATAAGTAATTTTAATATATAAACTTATTTATTACCTTCACAAATAATATTAATGGCAAAATTGAATTGATCAAAACACAATAGGTATTTAATCATAATTCAATGCCCACAGTACCTAAACTGAACAGCAGAAAATTCCCACATGGGCGGCAGATATACATTTGAGGTATTAAATACATCATAATTTCAGTCAGATTCAGCACAGATTTCCAGAAATTTTCCAGATACTTAGCTTGCCCTCAGCCTTGTAAATGCGGCGCTCTCTGGGGTTAATTAAAAATACCATACACGAGACAAACCCACATACCCTGAAAGAATTGAAACAAAATATCCCCCAGGAAATTACTCAACGTCAACTACAGCGAGTGATCGATAGCTTTTTAAAGAGGTGCCAAAAATGTATGGAAAACGATGGTGGCCAGTTTCAGCACCTCCTTTCATAAAGCGTCACTCTATGATATCCGCACACGGTAAAGAGCTCCGCTCTCGCCTATAGGCAAAAACACTGTAAGTTGGTTTATAGTTCATTGGGTTTCTCTGTAATTCCCAAAATTTAGTATTTACAGAGAAAACTTTAAGAAAATCTGTTTTAAAGTACTTATATATTGTTTAATTTGGTTTTTATTATATTTGTATTTATGCACTTAATTGCTTTTTTACAAAACCGAATTGAGTACAAATTGAATGAAAGTTGCAATTTATTTCTATGTTAGAATAAAAACTCATTTGACATACAATAATAATAAGCAATCAAAATAATAAGGAAACAGAAAAATATGAATAATTCTATTCATGCCTTTGTATCCTTCAAAAACAAAGGTGAACTTCGGTGTATTTTTTCTCCTTCCAAGTACATTCAGCTAGCTTGCCAAAGATCTTCATTTTGTTTTAATGCGAAGCATGCCCTTGTTTTAAAATTAATTTGACGGGAGGGCTACAGGAAATAAACTATATTTTAATAAAACTCAAAGCTAGCTGATTTGTTAAAGCTCAGAATCTCTCGTTGCACCATCAGAGAAACGTATACTATCATTGGCAGATGAAACGTTCTCAGAAACTTAAAAGGAGTAACTGAAGCGTTAGACGAACATAAAATAAAATTGCTTACGGCTAGTTACTTAATTTCAATTTATTTTGCTTTTATATCCTGTCTTGTTGTTGTCATAAGGATGAAAGAAGTTACAACTGCTGGACTAAATTTATTCTTTTATCTATGCTTCATGAAATTTCTGTTTGTATTACCAAACAAATATTAAGGCAAAGGTCGTATAAGCAAAAGAATACGGGCATGCTAGTGGATATTTGCTACAATTAAAATAAATATATCTAGCAAAGGATCAAAGCAGTTTTAATCCCACAAGCTGAAATGCAATTTAGTAAAGGTAAATATTTCAACGTTTTTTTCTGTTCATATAAAAATAGATATGGCCTCCTGGCGCACACTTTATAGTAAATCCGTTTTAGAGCGAAAACATTCTAAAAGCTACGAGAAAAGCAATTCCAATATTCACATCAATAAATGTTGCTGACATTTAATTTCCTTGTACATTCTCATGAATGTAGTGGGAAAAAATACGCCTAGTGGTGAAAGATGGCATGAGAGAAATATTCCATTTTAACTCTCTTATATTGTAGGTCGATCTTTGCTTATTGAGAAGGAAAACAAGTGTTCTGGATTGCTGTTGAGCTCCTCCATCGTTCTTTTGATTTCAGCGCGGACGTGCGTAAATTGTTCTTGCAATACTTAAAACACGAGACTATCTTGTTCCTCTTTATCTACTAACAAAAGGAACCTTTAGCCCTGATTCATTTTTGTGCATGCTATTTTGAATTCATTGTCTTTTCTATATTTTGAATCCTGCATATATTCTTGATTGTTTTCTATTGCAATTCATCTCCTCTTTTTAAATGTTTGTGTTTACAGACTTCTGCCACTAGATCGAAGCTCTGGTTATGTTAGGTTTGGACTGTTGAAGAACAATGAACGGGCTCAAACTCTAAACAAACGGTGATGGACGGAAAATGTGTACTGTTACAATACGAGACATATGTAAACCGCGAGTTAATACGGCCCCCCCTTTTTTTTTGAATGTTTTCTTGGCGCTACTTTCTCGGATTCGTAAGGAATGTTAACGTAAATATGAAAATAAATGCCCCTCAAAGGAATTTCTTTTTTCTTATGCGATATTTAGCAACAAAATGCCATTACCTCTGTTTCCAAGGTAATGCATTTTGTCATTAAAGGCTTCATGGTAGTTTCACTTTAACTCACTTGCCTTAAATTTTCGCACATATTATCAGTAAATATTTAGTTGCTAAAAGTTGACAAACATCAAAATACCGGGTCCGATATGGTTTTGTTGTCCGTTTTACGGCATCTGGTGGGTCGGCAGCCAGAGCTGACGAAGCGGAATATAATATCGGCGCAATTGATTCAATTTCTCGCATTTACAACCGCGATTACACCGAACAAAATCATGAACTTTATGACAGGAGACTTTCACACATTTCTGACATCTGTTTAGAAAAGTGTCATCATGCGCATCAGTTCATTATTCAAAATTGGTTCAATTTAATCTTGAAAGCATACAAGGTTACCCTTGTCCACGAATTGCAAGCAGCTGATTCTAATATTGGGGTAAATATCTGTAATTGGATGTTACCAAAGGTTAATAATAAAATAATTGATCCACGCTTAATATTCTTAACTGATGAAACGGTTCCATTCATGTGGCAATGCTTCGATGGAAAATAATAAGTAATAGAGTACAGAAAAAAACTGATTTTGTACACGAAACCCCCTTGCATGACAAGAAAATCGGTGTACGAAGTCATGCTTCATCAGTAAAGAACATTAAGTGTGCATAAACTGCTTTATTATTTACGTTTCGTAACTTTCAATTACAGAAATTTACACGAATATCAGGATCACCTGTCTGCAACAGTGACCTTACATGCTTTCAACTTTATATTGACTAAATTTGATCAGATGAATCGATATTGTGAACGATAATTTTCTAAAAAGATGTAGCAAGACAACATTTCCAACTTAAAGTACATGCTTATTTTTATTGTAATTGTGCTAGAAGTTGAGTCAGTTGCGCGGATATTGCAGCTCTGACTGCGGATTCTCCAGCTGCTGTGAAACCCAGCATTTATGCTGACTCATGTACATAATACAGGGTTGGTATATCGCAGTTTTACAACATATAACTATAACATGCTAAGCAGCAACAAAGCAAACGGGAAAGAATTTTTATTTATTTCTAAGAAGTTTAACGTAGGGTTACGTTGGGAGCATTGTAGCGCATGTTACGTTGACTGCAGATATAGACCAGTGCACGGTTTCTCTCCTCTTTCACAACCGTGATCTTTAATTTGCACATGCCATGCACGGATAGATTTATGTCAGTAGATTCTTCCCATGTTCTGCTTGAAAGCGACGTTGAAGTGTGATTATGGATTAGTCGAATGGAATTCCTGCACACAAAATGTCTTCCATCATTTTTACAAAACACCATCCAGTGTTTAAATAATCTAACCATGTTCTTTGAAAGTAATATAAACACAGACAAGTTTCTTGGTGTTACTGTGAAAGATGCATAAAGAACAAGTGAATATTCAGAAACATGAAAGATGTTTCTAACTAATCCCTTATTTCGTTTATGAAACAAAGTAACTAGAACTGCTTGCCAGGAATTTCTATCATATTAGTGGTTGTCTTATATCATCTAAACCACACTAGATACAAATAAAAAGAAAGTGCACTTTCATGGCAATGAGATTAAATTGCGATTTTCGCCTAGAAGACGACACAGTAGAACATTGAGATAGCGTAAAAATTATTAAGATATGCCCATGCCCCATGAGGGAGTCAAATTAGCAAACCTCAGATAACCAAATGCTACCCTTAATGACCATGTCCGGGTCAGCAAGTAATTAACACTAACAGTTCCTTATTTAAGTATTGTACGTGTACCTTTGAGCCGAGAAATACTTAAATCTGATGGCAAATTTTAAAGGAATTTGCGAAAGATCATTTCGCTGCTTGGTATTTAAAGGTAGAACGGCTTACCGTTTCCTTGCTTCTTCCCATGGCGTCATAAATCCTCCAGTTATTGTCTTCACATCACCATCAGTCATCAGAGTCTCTCATAGTGCAGCATTTAAGACATTTTCATTTCCCTGCATTAAACATAAACATGAAACACGTTATATATCAAATACAAGATTTAACACTCTTTCTGTTGCTAACCAAATGTAGTTGCAGTTATAAAAACGAATTCAATTTTATTTCTTTGTAGCATTACATAATATTAGAATTTCTTTTTAGTATTAAATAGGATTTTTATTTCACTTCAATGTTTTTTAACGTACTACATTATCTAGCATTACAAAGAGGTACCCCATATTTCAAATTTTTACAAGAAGCTAATGCTTTCTTGAATGCATTCAGATCTTATTAACACAGAACCAACCACCTTATTATTTAAATTCAGAGTTAACCAGCTGAAGACTTTCACTTAAGACGCTACATTTATGCTAATTAAATCATACCGAGCAACCATTCCGAATTACCCACTGCGTTCTTGTGTGATGACGTTAAATTTAAATGCTCCCGAGCTTGATTAGTAATTAGAGGATATTGCTCTTTCATCTGTGGCTCAATAACTACATAATTACATTCCTCATTGAGTTTCAATTCACACTCTAAAATCTTCAACCCAATACTGCTGAATTCACGCATCAAAAACTGCTGCATCTCAAACTCAAATTGCCAGAGATTAAAATAATAACTAAAAACAAAGAAAGAAATAAGGGTAAATTGGTTGTGCTTAATGGTAGGATTTTTGGTTCCATTCACACTCAACTAATTGTATCGAGTGGTTCTCTCATCAGAGAGAACTCAAACTATTGTTTATAAAAAAAAGAGATATTCTTTAGAAAATGGCTTGAAAATTTACATAAACATATTTTTATCGATGCAAAACAAGACTTGTTCGTAATCTATGCCGAAATGGTCTGCTTCAACATCCAAGCACACGTGTATACCTTTCTATAAATTTTGGAATATTTCTTCCAAAGTGGCGAAGTAAACAGTTTCAGTCTCTTGGCATATAATTTCTTTGAGTAGTTGGATTCTGCAGGGATAGTCTTTATACACGTTATGATAAAAGTCACTTAAGAGACGTCATCTTTAAATCGACCAATGAAACGAAACAAAATTTTGAATTTTGACCAATTACAGCCGGTTATCACAGCAAAATTATCAAAAAAAAAAAAAATATCAAATCAGTTTTATTACTCGATGTACGTCTGTCTTGTTGTAAGTGTAGCCATCTCTATATCTCCGCTATATAGAGCAGGGCATCACTGACTACCTTCGCTAGCAGGCGGTGGGGAGCTATTGATAGCAACAAAAGTAGAGACAATCGACAATCATAACGCAAAATGGAGGGTTCTTCATGCACATATTCATAAGTATAACATTTTATATAATTGTTAACATTCTTTGCGCGAATTTTAAAATATATATACTTTTATTCTTATTATATACATGAAATAGTCCTAAACCCGTATTTGGCTCTTCTATATTGACATTGCTAACAATACCGCCACGGATGGCCGAGGTCGTTAAGGCACGGACTTGTGAGCGGGAGGTCTGCGGTTCGAATCCCGCCAGGACCGTCCTCCCTGACTGGGGTTTTTTCCAGGTTTTCCTCAGTCTTCATAACTGGCAAATGCCGGGGAGGTACCTAAACTTAGGCCTGGAACGCTTCCTTCCTTAAAAAAAAAAAAATATCCTTTCCCAATTAATCATTTCATCTCATGTATCACCAGTGTCCACCGCCTGTGGTGCCTCAGTAGTAAAAACGGGCGTTAAGCACTACTCAAAAAAAAAAAAATTGCTAACAATCGGCATTCTTCTGTCGCAAGATGGCTTGAAAAGGTTAAGTGAAAACACACAATTATTACAATTTTGTAATTCAAGTATAGAGAACTTGTATTTAAATTCTTGTTTTATTCGTGAAATAGTCCTAATAAATATCACTCGAGGGTCTGAGCTTTCCATATAAATTCACTCATTACGTTCGTGAATTTATCGGCAATTTCAGACCCTATCTTGATATTACTTGTGATAATTCTGTCTCCGAAAGACGTTTACTTTCCCTCATGCCGACGTTTGAAGTGATATATTGGATCGTCTTGTTGGTAATATCCATTACTTTGTTAACTGATTGACAAACCTATTGAATATTTTCAGGTAGACTTACGTGGTAGATGTTTGTTTAAAAAAAATATGGATCTATATTTCGTCTACGAGACACATCACAACAAACTACCAAGAGGACTTTCTGTTGCTCATATATGCATGTTTTCAGTTTATATAACTCCTCAGATGAAACCATGCTTATTCTATAGACCAAGTGATGTTTTAAATTCCAGGATTCTGAATAAGAAAATGATTATATCGTACGCATCTTTCATCAAATTCTGTACAAAATACCATCTGGTATACTTTAAATAAACCTGCTTGTCCTTATTTAAGAACGAGAAACACGTGAACACTGTTAATCACTTGACAGTCGAATCACAACTGCCCAGATGCGGTGACGCGAAACATGTAGTACTCGCACTAATTAATGTCGCTGAACCAGTCCATTATATCGCACTATTTTGTATCGTTATTGTTGTGGATGTAGAAATTTGCAAGTAATTATTTAGATATAAACATAGATGTGCTTTTACTTTGCAGACATACGAATAATGATCATTTCTGATGATGCATGGAAGTAATTCCTCGTTGGAAAAATTGTACGTAGCTTTTTAATTATTTAGTTCATTTTTGAATCCTCCAAATATTTTTCTAAAAAGAAAAGGAACAACGTTTTCTTAAACTTTTGTTTCTTAGTTATTTAATTATCTGTAGTTTCTCTTGTTAAGTTACGGGCTTCCATAGAGCATATGACAATTATTTTCTGTTTCTTTTGTTTCTGGGTAGAACTTTGTTCCCCATTTTATTTCTACTAAAAACTCTGCACTTAGCAGATAGATAACAGCATTACGTTGAAGTTTTATGGCAACTCTGTATGTGCTGTAAGCCTGGCAGCTGGCACACTCTAGGCACAAACATAAGGGCGAGATCAATCAAAATCACCTCTTTCCTAGGGAGATTAGTGTCAATCTCTTCTCTCAGGGTGAATTCAGTCATAAGGTCGGCGACAAGAGTTATTACCAAAAATTGAAGCCAACTTAACTAATGAGATTCCACAAAAGAAAAAAAAAATGAGCCTTTAATGCAGAAAATTGAGATAAATGTATCAATTAAGTTTTATTATATAGAATCTGGTTGTAGAGTGAAAAAATAATCATTATATTTTTAATTACCTCAAATCTGTTAAGTGACAGAATTTCAGATCTGACAGGAATCAAATATTCAAACTGACAGAATGGACCGAATTTAAAAATCAACAGTGATATGAGCATTTCAATAGGTGACAATAGATCAAAAGCATTATGGCAACGGATCTCACACTGTGGCCCGCGGATCCCTGATATTCCCCGAGGCCCTCTTAGGGGGGTCTATATAGCAATACAATACTGTTCACAGCATTTATTCTTGAGTGTATTAGATACAAACAATGAATTACAAGGAAACGAAACAAGATACAAAGTTACGAAGCATTCTTATTGAGGTAAAGTATATAAATATGGACCAAGTAGAACTTACGGTAATAGTTTCCCTGGGTAATAGCATGAAATCTTTCGGAAGCAAACTGCGTAGGCTAGAGCTCGCCTGTCTTTCTGAGATTTTCTATCTCTGTCATATTTTCCCGGACTATCAATTAAGGTCATGAAAGTATTAATACCTTTAGGAACAACTTATTTGTATGAGCAAACATTCTCTGCACTCATTTATCTAAAAAATAAACATAAAACTTGTTTGGAAATCCAGAAGCAGAACTGAGAAAACAAATTTATTCTATTAATCCCAATAATCATGACTTGTAAGTGAATTACAGCACAATCCCTCTCTTTCAGGAATGTAAACTATAAGTAATTATTAATATATTATATACTTATAATGTAATATTATTATTGCTGTGTAAGATAACAACAATAAAGAAGCAAGCATTAAAATAACGTGTACTTATTTATTCATTTATTTATAGTTTTAAATTGTATAAATCAGTTAGGAAGAAATTTATAAATGCATAGGATACAAATTTAGAATTTTAAACCATTAGTTAAATCTTAGAAGTCCGTGATAGCAACAGATCTTTAAACATTTTGAAAACCGCTGCTCTATTAGATTGATGGCAATCGAAAGCTTTTTAAAGTCATATTTGGTGATGTCGAGAGGGCTTAATTGTGTAGCTAATCTTTTCTGTAAACGTTTAGCACAAGAAATGAAATAAATGAAACAATAATGCAAATGGGGGGAAATCGTGGCGCTTTTAGGTGCGAAAAATTTTCAGGAAAATACTTAGACAACGTGTTCCGTACCGGGGATTGATCCCTAGTCCGCCAGTTGCGACAAATGCTTAAATATTAAAACTCAGATCGTTTACCCCGGTTCTGCAGATTGACAATTTCCAACTGAGTCATATATATGTGTCTGCAAACTTCTTTCACGTGAAACATAATCAGTTATCTTTTTAGTATACGTAGTAGCACTAAACTATCCAACTACACAGAATGAAGCACTTTAACGGCCTTCAGCTTAACAACGGAAGGTGTATATTCGTTGGTTTATTGGTTTTGTTATCTTCCAATGTAACGAGGCCACAGTACACGCATAGTAAACATAGGATATATCACACTCCTGCCACAACAGGTGCGCTATCGTGTTTAGGCAGTTTATGACATGATGTCAGTTTCCGGAGCCTCGCAAACTGCAATCTTACAAGCTGATTATGCGGAAGCCCGGGATTTCCACCGGACGCGCTCAAAATGACTTTCTCGTTCTGTGTCTCCAATACCGAGACTTCAAAAATATCTGCTCCTGTGTAGGGATTTGCAACATCACTATATTGATGAGTACAAACAGTCCACAGAAAAGTGTCAGGTTTGCAAACATTTTAGAAAACATGGGAATTTTATTCTTTTTATAAATTCAACGACCATATATAAATTCAACTTGCATTACTCAATGGATATCTAATCTTACCTTACCGCCACGGGTGGTCGAGGTCGTTAAGGCGCGGACTTGTGAGTGGGAGGTCTGGGGTTCGAATCCCGCGAGGATCGTACTCCCTGACTGAGGTTTTTTCCAGATTTTCCTCAGTCCTCATAACTGGCAAATGCCGGGGAGGTACCCGAAACTTAGGCCTGGAACGATTCCTTCCTTAAAAAAAATCCTTTCCCAATATATCATTTCATCTCATGTATCATCAGTATTAACCGCCTTTAAAAACGGGCGTTAAACACTATTAAAAAAACCTTACACTACAAAACAAAGCTCATTTGACAAATGATGGTTTTGGAAATTTAATGTTGGGATATTTTATTATTATTATTATTATTATTATTATTATTATTATTATTATTAGTTCGTTAATTTACGGACACACTTTAACATCTCTGGTCATTAGCACCCCATTCAATTCAGGGCGTAAAACGGCCGATAAAGTTTGCTCAGAAGCCTGGTCTTTTAGGCTTGAGGTTCTTTTACGTGCCGCGAATCTACGTTTTTTGGGATAGGAGGCTATCGTTGCACTGTATAAAAGTTTCATTATAAGTGATTAAATTATATGTATTAATAAAAACATAAATACCTCCATAACATGACCTGTATATAAAATTGTTCCAGATTTTCCTAAAACAATAAATTTATAAAATAATTTCAAATGTAAAATTCGGCTTATTATAATTACATAAACAATTTTGGTCATATAGAGGGTGCCAAAAATGTATACATGCTTCAAATAAAGAATAAACTGTATTGACATAACAAAACTGAATTCACACAAACAGAAAATGGTGACCACTAATCATCTTAAACATTTACAGTTACAACAGTTGCTCAAAATGCCCACCATCAGCATCGATACTCTTCTGAGTACGTTAAACTACTGATTGAGCACCGTTTGCGAAAGTGTCCTCAGCGATTGCAGCACATGCCGTTTCAATTTCTTCCCGAAGTGCTGCCAGTGTAGCTGGTTTTTCACGGTATACAACACCTTAAGAGTTCCCCATAGGTAGAAGTCCAACGGAGTTAGATCCGGAGAACGCGGCACATACGTCTCCATTGCCTTTGAACTTCAACAACATTCTCGGTTTTCCAATACTACTTCAAAATTGTTTTCCGCTTTTCAAACAATAATGTAGGCTCCATTTTGTTGTAGCAAAGTTAGCATAACGTAATGTGAGTCATGTCTGTTTACAGAACATCATACGATATTCTTGGCTTCATTTGTTCATTGTTGATTTACCTGTCACGTAGCAATGCTATCATGATGTATGTGAGTCACATGTGTTTACAGAACATCATACTACACATTACTGATGTTTTTTTGGTCCAACTTTAAAATATATTAAATAGATATCTACTGTGAAATTGTATATACATTTTTTGGCACCCTCGGTATATGTAGTAATGTAAAAAGGCGGAACATTAGAGAATACTGCAATAAAGGCAAAATTAATTAAAAAGATAGATTAGCGCGACATGCGCTGTTTTTATTGTAAAAAAACAATCTCAGCTATACTTCAATTATCAGGTCATCCAATTATCTGATGACCGAAGGAGCAGTGGCGAGGATTGTATTGACTGATAACACATTACTTAGGGCCAGCCGTGTTAGGCTAGAGTCTGGGTAGGCGTGAGACTCAATTGAATATAGCAGTTCGGTAAACCCCGCTGGCCCGTTCCTACTCGATGCAGCCCTCCGCCGCCGAGTCGGTAAGCAGATAATTTGATGGCCCGATATTTAAAATAACGTCTTTCCGTGTAACTTGTGAACGTTATTTATGTGTGTCACTAACAATTTGTTCTATGCATACTTTTCGGTACTCATCTCAGTTGGATCCAGGATTTTATTGGATGGCCGGTGCAGAGCTAGCAGACCTGTTCAGCATTCACCAGAGTGCCTGCAACTTTCGAGCTTACAGCCTGCAGGTGTTGTACGGGGACTGTCATTATCAAAATCCTAGAATAAAACAAAGTTCTCTAAAACATGAACTGAATTAATTATGACGAATAAGGAAAGGTGAGTCACGACGTTGATCTAACAGAACAAAGCAAAGTTCGGTCGTTAATTTATTTACATAAAATTTTAAAAGGGTAACAACTGAAATGTTCAGGGAGAAGATGCATAAATGCTAATAGTAACTGAACTTTTTAAAATTACATTAAAGGGCAATTAAAACTTTTTTCTTACCTCCGGAGTGAAATTTATTGCCTTCTTTGAAAACGCGTGCCCTGAATACGAAAAAGTTCATAAAATTCTCTGACAGGAAACGTTTGTTGTTATAGGCGAAGGGACTAATATACGATGTCATAAAACGGATAACACATAAAAGAACTGGGGAACATAAATATTTAAGGACATATGACAACCTCTCAGTAGTTCTGACACAAGAAAGCCATCGCTATCTTCTTTTCTAATTACCACCATTTCGCTATCAATACTTTGAATGAGTGAATATGCTAATGCGACAGTTTGTAGCTTTGATTCCAAGATTTTGTCTGTAAGAAGTTTTCCTATTTAAAAATACATTATTCAATATAAAATACCTTCCTTTAATTTTGTTGTTGTCGGATTTGGTAAAGTAATCCACTTCCATCTATTTTCAAAGGCTTTCACAAATATTTTCATTAACCTAAGTTTAATGTGAAGATGCGAGAAAAATTTTAATCTAACAGCAACATGCGTTTAACTTTTCTTTCTACAGGCTCCCAATCTTTAACAACCTAACATTGTTTGTTTCCTGACTGTTCCACAGAGACAGAAAAGTCCAGGTTTTCAGAAACTCTTCTAAGCAACGCAATAAACCTAAGATCGGCACAAATTAGGTGGATGACAAACTTTCTAGATGCTCGATACATATGCATGTTTTAATATCCATACATCAATATCGATATTTTCCATTTTTTTACCGAATAAAACACAAATTTCTCTTTTATTATTCTGAGAGTATTAATATATCAAACAAATAGATCTGCATTTCCTTACTCACATAGCGCATTGTATTTTAACACCTTTACAATTATATATACGGCAATGATAAATGGTAGGTTCAGTACATTACTTTCCTAGCAATTAGCTTTGACAGATTATAATCTGTTTTAAATCTAGATTTGCTGTCCAGAATAGATGTAGATAAAGGTTGATTCATGTTTGAGATACGATGATGTTGATGAAGATAACGAGGATGATAACTTCGAAAGAACGGGTAGTTTTGTCCACTGTTCACTTTCCCTGTAGTGAATTTCTAAAAAACAATTTTATGAACTGAGGTGACAAGTTGCTTTAGGCTGCTAGCCTTCCGAAATTTTCCACCTCACGAAAAGCCCGTTTTACAAGTTCGGCAGCTGATGCGATTGTCACAGATTCCAATGTAAAATATTTCCACTAAAATTCACTCACATTATCAAAAAAAAAAAAAAAAAAAAAAAAAAAGTGGAAGTCACATCTTTTATCACTGACTTGAAATTAACAAGTAGATAGTAATGTAAAATGTGCTATCATTGACAAGGATGCTGAAATACAATATTGTTACTAGTCTGATCTGGTCTGCAGCAGAGGATACTTTCAGTACTTGAGCTTTGATCATGGCTGGTCCTTTGTGTCCTGACAGGAAGGGATGCATTGAAGTAGACAACGAGCGGTGACTGCGCGGACACAAATGGGGTCCGTAATATGTTTCCAGGTAAAACATCCCATGTCGGTGAAGCCCTCTCCCCTGAATTGTGTGAGCCCCTCAGAGGATCTACTTTCATTCCGGACGCTTGGGCCTAAACCTTTCCAAAGTGCAAGCCACCATCACCCAGCACCAGCTTACCTCACCCTGGTACTTTCGAACCTGTAGCAGAACCAACGGAATGAAATTATATGAAATAGAAGAATGGAAAATCAGTGGAATACAAATATCAGTATTCTCCCAAGTGACCAACGGGAACCACGAAAAAAAAAAATAAATAAAATAAAAAAATAAAAGTCAGGTTGGCTGGCTCAATGGAAATATAAGCTGGAACTTCCCGAATGCAAGTTTCGAGGGGTAACGCCTGAATCCCCTCGGTCGGTATTGCTTGCAATGCGTAACTTGTGATTAGATCACATGATATGTCTACCAAACGTCTGTTATATTACTAATCTGACTCAGAACGAGGTTATTATGCAGGCGAAGTGGGTTTTTTCATATTCCCGAATAGTGAAAAACAAGATAACGATAGCACGTTCAAAAATATCTACTTCAAACTGCAAATCAGCACGTTTTATTGCCCTGGAAGGTGGTGTTTAAAGACTTTTTTTTTTAGCTCAGACTATAGTCTATTTAGAAACTTGGGATGAATACACGTGTTTCTTGAGACCACTTTAAAACACACAAATTGTAACAACAGTGATTAAATTTCTATATTAACAAAGCATTAAAAAATTAATGAGCTCATGTACAGCGGTATTGCTCGATATCGATACTTTAATATCGAGAATCATCCTTAATCATAACGAATGGCTTTTTTAAGACAGCAGACATCGTTATACATGTTTCTTCGAAACCCACAGCAAGAAATAAAGAATTAATGGTATAACATTGTCATCGTGAAAAAATACACCCTTCAAAGGTAACGGAATCCAGAATCCATTTTCAGGACATAGAAAAAGTGCTTTTATTTTAAATGTTATTAAAGGAGGGCATTCTCTACATTTACAGATGATCAGCAAAGTGGCAGTGAGTGGGTATAAGACTGTCAACAATAATTTTTGCAATATCGCTCACAGCATTTAGTGAATTTTTGTTAAAGTGCACGCTGTTGCAAGATCTGTCTTACTAAGGAAAATAAAAACAAATTAGATTCAACTATATGCATGAAAAATACCACCCTCGTACCATGAAAGTTACGTTCATCATTGAAATGTAAAAACGAAGCATGTCAGAATTATCTATATTTCACCAATTACTCTATATTTAGAAAACTTTAAGATTTTATGAAACTGGTGTTTTAATATTACGAATGCATCATGTTACTAGTTTGATACATGTCCTTTTGAAATTCTTTGATTATTCTAATTTATTTTTACTTCTTTCCACGTCACGTGCTTGTCACATAGATTAGACGTAATATATGGTCAGCATTGCGCACTTATCTTTTGACGTAGACCAATTGTTAAATGTTTATTCCTCTAGAAGTTATTCATTTCCGTAATTCTGTAATAGAAACATAGCTGGCGTCGAATGGATTTTATCCTTGTATTCATCAGGGCCTTATTTCACGAAGCTCGTGAACTAATAAACCTAGTCATCATTCCAGTATTGCTTGTTTATTTTACTATTGTATGTTTCTAGAAATTATGAACGTAAACAAGTCACTAGTGTTTAACGCCCGTTTTAACTACTGAGGCATCACAGGTGGTGGACAATGATGATACATGAGATGAAATGATAAACTGGGAAAGGATATTTTTTAAGGAAGGAAGCGGTCCAGGCCTAAGTTTAGGGTACCTACCCAGCATTTGGCATTTATGAGGACAGAGGAAAACCTGGAAAAAAACTCAGTCAGGAAGGACGGTCTTGGTTGGAATCGAACCCTAGACCTCCCGCTAACGAGTCCGCTCTTTAACGATCTCGGCCACTCGTGGCGGTAAGTTACTAGTGTGAGGATCGATATTATAAGCATGCGATTTTGTTTTATCAATGTTCCATTTCACGAAAAATATGCTCTTGTAATAATGTCAATTGTTAACTAGTGGAATTCTGTCGTGAATATCCAAGGTGAAATAACAAACTAGTGTACACATTTTAGGTTAGGTATCGATTCTATCAATTAAGCATTATAATTATAAAGCCTATTAAGGTTTATTTATGTAATATGTGGTCTTAAATCCACCATCCATTCGCAAAATTTTTTCACCTGAATAAAAACCATAGAAACTGAGTTACTTGCATCGTTATTTGTAGATAATAATATGAATGTAAAGTAAAAGCACTTACCATTGTAGCTTAATTGATGTTTGGCCAAAATTTGTTCCCCGCAGCGCAACCTTTCTCCCGATGTAATCAACCCCAACGCTTTCATGGTTGCGTTATTATTTTTCACATTTCGTCTTTGTCTTTATTCGTAATTTTGTCGGAAAATTGCCCAATTGTGTTCATTAAATAAATGCAGCACTGTTACTTTGTTTTGAATACTAACTTTTTTTTTACGATGTGGAAAACGTAATGCTATTTCTTGGCTGGAATATACCTACGATTTTGTTTACCTGCCACGAAAACAAAATCGCAGCAACAAACAATCCACAGAGTAATAAATATCCCCGAAACAGCTTTCTCTATGCTTGGATACAGTCGCTACAGAGTTATATTGACAAGTGACTAATGACGAAATGGTAAGATTTTACCATTGTGGAATAAATGTTACAGAAACATGTTTTATTAGAATTGGCGAAATTATGGCTAGTAACTAGTAAATTAGTAAACTAGTTGTTTCGTGAAACACGGCCCAGATCGCAATTTAAACTCAGGCAGCATACCTAATTTTTAAGTTCCACTTGTTTACAGAAATTTCGACTTGGATTAATATAAAAATCTTATAAACAGTTTTCAAGAATTCGTTTGACATATTACTGATTTATGTGAAGCACAAATAACAGAAAACATTTAAACGGTTTGCTATGGGCTAGAGTTAATTAATTATTAATAAATTAATAATAATACTACTCATCGCGTGATTTGGTGACGTTATAGGCTATTTTAATATGAATAATTGGTATAGACCTTATTTTAGTCCTGTAGTTACGATGTTGTGCAATGTTGTATTATTTTGTCTTTGGAGACCAAAGTAGTTAAAATAAAAGTAATAATCACAAAGTAATGTGTGGCTGGAAAAATTTAAATAGTCAAATAATCAAAGAAATAGGGAGCATTCTAAAGGCCTATAATCCCCCTTTACGGTGCCTCAAATCTCTGGTTTTGAACGACGCAGTAAAACTTGCCAATCAGTTTCAGGTCTGTCCTTCTCGAGAAAGTCGTTCTACTAGTTACTCTTGTAATAAAATTGATATCCCAGATTTTGGCAGTTAGGAAAAATTATGACATAGAGAATAGACCAACAAACTGCACTTGTTACAGCCAGTTGCCTTCGCCCAATGAAATATTTCATGATAAATCAAAAACGAAACAGTCCTTATTATGTTGTTCCCAATTTTGCACAATCAATTAAAATGAAACAGATGTTTTGCCCAGCGGCAATACGAACACTGCAAGCCAGGAAGCTCAGGTTGCATCACAGTCGAGTCGCAGTGAAAGTGCAGTCCCTCGTCACTGCGCCGGTCATAAGATAATTGGATGACTCGATATACATACAATTATTGATATTACCCTTGATATTAACGTATGTCCAACAAAGTGATAATTTACATCGAGGGATGTTTGCTAGGATGGTACAAAGGAGGCTCAACTTCTTTTGTTTACACAGATTTTGCATGAGGAGTGTTATTTCTCTAACAGCACACACCTTCTTCTTGTTGGTTGTTCTATTATAAATGATACCATTCTCAAGTTTTTCAAGTTTTATTCATGTGAAACTTATATTTAGAAGTCTAACCAGATGAATGTCTTCATTTAAACATTAACTTTGTTGTGTACATTTTCACCTGTTATCTGTTATGGCTCCAGTAAATTGCTTTTGAGCCTGCCACATCTTCTTCATTCGATATTTCTCTTTCATTGCTTCTGTCCCACCTTTCAGCATACTAAGCCCCCTATCCAAATCCTAGGATTAATTTCAGTTCACTCTAGAACGCGTGTTTTAAGGTTTTAGCTTCTCTTTATGTGGCTTACCTTTCTTTTTTTTCTTAGCTCTCCTGCGTATTGATGTTTCGCCTCCAAGATGAAACTGTACGTGAAACATTATTCATTTTTCTTTGACGTTTTCACATTCATGTAATACTCCAGGTGAGTCGACCGTGCCATCACAATAAAATATTTCCGTTGTGTCAATTCCAAAACTAAATTTCTCTACAATCGGACTGTCTCAAAGAAAGGTCATTCGCTTATATGGTCAGTTTTTTATGGGTGACCCAAAATATATTCCATTTTTACCGTTCGGTGTCGACTACCAAAGGCACTTGCATTTATCAATGAAATGAATTGATAAAAGTGAAATGTAATCAATTTATCATAATAGAAAATCTGGAAAAAGGAACGCGACACCAGCCGCCATATACAAATTACCGTGTATAAGAGGATTGGAAATAAAATTAAAGCGATAAAAATGTATATATTGCACGGAATACAAATATATATATATATATATATATATATATATATTGCTGCTACCTCATATATATTTATTTGTTAACACCATAATGAATATTTTATAGAAGTTCCAGCTACAACCCAGGAACTTCTCTCACAGAGGCATTCAATTACAAGGGGGTATCTCAACAGAAACAGCGACTACGTCTAAGATCAAGATTATTGTACTTTTCCACTAAGTGTTTGGTTTATAAACGATTGACCTTCACACATGTCCAAAAACTTAAAACTGTTAACAAACTGATAGTCTATATAATATTTACATCTTATATAACTCTAAATTTTCTGCGCCTCGTTTTTATAGAACTAGTCTAATAATCTTCCACATTTTACCGCTTAAAGTGAAGATAAAAAATTAATAAGTAATTCACATTAGTAAAAGCTATTATAAAGCAAATGGTTTCCATTCTGTAGGAACGAATCTTAAAATCAGGGAACGCACGAAGGTCAACTTTGTTAATTAAACTTCCTCTAACTAACCCGATTTTTCATTGTGTCTAGATGCCCGCTTATCCGACTGGATGCCCATTATGCGATTTGCTCCAGAGTTTTGTTATTCGTCCTAAAAAGATGAATATTTTACACTGTCACGAATTCGTGAATTCATTTCTTTGTCCCAGAGATCTTTGACAAGCGGCATATATTGTATCCTTCCACGCTGCAATCGAGTCTGCTTCAGAAGGAAATGAGAGTAAAATCTTGAGCAACGTGAAAAACAGTTTATCGATTCTGTTTCTGTTAAAAGCACGTAAAGCATACAAACCGTTAGCTTGCTCACTTTTGGAATATGGGGCTGCGTGCTGTGCTGGGACCCATAAAGACTTGAGCCTATTAAGGTATTACACAGAAAACAACGTGTGGTAAAACTGCATTATGCGGTAAAAGTAAAAACACTACATTGGAAAGCGTTTGCTCAAAGTAGAAGCCACGCTCTGCTCTTGTTTTGCTTAAACCTTGTGCAGGCTAATCGGCCTTAGATTTAGTTCAATTTGCAATATGGCTTTTGAAATACACCAATTTAATCTAAGAAAGGAAATGTGTGTGCAGTAGGACCACAGTAATATTTGAAATTCTTTGTCGATCCCTGAGGTTCAACAGTACAATTTAGCTCTTCCAGTTAATATATGCTAATTCACTAGGAATGTATTAGTAATAGCAAAATTTTATCATTTGTGTGGTATTTTATTATTTGCCATGCTTCAAACGATATCTTGCAACTAACCCATAACAAAATATCGGATATTTTTGCATTTTACTTAGCCAAAACAATGCACGTTTACAATTGCTTTATTTACCAAATAATAATTTGGTAAAAAATGAAGTCGTTCACTAAAAATGAGGTTTACTGCTATAATGACGCAAGTAATAGAGAAACGCAAGAATTCAACCAGTCAGTATTTGTGGATTTTACAAAGGTGTTCGAAATATTTGAGCACGTACCATTATTGAAAGCCAAGGCACGAAAGAAAGGTATATGTCAATTCTGGAGAAGAGTTATTTAAACACATCTAAAATTCAATTGAATAAACGAGAAATAAATTTTAAATTAAATTGGAGGTGTAAGACAGGGAGATTCAGTATCTCCAAAAAAGCTTATTTCCCTTTTGGAAGATAAATTTAGAAAAATGGATCACAAATACAGCTTAAAAAAAACAGTAGAAAGCTACCCAATGTCAATATTTGCTTCTACAGCCCACTCCAGCAGAAATGCAATCACTACTGAAAGAACTTAAAACTATTATAGCAACAAAACAGGGCTGCAATTGAATCAACAAAAAACTAAACTAATGACCAACGCCTTGCAGCAAGATATAGGTAATAATTAATAATATGAGACCAAAATACGTGATAACTCTTATAGGCAAAATATGGTAAAGAAATATCACCCTGCATTGCAGCTGCATGGGCAAAAGTGTGGAAGCTATAATACATACTTTTGAATAAATTACATGATATGTAAGTAGAAAGAGAAATAATGAACTTTTTTTTATTAGTGTTTAACGCCCGATTTTACTACTGAGGCACTACAGGCGGTGGACACTGATGATACATGAAATGAAATAGTTAATTGGGAAAGGATTTTTTTTTAAAGGAAGGAAGCATTCTAGACTTAAATTTCGAGTACCTCCCCGGCATTTGACACTTAGGAGAACTGATGATAACCTGAAAAAAAAAAACTGTCAGGGAGGACGGTCCTGGTGGGATCGAACCTCAGGTTTCCCGCTCACGAGTCCGCGCCTTAACGGCCTCGGCCACAGGTGGCGGTAATGAAGGTCTGCATCCTCCCACCTCTTCTATACGAATCTCAAACATGGAACCTACCCAAAAGAACAAAAATATACAATAGAAGTATGCCAAAGAAAAATTTTAGGTAAAGGACAAAATATCAAACTAGCAAATACCTTTAAGATGCAAATAGACAGAACATGTGATGCGGCAAGACTCCAATAGACGGATTTTCAAAACCACACTTGGGTCCGTAGAATCGGCAAAATAAATGCAGAACGCTAGACAACAGGAAGATCTTCGACAGCAGGGGACCGGGAGCAGTGCCACTTGTTAATCAAGGAAATGACAACGAACATGAATGGATCTTTCCTGAAGTAGCTAACTGCAACTGTCTAAAATCAGCTTTCATTTGACATAATCCTTGCCCATAAAAGATGTTCCGGGTTAGTCCTAATTAGATCTTAACTATTTGATTTTCATTTATTCATTCTTATATGCAACATCATGACTAGGCATATTAAGCACTTAACACCCAGTTAAACACACTCAAACTAATAAATCAATAGGAACAAAGCACGAACACAAGTTATAAGCCACCGCTCGGCAGGTAAATAACTGAAGAGAGACAGACTTAAGGGGAGAGTGTGGTTTGTAGCTCATGATTTATTGTACCCCTCTTCCTCCTGTTGTTCAGCACCAACACACCGTCACGGGTGGCCGAGGTCGCTAAGGCGCGGACTCGTGAGCGGGAGGTTTGGGGTTCGAATCCTGCCAGGACCGTCCTCCCTGACTGAGGGTTTTTTGCCAGGTCTTCCTCAGTCATCGTAACTGGCAAATGCCGGGGAGGTACCCTAAATTTAGGCCTGGAACGTTTCCTTCCTTAGAAAATCCTTTCACAATATATAATTTCATTTCATGTTTCATCAGTGTTCACCGCATGTGGTGCCTCAGTAATAAAAACGGGCGTTAAACACCATAAAAAAAGCACCAACATAACTTCATTTCGCTTCATCCTGGTTTAGTGCTTAGAAATGCCGATGTCTAGTCATTACATTAAGCAAACTGATATCACCTGGAAAAGAACTTGTCGGAGATACCTTTAGGAAGATCTCATAAGCAGGCATTTTACTCAGATACCTCCATGCTCGTTTTGCGGTATGAACTTTTCTATTGTCTATTAATGAAGAAAAGTTGGTAACCAAAATGGAATTGTTTTAATTATTTTTACATAACTAAGAGCATTTCTTTATGAAGTAAGTGAGGCCTAGATTTTTAGTGTACCGTTTGCCAAGTTGCTTTGATATTTTGCAAAACGTTTCAGAAGCATCCTGATTACAGAATAAATTTGTTCTATTATGTTTAAATATATTTTTTAATATTCTTTAGCTACCGTTGTCAACATGGGAATTATTACACTTAAGTATTTTATGTAACAAACTGACTTGTGGACTTTACATAGCATGGAAAGGGACCTATTGCCATAAATAAACTGGCAATAGAGATTAACAAGGGAAACAAAATGGTTTAAATGCCTTTTACAGTTTTAGGAAAAATAAATATTGTATATCGAAATATGGCAACACTGCTTAAAGTTCTGTAGTGGCTAACTTATGTAAGTGTTTACAATGCACTAATTGCAGATACTCAGTATGTTTGCGAAAACAAGTTCATAACTTGCGTTGCTCACTTTTTACAAATCTTTGTTAACATCAGCACTACGAAAACATGTTCATTGATTCCAAATCTAATTTTGCGAATTCAAATAAATATTTTCAGGTGAATTTGCATCGAAACGCTTTGAGTTAGCAAAGGACATTGATTGTTTTATTTCTGTTTGTTTATCCATTATTAATGAGAATATATGAATTCTGAAGTATTAACATAGTACAACATATCAAATATAATGCAGAAATGAGTTCTTTTTGGGGAGGGAGGCAAGCTACACTTAAACGCCCAAAATGATATTAGAACATTTTGTTCCATTTGTAGCTTGGGATCACCTCATAAAATAATGGCACTGAGTTCCCTTCCAGCCTGTATAGAGGATTTCTTAATAACCTACGTTAATTAAAGAATTGTGTAATATTTTATACTCTATGGGAGAAAGATACAGCTCTTATTGTGAGTTCCGAAAATATTTCCATACACTGAAATTTGAATAATTCGATGTATTGTCAAAGTCATCTTGATAAGTCAATAATTTCTTTTTTCTGCAGTTTCAGTCAGTATGTTACTAAATAATTTTCTGAGATGTGCTATATAATTTATTAAAAATTGCAATTTAAACCAAGGAATTTGTGTCTGCATTTTCTATACACGACGAAGCATTTCATTAGAGAAAAACCTGACAATATTTGATGTATCGAGAAATAATTTCCAATTCCTGGTCATATGATATTTTTCATCACAATAAACTCAGTTTAATAAGTCATTTAGTTTTAGACAATCGGTTTTTAAGAAGAATTTGAGAGAACCTGTACCTGGCACCCCCCACAGTCAAAAAAGTGTTTAAAGAATGACAATCGGCGAAGACAAAAAGAGTACAAATCCAATCCTAAAGTAATGTAACAAAATTCTGTAAGAATATTAAGTAAGACACCTTTTACTTTAATATATGCCGGTTTCTATACGGTATCCCAGAATCGCCAGATCATTTTCCGGAATAAACAACCCAATTTATAGGGTAAGGGTTGGGTAAAGAAGCAACTAATTTAACAAACGTCAATATCTAACTACTGACAACTTTCTATAGATATTTCGCGTATTTTTATTTCAAAATGGCTCTCTTTGTATCGCTGACTATCATTGCATAAATGCTTTACCCATGTGAACTGACTCTAAATTCACCAGATTCATATCAACTAAAAGAAATTTTATTTAACACAGGTATTAAAGTAAAGGAATAACACAATAGCTGGCATCGATTGAATATTAGTTATGTGGTTTATTTGATAATGAAAATATTATAGAGAGAATTACAAGACAACATCGTATTTACATAACTTCTAATTTTGTCCATCTCTAAACTTACAAGATGCAACTAATATGACACGCGTACATAAAAGTACATGGCGGCATAGCTTGAAAATATATACGGCGATTGTATACATGAAAGGAAAATGTTTTCGCGAAATTTAAGTTTGCATAAAAGCATCTTCGCAGTTCAGATTCTATGAATTTAACTATTGTCATTATTTGGGAGCTGGAAGCACAAGCCGTTTGCATTCTCTTGTACTGGCAGGAAATTCAGTGCTAACTTGGCTAAGAGAAATAAGAAAGAATGATTGATTCTGTTAACTTTTGTGCAGATGATATAGGATTAAGGCTTTGGAAATTGCACACATTATTTGTTAAACAATACTTCAAATTAATTTTATATCTTAAAATGATTTTTATTGTTTTAAAGAGGAATACAACACATTTTAAAACACTGAAATTATAGAAAGTTATGATAATGCATGCCGTTATCATTTAACATTTAAATCCCGAATGTACAGTTTAGAATACATTGCTGTAAATGTATTGAAATGTAAAATATTCAGAATGTGTTTAATGCTAGTAATAACTTGAATTTACTCTCTTCTCTTTTTCACTACTGTAGTGTAAATTTTGTCCAGCTGCCTAAATGTATTTCAGGAATTATAGTCCAGCTACATTATATTATTGATAATTGAGAAATATTCGACATTGCAGAACACTTAGGCTTTCAAAACAATGTGTGAAACGCTTTAATTGTGTTGAAGCAACCTGTATAGCTTCTAATATATTTATATGTTGCTGACTGTGGTAAATTAGTTTAATTGTTGATTGTCATGCTTGTCGAACATCCGATTTTTGATAGTTTAGTACATTTCGTTGAAATTTTATTTCGAAGCGTCTTTGTTACATTTATTTAGTGACGCATATCTTGGTGCTCACAGGGCCTACACTTGCAAGGAGAGCTGTTAAATTATTTTGGAGTTTAATGACCATTTTATTATGTAATCATGGATGGGAAATCCACTGGCGGTTACGTTGTCGCATTACGGTAAAGACGAGATCAACAAGCAGCATCCTGGCCTTGGAACACATTTATGTATGTTTCCTCTGGTCACTTAGGCGAATGCTAAATATTAACTTTCAGCGATATTCCTTGTCTCTCATACCCTCTCATTTCATTTCCTTGTTAATCGTTTCAGGGTTGCAAGGCCAGGCGACATGTGTTGGTGATGAGCGTCGTGCAGTGGTGGAGTCTGCTCAATGGAAAACTGCTCTGGCGCTCTGATGTGACAGGAGTCCTCCCGAGGGGCCCAAACTCCTTGAAGGGGGTCTTCACCGGCGCCGTAATCTGCCACCCTAAAAATCTGGCCGCTCTTTTTACCCCATCCTCCCAGAGTTTTTGCGCTTCCGTGCTGAAATTCTCCTCCGTATCACCCAATCCAACAAGCAGCATGTCTGAAGTAAATAAGGCGAATGTTAGATGGGTATTCCCTTCCTACAAATATTGCGCTCTCCCATTTCTGTTACAGGATCGAAAGTGCCATGATGAGGTGGATTGACACGTTGTGACGGCGGCTTGCGCTTTGGAAAGTTTTCTGCGTCGCCCTTCTGAGGGGCTCGAATTCCTCGGAGAGGGACTCTGCCTGCGTCGAGGTATTCTATCTGCAAACAATATTAGGGACACAGTCTCAGTTCGAGCCTCAAAGCCTTTGCCTTCCTCCCTTCCTCTCGGAGGCAAAAACGGCCAGACGTTGAGCAAGGCTGAAGTACCGGAATATTCCTCTTGTTCATAACAATCCAATCAAAATGTTTCGTGTTTCTTTGATAGAAACCTTGTAACTGTATTTTTCTTTTCAATGCCTATTAATGCAGAAAATGTATTGAGCATCCCCAAAACTCCAAAAGTTTAACTATCAATATCAAGAAATGATTAAATTGGATCCACGAATCAGGGCCTAAACGACTAACAACCAGTTTAATATGTTGTGTCATCTTTGGCTTCACTATAGTAAATAACACATTTATCTCTAGGTCCAAAAGACAAACTTCTGTCTTGGCCAAGACACGATGAGTTTTGCGGAATAGAAATCTTTTCAAATTTTGTAGCTCCGAAGGAGAGGTACAGATGTGTCTTATGCTAGAGAGCCACTGTTATTATATGTACACAACGTTCATAAATGTCTTCTATGTTTGCAAAAATATTATTTGATGAAAATTTATGAGAATATTATTTCGTAAGACCGTGAAAGAAAAGAGGCCCCACTGAGATGGTGTCGCACCCTAAGCCATTTTTGTTAGGCCGAAACCCGAAGGTAGCAGTGAAACAAATGTTATGTGTTGCCAGACGATAATCAATGAAACTCCGCCATGAGTGGTCCGCTATTTGTAAGGCTTCCGCTAAGGTCATTACAGGAGTAGTACCTAGAAGATATTTCCAGAGGACGTGGGTTCATATTCGATTAGGGTAATGCCATGGGGTTAGTTTCTTTACAACATTTATCACGTGCACACATGCTAGATTTTGCACTCAATCGTACTGTTCAGCTTCAAGGCTTCAGATCCAGATATTGTCAGTTAAGGTGGATCATGGGATAAAAACTAATAATGGCACATGGAAATTGATATCACTTACATGTTGCAGAAGTTTGCTAGTTGTATGACGAATCACTACAACATTTAAGAGCAACCAGCTGTCAAGTTAATGCAAAATGCGACGCTGTAACTTTCGATCCATTACACTGAAATAATATAGTTTTTCGAAAATTAAATTTATATAACATAAAGCATGGTACACACATACTATATATATACATTTTATCTTAATCCAACTTGACTACCATATTATGTCAAACATTCGACTGCAGTCCAAAAGGAGTCTGTGAGCATGCCGCCTGCCTCTCGAACACGTTTCTTCAGCTTCTGGAAACTTCTTCCTCTCGTGACTTGAACCCAGGCAAAAAAAAAAAAAAAAAATAAAAAAAAAAAGTAAGAAAATTAAATCCGGTGGACGTGAGTGTCCTATTCGAAGTGAACCTGGGCCTATTTATGTGTTAGGAAATTGTCGGTTGAAATGGTCTCTCACATATATCCCCTTTTTGAAAGACATCAGTGTTCACAATGCTAGCCGAAAATTTCCGAATACATTCTTGCTGCAGCTCTGTACATGTCAAACAGCTAAATCGAGCACTGACAAGAGCCACTTTCCTCTAAAAACAGCATTTTGTACTGATAGTCTGAAATTAAAAACACCAATGTTTACAGGACATTAGTTTTAAGTTGATTGTGGTCATGTTGAAATAAGAAAAAGGTACACATGCATAGGTATACAGTTTTTCAGTTCATACTCATTTTCATGCAGTCAAGTTGCACTTTGTGCACTGCAAACTCCAGACTTGCATAGGTTGTCTCCAGTCTCTCCCTAATCTTTCCACAAAGAATAAATTAGAACCTTTTGGGTGCTTGGAGATCAGGACATAGAGGCTGTAGATCAACTGGCAAAAGAAGGAAATAAGATTGCCTTTGTAGGATCAGAATCTTTCTGCAACGTTAACTAAAACCGTAGTATATCAAGGACTAAGAAAAACATGAGTTAGAACAACTTTTCCAGTCAAGAACTGTGTTAAAAGTCTAATAAAACATCCGATAGCAATGTAACGAAGGATCTAATGAGTAGGGATAGACAGCAAACCAGGAAAGCTACTAAAATTACTGGACAGGGCATTCCGGAAACACCTATACACGATTGGACTCTTCGAGGAATTTTCTATGCCGTCTTTTTGAACAGTCTGACGAGACGGTAAACCATATCTTACTAGAGGGCGAATGGCAAAGATCGTCTATATTAGTTTAGAATGCTTTAGGACATATAATTCCTAAGCTTGTAGAAAAAATTCCACAGCTCAACAAAGTTTTTGGTCTGAAAAAATAACGTTAAGATCAAAGAAATGCACTAAAAGCCCTTTACACGATCCCAGGTCAATCAATCAACCTATCTATCAATTAACGATTACAAACTCTATATACATGCCATATGTATTTTATTTACAAAAAACATTGTTTCATAAAAATGAATCGAAATTTTTGTCTACTGTGTATTATAATTACTATTGACTGATACCCTAATGTCATTCATTAAATAAGGCATTATTAGCAAACATTTGCCATAAAAATAAAATATTACTGTATTATTTTGTAGGATCAGTTAATTATTACAAGTAATATCACGAGATGGTCTGAGATTACCGATAAATTCATTCACTACGTTCGTGAATTTATCTGGAAAGCTCATACCCTCGAATAATATTTAATGATATTTATTAGGACTATTTCACGAATAAAATAATTTAAATACAATTCCTCTAAACTTGACTTACAGAATTGTAAATTAATATAATAAAAAATAAAAGTTATATATATTTGAAATACGCGTATAGATTATTAACACATGTATAAAATGATATACTTATGAATATATATTCTATTCAGAAACCGCGAGACTGAAATGGACAAAAGTCGACTATTATAATCGTTACCGTTTGATTTTCTAATATCAATTGAGGAAAGAAAGAATAAACAAAAGATAACATACAGTGCCTATTTTTCTTTGTATTCTGTGGTTTGGAATTCCTAATGATAAGTCCAATTTGCACATTTGACACATCACCAAAACGCTTTGAGGAACCCAACATTTTGCGTTATGATTGTCGATTGTCCATGCTTTTGTTGCTATCAATAGCTCCCCACCGCCTCTTGCAAAAGTGGCCAGTGATGTGCGTTCAGGAATTATATAGTGGAGTAATAAAGCTGGCTGCATTGACCACAGAAAAAATGCACGTCGCGTGATAAAACAGATTTGATATATATTTTTTCAATAATTTTACTCCGTAATCCAGCTGTGATTGGTCAAAATTTAAAATTGTGTTTTGTTTTATTGGTCCATTTTAAGATGACGTCACATGAGTGAAACATTAAATATACATTTTCAAAGCATATTCATGTTACAAAAATGTAATTTTAATGGAAAATGTGCAAAAAGGCCCATTAAAATCTAAAAACCATGTTGTACTCGTATCTTATTATGAATATTGAGCTATTTTCAGTTTGCTTTCCCTAATGACCTGGTTTGCTTGCAGTTAATTGAAAACGGGTCAGTATGTAATCCGATTAAACGGTGACCTAGCCTGAAAGCAATCCCAGTGAAATGTCCCACTGCAACGCCAGCCGATCTATGACCGTGTTGTACATAGTAGTTGGTGTTTACTACCGGCACTTCATAATTGCGTCCTTCACAGCTTTATTCCATGAAAATTTTCTCTCGGTATATAAAAAGTTGCAAAATCACAGAAATACACATTCGGACTCAATGAAGGGTGATTTATGAAGATGAATTATATAACCCGGCACTATCATGTGAAGATGATCACTAATTTTGAGATCATTCAGAGAGCGTCGCATTTAATATTTCGCGGTCGTGTGTTTTCGCGCACCGTATGACTGTGATGGAATCCGTCTCTCGCAGATTTTGACAAAAAGCTATAACGCCTTGCCTAAAAAAGTGTGCATGGACATTAAATTTTACGGAATCAGTAGCTTCCAGTGGCAGCTTTGATACTTACATTCATATTCTAAATAACGACACCACGTTTCAGTCCCCTCGATGATGTAAAACAGCAAACATTTTGCTATTTCTGAAAATTTTAAAGAACCTGCAATACCACAGTCATTTGATCCTCTGTAGGCCATCCCGAGGGCATACTCATCCTATTAGGTGCCAACCTAAATTCAGAGATCTTACCTTCTTTAGTTATTCCTTTTTGAATGTAAATTACCTCCTCCCTAAGGAGTTCATTCATAGATCGCGCAAGAAGCGCGAGAAGTTGTATCATCTTCATATTAGTAACAGTAGGATATGACCACCTCTTTGGCCTAGTGGTTAGTTTTGCTGACTGCTGGGCGGGAAGTCCGGATTCGATTCCCGGTACCTACTTAGGAATGTTTAATTTAGAGAGATTTGGAACTGGGCCCAGCCTCGTGAGGACAATTGGAAAGCTGCCGGATGGAGAGGTGGCGTTCTTCGATCACGAAAGCCGCGTGATAGGCGACCGGCGGAGTGCTGACATGCTGATCACTGCCCTCTATCAATGAAGTCATAAGACGGAGGTAGAGGAAGCAGAGGTTGCCGCGGCAGGCTAAGGCTCACCTCGGGCTGTAGCGCCAAATGAGAAGAAGAAAAACATTAGGATATGCTGGAGACAGTATGAAAATCAGAAGTTGTATATATGCCCAATGATTAATTTTAAAAAGGACTGCAAATATTAGATATTATAATTATATATTACAATTTGCAATACTTTGAAATTTACAAGAGATCACATTTTTAGTGTCTAGAAATTTACTTGCGTTCTTCAATAATTTGCAGTAAAATGATGACATCACTATCACTTTAGAACTGAATTAAGAAGAAACTAGTTCTGCAGCATCATATACAACATTTACAAACTATATGTTCATCGTTTGCATTACATATATCGGGGTGATTTTGAAGAAAATTTGGGGAAATATTTAATGTGACAAACAATTCGCGGAATTTGATGTGAAAAAATTACTAAGATGGCCTTGTCACTTCAGTTATTGAAGAATTAGCCTCAGATGGAACTTCATAATCTAAAAATGCCAAGTCGGTTAACGATTTACTTAAATACCACTGGGACTTTTTGAGAGCAATTTTGTAGACACTTTTATTTCTTGCTGTGTTGTCCGCTAGTTTCTTCTCTTGAAGATGCGGAGCTGATATTGAGGACGGGCTAGAAAACCACGCCCTTCAAATGTGCTGCCACTGCAAATAGGTTTAATTGCCTGAGTTCTTGCAATTACTAGCAGAAGCTGTAATTAAGTTCAGTTATCCCCATGTCGCACGTTAATAAGCTCCTGGGTCATAAATGGGAGTTGTACCGGAAGCACCAAGATGCATAATTGCTAACTGTAGTAACTTTATAGGCAACCTTTGGTCAGTTGACTAGTGGGGAAATTTAATAGACTCTTCTCTAAGAAGTTCTAAATGTTCTTTTAAGAATTCATCACTCATACCACTGTTCTGGATTTAGAACATTCCAGGCATTGGTATTTTTTGAAATGTGTGCACCTTGTCCTTTGGGAGGTTGTATTCTCTTTAAAGCCTTATATATAAAAATGTTATCATATATGCGCATTTATTTATTACGGTTTTTACTAATTAAAGTCAAAATGTAATTACAATATTTTGTGGCAACATTGAATCTGATTGTGCTACATCTAAACCTTTATTAATTTTTCTTTATCTTTTTTAATGTAATGGAATATTTTTAAGATGCAAGACTAAAATAGCCTCCACCTTCTGCCCTAAGGGCATAAGCTGTTAGCCATGTATCCTTCATCTTGTTATTTATTGTACTGTACAGTTACAAACATCATATGAGTGGATATCAAATTCTTGTGTACATTACTTTAAGCAGACACGAGGCATATTAACAATTGACTGATGGTTACAAAATGACGGTATATCTCTTGACCTATTAATTTCGTTAACAAGAACAGTTTCTTTTCATGTCTCAGAATCGTCTGCATTTGCTACTTTTCATTTAGCCAATGTTTGTTTTTCGCGTTGTAACATAAACGCTGTTTCAACGAAACAAATTATAAACGGCTGTGTTTTATAATTATTACTGGCTGTTCCGAATGTCTAAAACACCTTTACTTCACATCCCTCAAAGCTGACACAAATTCAATGATGCCCAAACCTACCGTGTGAAGCTTAGTAATCGCATTAGATATACCATGATGTAAAGCGAATTTACTGACTATGAGATAGAGGCACATAATTCATTATATCGATTATTGGTGTTGCACTTTGTGATCAAATATAGTAGACAGCATCAAGCTTTATCTCTATCTAGCAAAGTCTGAAAAGGGAGAAAGAGACAATGATGGAGCTAGCTAATTGTAAGGCTCAGTCGTCAGTGAAGTATTGACAAATATTTTATATTAGACAGTAAATTATTAGCATCTTAAACTATCCACTGTTTATTTTGCTAATTTATGTAGACTGTTGGCAAAATGCACATGTTAACATTTTTGTCATACAGGCTTGCTTAGCAGTTTTAACCATTAAAAGAAGAATTGTGAAGATTAAATCTCGTTTGTATGGTGCAAAGAACTGCATCATTCAAGTGACTGACACTTTGCAGAACTTCACTGCTCATCAAGAAAGTTTCATCTAAATTACTGCAGCGGAGAGTTTGTTATATAACCTTCCTTCAACACCCGTTGATGTGGCCAGTACGTGTTGTCAATTATCCTATCGGCCTATTTTTCTAAGTGCATTCCCGTAACAGATTCGGTTTGTTTTTGTATAATATTAATTCTGCTAATACACAAATTCTTGAAACATTGCTGTATTGGTACTCCTGATCATTTTATACAATTCCTTCTAGAAGACAGAATTTCGTCTATGGTACTTTCATTTGGTTGCCTTTGTTTTATTCGTTTTCTGGCGGTTTGCTTTTCTCCTGCTTTACTGTATTTACTGTATAAATATCGTGCAGCATAATGAAAAACATTTCCACTTTTTTTTTATTTGGTTTATTTAAGGACGCTCTTTAACATCTCAGGTAATCAGTGTCCCATTCAATTCAGGGCGTGAAACGGCCGACAAATTTTGCTCAGAGGCCTCTTCTTTCAGGCTTGAGGTTCTTTTTCGTGCCGTAAATGTACTACACGGGACCCACGACTTTACTTCCCTTCCCAAGGAAGTCATACTTAGGATTTTTACGCCAGAAAAAAATCCATCGGTCCTGGCCGGGTTTGAACCCGCGATCTTGGGTTTAGGAGTTTTCCAGTTTTGATTTTCACCTCACAAACTTCAAAATAGGGATGTTTGATCATTAAAAATGTTCTTAGTAATTTACTTGGAAAATCGCTAGCTTCTGGTAATGAACCATATATATTTTTGAATAAATTTCTCATCCGAATACTTGTTCAAATGAAAGACATCTTTATTCAGGTCAATACAAAGATTTGTAAAAACCATTGAGGTAATTTTCAAGAAAATGCGCCCCTGTTTCCATGATTGATAATATGTGTCCTTGGAACGGAAACTTGGACTTTTGGAATGCTGATGAGTTACTAAAAATCTGGATTTGCTTGCTAGTGAAGCAGATATGAAGATACTCTTAAGGTAAATATTTACCCCAATTTTTTTAGACACACCATGAAGAAAAATGACGAAGTTATATGGTGACAGAGAAATTAAAATTAGATGCTGTTTGTATCATAAAAAATAATTTACATTCTACTTATCTCTTGACATTTCATAGGAGGTAATGCTTGAGACTCACATTCGGAAGGTTCCGGGTTCAATTTTTGTTGGGTCGACCATTCTAACCTAGAGATTTTCGTGGTTTCCCCCAGTCACTTAGGTGAATACTGGATATTTACATTCCATGAATATTCGGCTCTCCCATTTCATTCCGTTAGTTCTGTTTGCGGGTCGAAAGCACCAGGGCGAGATGGGCTGACTTGATGGGATGGATGGCTTGTGCCCAAGCTTCTGGTATGGAATTGCAACTTCTGAAGGGCTCGAACTCATTGAGGGAGAAGACTCCACCAGCGTAAAACGCGCAATCACCGCCCGTAGATTTTGGCTACTCGGTGTCACCCTCACCGTACCCCTTCCTCCCGGAGAGTCCCATTGGGAGAGTAGGCTCAAGTACCGAAGTATCTTCTTCCGCCCCAAAACATCGAATCCAAATGTATATATAAACATAAACAATTGCAATAAAATTCGGCATACTTATATGCAGGCTGGAGCAAGAATATTTGACACATTGTAACATTGAATAAAGAGTGTACCTTTTCTTAGATATCATTCAAATGTCGCTCTAACGTATACTGTTTCATGGAAATACCTGCAGAGGTCCTGTTGTCGCAATATCTCCATTCTTTTGTTTCTCAGTTAGCGTTTCGCCACGGCCGAGCATGAACGTTTATCTGTTGCGCAGAGTGTTAAAGTAGTTATCCTTTAAACTAAATTGAAAAGCTATTCAGCAACTCAAAGAAGATTTAGGGCAATATTCCATACGCATTGGGCTTCATCAAGAAACACAATGCTCCGATTTTCACAGAAAATTAGGAGAGAAAAGCAGTTTGTTGGAAGAAAAAACGACCTCGGGCGACACCTGTTCGTTCTCCTGAAAACATCGCAGCGACACAAGTCGTCATGCAACGAAGTCCAGACAAATAAGTCAACGCGGCAGTCAGCAAGGGAAATGAGGATATCCCGTTCAAGAATTTTACACAGTGATCTCAAGCTCTTCCCTTCAAAATGACTGTGTTACACAAGCTGACTGAACAGAACAGAGAAGACCGGAATATATGTTATAAGGAGAAGACGAAATATTGTTCAACACAGGGTTCTCCGGCGAAGCTTACTTCCACCTAAACGGAATAGTAAACTAAGAAAATGTCGGATTTTGGGACAGAGAAAAACCCCAAAATGTCCATGGAAAAAACGACGCATGAGCAAAAAATGACAGTTTGAATAACTCTATTCAACATTGACTTAATCGGACCAGTTTTTTTTTTTTAAATCAAACTGTCAATGGTGTCCGATGTTAGAAAAAGAATGTGGCACATTTTCTTTCCATTCTTCCATTTAACTCACAGTGGTCCACAGTGCAAGATGGCGCAACACCTCATACATCTAACGCTGTACTGGAAATATTCGGTAATCGTGTGGTGTCCGATCATTACCAGTAGCGTCATCATGAGGGTTTTTTTTGGCCTCTTTTAAGTCCAGAGTTAAGTGCATACGACTTTTTTTTGGGGGGGGGAAGATTTGTGAAGTAAAAACTGTACCCTTTGAGGTCACAAAGTGTTGTGGAAATGCGTGCCCGAATTGTGCAATTGTGCTATGAGATAAACGAAGATATGTGCAGGAAAATTTGTTAGAAATATATGTACTCGACTTCGTGAAGTTGTCCGCTGCAATGGGCACATTGAGCATATGATGAAGTAATGTGCATTTCCAAGAATCACACTTCCTTTGAAAAGTTTCATTTAAGAAATTAAAGTGTTGTGACAGGTTCAATTAGTGTCAACTATTCGTGCGCCACCCTGTACGTAAAGAAATGCCCGAATTTTAAATTATTATTAATAATGAAAAAATTTACCTGCAATTACTTACCGATTTAATAACTTCATTAAAGAAGCATAAATGTCTACCTTTATAACACCAATGAAGGTACAGCGTAATAAATGTAGCTTAATTGCATTACTAATAGCTGTATATTATACCTAACTAGTCAAAGAGAGTTTGCTTGGAATAAGAAAAAGAAAAAAAAAAAGAAAAAAATAATGATACACTGAACATGCGCCAATTCCGACCTCTGAGCACGTCTCCACACAGGAGAGTAAACAGAGGTAAATAATAAACGTAAAGGAAGAAAAATATTCCGTTCTTCAACATTCTGTGCTTTGGTTGTACCTTTTATTGTACCTGAACATCTCCAATAAAAGAATCCTGCCGTTTAGATCACAGTGGTTCTCCTGAATCTATTTTGGTAATATCAGCTGATAGCATTGGTTCGAACCCGTCTCAGATTAAATTGAGGCGCTAATTCATTTACATTACTTCAATTTTACCCTTATCCTTTAAAATTATTTTTAATATTTTAAGACAATTTGCACATGCACCTGACGTACTGTACTGTTAGTGTCATTCTTCTTGATATGGCTTTTTGTCCGAGATATTTCTCAAACAAAAGGATAACTGCATGTAAGTATATACACTTGAAAATCTAAGTGTCGGATAATTAATAAGGTATCATTGTTTATGGTCAATGGTTTATTTAACGTTAGAAGTCTCTAACAAATTTTTGCACGTTCTCCGTGTTTGGTTGTGGCAGCATGCCACACAATTTTGCTTTCTTCCATTACCTTTTGCTCTAATTTCTTGTTTTATTTTTGCTGGAACATTGCCTCTAATGCGGAATATGTGGAATTTTAGGATGGGAAGGTCACGGGGGGGGGGGGCAAGAAGTTACATACTATATGGCACAATAAATGACGGCTTCAAATAAATTTAATTCGGACATTTTGAACTCTAATAATTTTATGAATAAAGTCGTAGACAAACAGGCTGGCAACTTATGAGAACTCTAATGTATTTAAGGAGCGTTTAAATGGGACCTTTCAAAGCATTTATTAAATATCATTGAACATGTATGCACAGCAGTGTTTGCTTGAAAGTAACCAAAAAGCTATACTGCTGTCTTCGTTTACATTCACTATTTATAAGACGCATTATCAACTATAAGGCTCTCAAAACTTTTCTTTCCTTTAAGTAAAACAACTTGCTTTTAACTAAATAAAAGTTTGAATTAGTTTCTAAAACTTAATGCACCAGCACGTGTCGCTTTCATAGTACCGACTCCTTATAATAATTTATAGCTGCATATACGGTGAGGCTATTTGAGTTACGGCCGTCTGAGTGTGACTGCATACTAAGAGAAGCCAGTAGTCACGGCCGTATAATGCATGTTTTGGTAGCAACCTGTGGATAGTTTGAGGCAGTCTTTGTCATCAAATTGTTGTGCGTTCGTGTATTATTCGGTGATTTCATTGTGTGTACATTTTGTGCTAATAAATAAATAAATATAATCTTAAAGAACGGTATTTTTTGCAAGGTACATATTTAAATAAAGGATTCATGAGGAGTAGCGAAACGCGATTCCCAAGAAAATATCCTGGCAATCATATTCCAGGTAGAGAATTTGTTCCCCAACTTGTTAAAGTTGCGCAATAGAGGGTCCCTCAGTAACAAGAAACGTGTTCCTAATCACCGTGTTCTTAAGGAAGAAAAGTAAGACATAAACAGGAACTTGCTATTCAGATACCCGCAATGTATTGCTGCTGAGGAGCATCATTTTCTATATCTCTATAACACAGGATAGTGCTGACATTACCTTGAGTTCCAGCCAAGTGTTGTCTCAATTTTAATTCAAGCACGCTACTCATTTTTAGAAAATATCGAGTGGTTCAGTTTTACATCACTATTTGACAGTTTCGCATTTCTTCGTGTACTGCAGTGCACTAGTGACGCTGAGTATGTTGAGCAGCTATTCCATTCTTTAAACGTGCTGAGAACAACAACGCTCTCAAATGTTAATTAGGAGTGTGCGATAGTGCTGCCACCATTTTCTTTCCAACGCAAGCAGCTCTTGGCAAAATATTGCAATTCGTTTTTTAAATAAACTGTTCAAATTGGTATTATTATTTAGCTTTTTTAATAATCACAAGGCAGAAAAGTTTGATAGTTTTTGTCTTCGTTTTCTGAACTATTTTGTATTTGTTGCTTGCAAGCAGTTTGAATTTTTTTTAATGGTTTAACACCATGCCGAGTACAAAGTTCTTTGAGAGGTCTAACGGAATTAATGATTATGCAAATAAGTCCTGAGTTCGTCGTCGTCTAAATCGGGTTGAGGAAAACCTCCACGCAAGCAACTCAACCAAAAAGGTTTCGAACCTACGCCCTGCGGAGGCAGTTAAGTATCTTAGCGATCTTCCTCCCTACGCGGTTTGACCCTAAATCGCATTTACATATAAAAGTTGTTTAAATTGCAAAGTTCCTTTTGTTTTTTGTCAGAGTACTGCAAAGAGTAATTAAAAGCAGATAAATAGGATGTCATGGGCTTATGCAAAGAGAAGGTAAGCAAATTGGGGGTCCCGTTGTTGGCTGCACTGTATGAATAAGGAAATACTAAAACCATTAAACGTTAATTAACAAGCAGGTTGCATTTTAGTAATAGCCGGCAGTTTTTTTTATTAGTGTTTAACACCCGTTTTTACTACTGATGCACCACAGGCGGTGACACTGATGATACATGAGATGAAATTATATATTGGGAAAGGATTTATTAAGGAAGGAAACGTTCTAAGCCTAAGTTTAGGGCACCTCCCCGGCATTTGTCATTTATGAGGACTGAGGAAAACCTGGAAAAAACCTCAGTCAGGGAGGACGGTCCTGATGGGATTCGAACCCCAAATCTCCCGCTCACGCGTCCGCACCTTAACGACCTAGGCCACCCGTGGCGGTAACCGGAAGTAACTCTCTGTATGAAAACACTGTCGTATTTTGCTTGATCTGGATATTGTTATACATGGACATTTTCCCCTACATCTTTGCTGCAGATTTTCCCTCATTTTCACTGTATTGGCTGTTGAGACAGGTCTGGCGATTGTTGAGAAAGGTCAAAAGGTCGAAAAGATTTGCAAATGCACAATTAATACTATACGCGTTAATATATCGACAAAAGCCTCACAATCGAGATTATTACTTAGAGATATGCTCTAGTGATTTTATAGCTGTAACACCAGATTGGAAATTGCTTTTATGGCCTTATTTTCGGTCAAATGCGCAACTAAAACTTATTATTGCAATGGTGCATGAAAGCGCTTTTACAGCAATTAAAGTATGTGTATGCATATATTTTTCTGCTTGAGTAAGAAATAAAGTTTATAAAACGCTGCCTATGAATTTGTATGTTCAGTTTTTTTTATATAAAAATGATTGAATAGCCTTCTAACTTCATTTAACAATTACATCATGGGTTTTAAACTAAGAGGGATGGACTAAATAGCTAATCCTCTTCCAGACTGTGTACGTTATTTCTGCACAAAAGCACAAAAATCGTTACTGACGAGAATATTGCACTTGGCTTTCACGCTTGAACTACCTTTTTCATTAGTGCTCTTCCCCAATATTGCTGCGATGGTAGATTTATTTCATACAAATATTTTTTCCTCGTTTCGTCCCTCGGTGAAATGTCAATCGAGAAATTCTACTGCTTTAGACATTTTGCACAAATCTTCACTGTTTTTGCAGACAAGCTATTATAACATTCCCCAGATCGCCTTTGCTACAAATATGCGAATAGCAATAATTGTTTCGAATTGAAAAATAAGAACTAATTGACCCGTTCAATAAGCGTAACTCGCCAGTCCGGTCTATTTCTTTGAAATTAGTTTGCCCTACGCTTGATAAAGCATCAACCAATAAGTAGCCCCGCCATGCTTCTTCGGAAGTGACACTAACGTACACTTTGTGTGACATGGTGTTCCAAAACAATTGCACATTTGGAAACAGGAAAAATATCACAGAAAACAAAATCTAAACTTAACGGTGAATAATTCATCAAGCGAACGTGTGATTCTTATCGGAGTTCCGATTTTTGTCTTTCTCGATATAGAGCATCGCCGGAGAGGAGCGAATATCTTCCCAAAGAGCTGTAAGAACCACGCATATAGGAAAATAGCTGCATGTATTGTATTACTGAATTTTGTTGTTCAAGTGATGAGATCGCAATATGGCTATTTGTAGAGGGAAAGTTATCATCTATATTCCGAAAATTTTAATTTTCACCTAAGGATTATTACTGATTGCCCATTATATTTTCTTTTTTTAATACAGGGCACACACAGGTAATTCGAATAGCACGTAAAACTGGACAGTGATAAACGTTTACAAATGTTATTAACCAAGGTATATAGGAAATTCCCTTTTTTCTTCAGGTTTTATACGAAACAATGAAATTAATTGAACGTAATAATTAGCAGTGAGTAATAGGGATTTCTGTTCGATAATTTTAGTATTACGTTGTTATGCTTTTATGTGGATGCATAGGAAAACTTGATATATTTTAAAGAACAATAGGGATACTGACCCCAGCTCACGAACGCATGTTGTTATTGACTCATTTTTAATAATGGACTCTCGACTAAAGTAGAGAAAAATGTAAACTTTGTCACTGATTGTGTGGCGTGAGTTTTAAAGCTTTTTAAGGAATGAAGTGGCTAAGGTGGTAACACTTGAATCTCGCTTTCGAGGGGCTTGGGCTTTTTCATTGATCATTTAGGTGAATGCTTTTCTTTCCACGACTTTTTTCGCTCTGCTATTTTATTGCACAGTACTGGTTTATAAGGTCGAACTTGATACTGCTGCTGTGTGGGATTGCAGTGGATTGCGCTCTGGAGAAAGTTCTTGTGGGAGGTGATGCCGTTGTGACTTCCGTTTCATTCCTTCCTTCCAAAGATGCCCCATTTGGAGGCTTAGGTAGTGTTCATAATGTTGAAAATCTGCTCTGTCCCTTACTGTCCTAAGAGGGTTTAACGCCCGTTTTACTCCAGTATCCCGGCGGTGAACGCTAATGATACATGAGATGAAATTGTGAACTAGGAAAGTGCTTTTCAGGAAGCGTTTCAGATCCAAGTTTCGGATACCTTCCTGGTATTTGCCATTGATGAGGACTGGAACAAACTTGGATAAAATCCCAGTTATGAGAGCGGTTCCAAAGGGATTCGAACCGCATATCTTCCATTCATTAATCCGTGCCTTATCGACTTCGGCCATCCGTGTTGGTAGTTTCAGAGCTGCTTAACTATTCAATGACTCCCACACAACATTATACAAAAATTTCAGTCAAAACTAATGAAAATATTTTTTAAAGATGTTCGTGGGACTTTGGCGAAACTTCAAAAGATTGCATTCCCATGCATCCAAATGTGGCATGAAGATCCGCCCTCATGGTCAGAATACAAAATGGTTGGTCATGATTGACACTTAAAATAACCTAAGTTTGGGAAAATTTGAAGCTCTCTCAAAGGTAAGAGCAGTTGGATTTAACAACGAAGCTGTCAATTACCCGGTAAAATACAGATGAGCTGTACCTGTATAAAACACATGAAAGTTATGGCAGAAAAGGGACGAGAGAGATATTTAGGTTAATAAGCATTGAAACAGGGGAAAGTGTCACCATGCTGGAAACTGCTAACTTCATTCTACCTCTAATAGTGTTTAAAGGAGGGCGCCAACGACCTGAGTGGCAAATCAAACTTCCTGTTGAAACAATTACGTGCATAAGTGACGCCTGTTACATCCACGAACACTTACTTTTGACATTTCTGTATTTTGTATTTCAAGAAGATTTCTAACAATTGTGGATTGTCACATCTTCCATTCCGCTCTTTCGCACCCAGAATTTCCAAATGCTGTGTTTATCTGTTCATGCTACAGTCATGTGTTGAAATCAACAACCCGCAAGTGGTCGCTATATGAACGATTTTCTTACCGGTTATTATAAAACCTAAAATTTGTGATACCTTATGTTATGACATTGTCTATTTTCCCTGCATAAGCTGGTTAAGCTTAAAGTTTGTGTCACTATGTATTCCCATAATTGAAGACACTATTTTCAAAGTGACGCATCTCCATTTTTTGTTTTTCATTTTTTTTTAAGATTTTTGTGCAAACACTTTGTTAACACATACGTTACAAAGTTGATTATAGATTTTAAAATCGGTGTTTTCTTTAGGGAAAAAGAAGCTGAATGTTGGACTAAGTTAAGTTCGAATATGTTGTGTTTATTGCCAATATGTCGCAAATCCATGTAAGCAATAATGAAGTCGCTTATGCTTACGTGATTTTGTCACAGTAATTACAGAAGTGAAGCGTGAGGTAGCAGTAATTCATGTATGTTGAGTATTACTTTGTCAGTTGTTCTGTAAAATGGTCAGTTTAATGAAAAATTTGAAAACGTTTCGAGTCGGTACGCAAGAAAGAGAGAGCGTGTACCATCAGAATTAGAAAAGAACAAACGAAAAATATGAAAATGTGCAAGTGATGTATGTCAACCGGCACCTTCAGGTAAACCTGATGATAAACGATGCCAAGCAGTGAAATAGCAAGAAGCAGATTATAGAAAAATTGATAGACTGTTTTACAACTGTAAAAGTAAAGTTGAACAAGATAATTTCATCTCAAATGCTGTTGTGGTCAAGAAATGTGCAACAAAAAGGCGATAGCGGTTTTCAGTGAGTATTTTGTACATACTTGTAATGGCGATAGTGTAAAATGCAATGTTTTACAGATTTCTTCGGACTGATGCAACGTGCTCAACATCTGGCTGCTTAATATTTTTCAAATGATAATGCAAGCATAGAAATGAGAGGTGGTTAGGGAATCAAACGATATCGGAGATCTGATAAGTAAACATACCCAGAGATTCCAGATACAGCTTTAGGCGAAGCATTTTCTGCACGTCAAATTTCGCATTATTCAACATTATGGACCTAACTCAAAACAAGTTCTTACTGATCTTCATTTTTATACTTGGGTCTGAATGTGATGATAAAAGGGATAGTTCTGAAGATTCCAGTGCACTTTTCCATCGTTTCTCAAAATTTTGTAAGGAATTACGTAAGATTTGTCTGCTCTCTGATGGTTGCAGTGCTCAAAATTGAAAGTATTTATTATTAGCCATATTGAGCAAACTTGCACTTGTATAATGCAACTTTTATTCTTACATATCCAGTACGGAATCACAGCTACTTACCTGTTAAAGGGCGTTTGGGAGAGTAGAAAAAACATATCATGTTACCGGAACATTACAATAAACTTTTTGAACAAGTAGGGCAATTACATGTTCTTGGTAAGCCTGGCTGGAAATGTGCAGTTAACTCGTATATTAAAACAAAAATGGGCTTTAAGATATGAGAAATGAAAATACCAAGTCAGTTGGTTGTAAACAATATTATTATGAAGTAGTTGAGATGTGCAAAAATACTTTATTAAAAAGGGTAAGAAATTGTCATGTGTAGTAGTACATAATATACCTCTGGGCGATAAACTGAAACAAGAAAAAATTAATGACATAAAGGGGCTTCTAAATGAGGTGGGAAAAAGTATTGGGCAATGGACATCTTGCAATGAAGTTCTGCAACAAGTGCTTTCTTTGTCAGAAAATTAAAATGAACATCTCTGATACCAAGAAATTAAATATTTTCTGATTTTTATTGAATATTAAGAATTCTTTAAATTAAATAAACAGCCCACAAAAATGGACAAGATAATTAAATGACATGTTCTTCTCCAAGATTTATTTCAATTTTAATTACCTATTCCTATTAAATTCATGTCTTCCAAAATGGTATAACTCCATGGTTAAGATTACAGTTTCTAGCAGTTTATTTTGGGATACGGTTTTTTTACAATCAAAATTATAATCATGCACCAAAATTATGCCTGTATGTTAAAAATATAAATGCTTGTTTAAGAACCCTCCTTTTTTGGAACTTTCTATTTAATGGAAATAAGTCATTGGAAATAAGCTTTTCAACTCATTAAGATCCCGCCCGCTATTGTGAGCATTTCTTTCATTGTCTGGAGTTGCCGCAGGATTACTGAAACCGAAATGGACGTCCTTACACTGAAAGTTGTTCTTTCTTTTAAAGTGCGTTGTCTTTCTAAGCCTTCTTTTGTACTCAAAATTACATTTTCTTTTTAATAGCTCATGGGTACCGTTACCCAATTTGTTGCTACCACCATTCTATCAAGAGTATTTTCTATTTACTTCCTACAATATTTGCAGCTCATGGTTATTTCTCAGTCTTCAGTATTCCTTTTCCTGTATTGATCCATAGGTCTTGCTTAAACTCTTCCTTTTCCACACATTCAGTACCTGCTCCTCCTATGTTAACTTCCATACACCATCACGACTGGTTTTATCATTATCTTAAATATCTTGACCTTAACTACTTTCTCGCGGCTTTAGGTCGGCCCTGGTGGTCTAGTAATAATCATACTTGCCTCCTAAACCCAAGATCACGAGTTCAATTCCGGCCAGGGTCGATGAATTTTTGCGGACATAAAAATACTAAGTACGGTTTCTTTCGGAAGGGAAGTAAAGCCGTGGGTTCCGTATCGTAAATTTACCGCACTAAAAAGAACCTCAAGCCTAAAAGAAGAAGCCTCTGAGCAAAATTTATCGGTCATTTTACGCCCTGAATTGAATGGGACGCTGATGACCTGAGACGTTAAAGAGCGTCCGTAAATAAAACCAACCAACAAAAAGCACGGCTTTAGATTTGAAAATATGCTTAAAAGTATAGTAGCATCAATTCAGCTGCAATCCTTGCAATAATTTCTTCTTTAATTACTGTCGGTCCTGGTGGTGTAGTGGTTACCATACTTGCCTCCTACACCCAAGCACGCGGGTTCGAACCCGGCCAGGACCGATGGATTTTTTCGGGCGTAAAAATCCTAAGTATGGCTTCCTTCGGAAGGGAAGTAAAGCTGTGGGTCCCGTGTCGTACATTTACGGCACGAAAAAGAACCTCAAGCCTGAAAGAGAGGCCTCTGAGCAAAATTTGTCGGCCGTTTCACGCCCTGAGTTGAATGGGACGCTGATGACCTGAGATGTTAAAGAGCGTCCGTAAATAAAACAATCAATCAATCAATCATTCTTTAATTACATTCTTAAATGGTATCAAAAGTCCTAAATATTTATAGCATTGCACTTCTTAAAATGCATGCATGCTCTTTATAACCAATGACTCTCCCAACACAGCATTTATTTTAACTAGTTATATATTTCCTGTTTTCTTTAGCCCTGCCAGACATTCCATTTCTTTATTTGCGTAATTACTTCTCTCACCGGCCATTCAAGAACTATGATGTCACCTGCATAAGCCAGATATTGTCTTTTTTCAGAGTTAATTTCAACATTTCTTATCAATTTTCTCAGCAGCAAAAAAGAGTACAGTTGATAATATATCTATTGCTTTAGGCCACTTTTCACCTGAAACGCCTCAGACACCATCGTCTGAAATTCTGCAGTTACCAAATTTACTAAATTTATTTGCGATACAAAAGCATTTAGTTTTATATTAAAAAAAGCTTATACCTATCCACTGAATGATGTGCATGTTAAAAATCAATAAACAATAGATATAAATAATGGTTAAAATCATAAAATTTCTAGCATTGCATAAAGATAAATATTATGACTAGAGATGGATTTAAGAAGGAGAAAACTGCACTGGCTAGGGCATGTGATAAGGGTGGTTGATGGTAGAACGCTTAAGGCAGTCTTGGAGGGTAAATCAGAAGGAAGGAGAAGAGAAGAAAGACAAAGATTGAGATGAATGGAGGATGCGGAGAATGATTTGAAAGAGTTGAATGTAAAGGACTGAAAAAGGAGAGTAGACGATAAAGAATAATGGGCGGAGATCTTAAAAAAGGCCAAGCTTCTCAAAGGGATGTAGAGCCGGAGAGTATAGTATAGCATATCGTGAAAAGACTTGAATGACTTCGTTTGTGTGTACTTTTTCTTGGGGTCCAAGAATATAGTTAACATATAATTTTCTAGTGTGAAAATTAGTAGAATAGAGGGAGATGGATAGAAATGTATACTGCAAAAATATCAAGGAAAGTTCTACAATTTCTTATTTTTATAACATGCTCATAGGAAATGATAAAATTCTTATAGCTATGTCTAACATAAACGTAGACATTTTATTTTCTGAAAATTGTTTCAGACTGCAAGCTATCGAAGACTCTTTATTTGTACCTTCCGAGGCACACGATGTCTCTACTATAACATTCCATCTGGTTTCTCGGACCCTAGTTTTCAATTTGACGTTGTTCAGCTTTTCTCATCAATTCAACAAGTCCAGCATCTCCTACTCGATACAAGTCGAAATCTTGTCATTCGACTTCACTTACAATCAAGCTGCTGTTAAGGAGAAGCGTCAGCTTAAACTGAGTTAATCTTTCTGCAAACTGAATAATGGAAAGAAAAATCCACTAGCAAAGCGTGACGAAGAGAGAGTTGTAAATTAATTTGTGGCCTAAACCATTATTCAAATTTATAGGCTGAAAGGGGCTGAGAAGCTGGATCCGTTGCCAACAATACAAAAGAGGGTACATCAGCGATGTGTTAGAGCTGAAGGAAAGAAGTTTATTTGTGTTCATTGCATCTGACTTTTCATATTTGGATGAAATGTTTATTTCGGTTTCCGTGTAGTATTAGTGATTTTTATGCAGTATGATTTCAAAATATTTTGTGAATATTTAAAGGCATATAAGATATTGTGTTACTGTTGTGATATTTATTTCACTTGCAGTATTATTACTATAAATATTGCCCCGCAAAATAGCAAATTCTATGGTAGTATAACACCTCATATTAAAACATTAAAAAAAACATTCCTTAAATGTATATACTATTGCAACGGCTCATCGATAAGTTCATCCGCACTCGAGTGATGTGCACCGCACGGGAGTAAGTTGGTATTCCCATATTTCTGACATTCCTTCCTTCCATCTAAACCGGTTTTTAGCCCATCGTTGCTAAGGTTTGGACTTTGGAGCGTATACTTCCCTTGGTGATTAAGTGAATGGTCAGTGCTGCCACCCAAATTCCATTCCTTAGTGAAATTTCGGCTAAACAGTAGCTGAGGAGGGACTTCTGTATGACTCATTGTATGTAACAGAAAAATAAAAATTCTACTTTGAGAGCAACTGTTCTAATTACCCTGCTATACCCTATACAATTTTCATCACCTATAACGATCTGGTTAGCGGAAGTTTAACATTTCAAAACGACAGATCTCCTCCATTCCTCACCGAGCTGGTCTCTCAAGCGGTAACGCTGATCTTGGATAATTTCGATGTTTCTCCTGTTCACTTTGGCGAATGCCTTCCTTTCCATGATTTAAATTCAAAGTACTAGTTGCAAGGTCGAAGGTGGTTCACAAGGTAGGCTTGCGCTGTGAGACACGGCAGTGGATTTAGTTCTGAAGAAAGTTCCTGTTCTGGCATCTGCGCCCTCTGACGATACATTGGAGATCTTTATGACTCTCGAAGGCCTGCCAGTGTCTTAGACTTACCAATTTAGGAAACATTAGAGACTCCACCTACGGCCCTGAATCGCCATCCCGGGATCTCATCTCAACCCTTCCTTCCGGATGTTCCCCCTTGGGGTCATCATCGTGGGGAAATTTTTTGTCTTTATAGGACACCCATGGATGCTTCCACAATGCTTTTATCATAGACAATACTTTCATTTGCGATTACTGTTACTGGACACTCTCTGCTATCGATAACAAAATCAAAATTTGCTTCGGCTGCTAGAGTGAAAGTCACGCATTAACTTCTGCAATACTTGCTATCCTAAAATTGCTGCATCCAATTCTGTATCTCTAATATTTTCTGGGATCCGGACATTTAAATACTCATCTGCATATAACATAAAACAACCAAAACAGTATAAAATAAGTGGATTCGCCATGAAAAAGATCTGTGTAAGAGGCCTTGGGTTTCATAACCATTAATTTGAAGTCTTACATGTAATGTTACAGTGTTTGGTTGTACTTCAAAATATTAACTCTATTTAGGAATGCTTTCGCGCGAAGCTACAAGAAGAATGTTCCAACTTCTTATCTTTTTGTTGAGAAATAAGATTTTATTATTATTATTATTATTATTATTATTATTATTATTATTATTATTATTATTTGTTCTTTTAGTTCATTAATTTTATAATTGTATTTTTTCCTTTTCAAATAGAAACTGAGTATTAAAATTGTTTAGATCTAAACTGCATTCGCCTTTCAGAAAGAAGTTTCCATTTTGGTTTCCTAGGTGTTCAAGTGTAGTACATTGTTTCACAATTTGCTTTATATTGTCTGATCCCCATATTTGTTTTATTGTAAGGTCTCAACGCACAGATCGCCTGTGGTGCCTCTGTAGCAAAAATGGGCGTTAAACACTATTCATTCATTCATTCATTCATTCATCCATCCATCCATTCATCCATTCATTCAACGCACAGTTCTATATTCTAAGTTTGGACGGACACTTGCCATATATGCAATGCACTTAGAGCAGTATTTATATGATCTTAGTACGGAGCAATTAGAGAATTCCGGTGAATTAACAGCGGACTAACATTTTTTGTATTTATGAATCAAAACTTGCCATAGTTCGACTTAAGTTTTAGTCTCACTCGGGAAGGTAGATTAATAGTGGACTATCTTTGCAAAGAGGATGGCTATTAAGTTATTGATGCGGCTTTTTTGTGCGCAGAAATTAGTGACTGTGGAAGATTTTTTTTTTTTGCCAAATTGTATATAAATAGAAAGCATGATTACATAGATTTGTGGAATAGATATAGATTTATCTACCAAATAAAATGAGGAAAGACTATTAGTTCGTCCTAATCTATAAGTCAATGAAGATAACCGTGGCTGGCTAATTTTGATTGAGACTCAAACCCTAAGAGCACTTCGTTATTAAGCTTGAGGTTTATGTCAAAATAAAAAAGCCGACCTACCTAACAGTTAGACATTAAAGCTGCATAATAAACGAATCATAGAAATGCCTTAGAGATAAATAAATAATTTTGTTAGAGAACTATATTTTTTACATTTTATCGATATTTGCTGTACATTATAGGCTTGAAACTTTATCAAGAAAAGTTAATTAATCATGTAGCCTAGTATCCTTTACTGATAGTGCATTACGGTTCAATATGGACGCTCATTGTGCACATTTCCATAAACTAATTTCACCATACCAGCTGACGTGACACACACCTTATCGTGGTTTCGCGTATGCACTGTACCCCTAATGGTGCATGCGCACTAGAAAGCTACAACAGCAGCCCTCGTGGGTTGTTAAGGTATCAACATTGCATGAAAGTTACTAATTGAACAAAAAAATTAAATTGCTCCAAACTAAGGAAATAAAGAGAATAGTACGTTGAAACAAAAACTATCTTTCCTGCGAAGGACTGATCTCTTTAGACGAAAGGAGTGGAACGATTGTTTTTTAACATTGTCTTATTGGTACACACGCTTACACATGTGATCTAATATGGCGTCTTTGCATGTGAACATATTCAAAATATCTCAGTTTCTGTACCTATAACAGATTTATTTCAGCTTGATCTGGTGTCTTTTTAAAAATAAAGTTAAAAATAAAAAAAAAAACCACAAATTGCTTACACACGTCTTTCATTCCTTGCACTTAATTCTTCTTGGTTCATTGTGCCACGTGCAAGAGACTTGAGTGCGGGACCAGCTTTGTATTTAGCATCACCTAATCTTTTACCTGCCGAAGTAATTAATGCTTAATCTAATTCTGAGACTTAGCAGGATTGATACGTGGTACATTAAACTTACATCGGCAATTAGCTACATAGAGGTACTTAAAGCAAGATATCAGAAGAAAAAGATTTAAAACTGCCCGTACATATTGAAATTTCCTTAGGATGTGATGTGGAAAAGATATGAAAATATTATTAAAAATTAGATAAAACATTTCTAAGCTTGCGATATATAATAGTAAATAGGATAATTTATTTATAGATATATTTTATAGGTTACGGCGCCATAAATGCCTCTTTCTATTAAACAATTGAGTTGGTGGGTAAGTTCTTATTCTGTTCTCGCATCATCGAAAGAAATTCTTTCTTCTCTTTCTATGTCCAGTTGCAGGAATATTTCTTTTAATTGCCTTAGATGTTTGTATACAAAAAGCACAAAATATGAGAGCATTTGCCACAGTACGCATGTGCAGAAGCAAGTTTCAGCACGTTTAACATATTTGTAGGATGGTCCATGGCTTAGCTTAGTCCTGGTTTATTTGGTATCTGTGAATAGCATAATTGTTATCTGACTTAAGTCCAGGTAAATTTATTACGGGTATATGTCAGAATTCTATGAATATGACCCTTAGGTTATAGTAAATTTTTTAAATTTCGTCATAATAGAAAATGTCATATTTTCAAGCCCTCATCCAACCTCGCTAATAAAGGCAAATTATGATTCATATGAGGGTCGTTCAAAAAATAAACTCCTATTTTTAATTGAATTTTAATTATTCAAAATGGCAGAAATATAATAATATAAATAAAGTTAATATAATTTTCCTACACAGTCTCCATCAAAATCTACGACCGTGAAACAAGTGCAATATTCCTAGTCCATCTCGTGTAGCCACAGCCTCCTGCATTCGTCATTGTGCTGTGTCATCTTTGACTTGTGTTCTACGTAAAGCACTCATGGAATTACGCCGATTCGCACCAAAGACATTTGCGCGTGTCTGGTGTGGCATCGTAGAAATCGGTTCCTGACGCTTTATCTCTGTAGCTCCTATCATAAACGTTTATTACTTTCGTTTCCGGGAATGAAGATTCCAATTATAGTTCGCTGCTGGTAACGTCAGTCTATAACGCAGTTCAATTAAACACTCAACTACAGCTGTATCGGAATGACTTAAAACTTGGGAAAAGCTTCGGATATCAAGCATTCAAACGTTAATAGTGAGAAAAAATTGCCAATTATTTTTAAACGACAATCGTACCTATATATCCGTGTACATACATACACACAGTGTCCCAGAATCCCCGTAAATTTATTCAAGTGTATTTTTATAGCTTGCATACCCGATTGGTTGCACCTTGCACAGGTTTTAGGAATGGACAAAATTAGATACTGCATACTATTCTTTACTTGTTATGTTCTCTGTCATATTTTCTTTATAGAATAATCTACAAAACTAAAATACAAAAACGCACAGTTATTTATACATATTCATATCTTTCCCTATTTGAGTATCTTGTTAAATAATACAGCCTCTTTCAACAGGCAGTGATTCTCATCTAATGAATTTAATGTTCACGTGGGTTGTTAAATCAATTGCCGCTTTATCCGACTCTAACAGCGTAATGTGGGTTGTCTATTTCGGAAAACTATATGGGGAATCCGGGACATCCTTATATATGCGCGTTAAAGTATTTCTTCTCGTTTCATAATTGTTGAAAAAGAATACGATATAGAATGCACAATGAAACTTTTTTATTAATATGTTCAGGCTATGTAAATATTTCAAAATGTTGATGCAAGTGTGCATATCATTATGATAGTAGGTGAACTATGTTGAATTGCGTAATGATATTGCCAGCATTTTCATTAACTTTGAATAGACTCATTATAACAATAATATAAGTTTGTACTGGTGCCAAATGCGTTCACTTTTGTTTGTAATTGTTTTCAGATCCGTGCTGGATTTGATTTATTTATTTATTATAGAAATTATATGGAAGAGGATGAAACATTAATATGGAATGTAGAGTGTTGGATTGTAAAAACTGCAAAAGAAAGCACAAACTACACAGTTAGCATGTGTACACGCACGTTAGCAGAACTAAAGTGTGAAGAGCTAGGGACAGGGATAGCTAAACAAGCCCCCCCCCCCTATGCAACCTGCAGAGTCCAGGGAACTTTCCCACTCTCTTCCGATATGTGCGACCAGGTGGCCCTGCCAGACACACCAATGAACCTAATAGATTGATTGAGATGAGGGAAGAAGGCAAATAAATTTAGAAGTGTTGAGAAATGAAATCGGGGGATAAAAGAGCATCCTGAAAAAATATTCGAACCTTTCAACTTTTCCCAACTCAAATGACACGCCTTCTGCCGCAAGAATAGAATCCAGTTCCGCAGTCGTGACAACCCAGCACTCTATTCATCTTGGTTACCGGGACGGCATAGAGATTTCGTGTGTATGTATATCATTTTCCACGTTTCATAAATAGTTCCGACTGCTGAAATTCCTTTCATTTTGAAACCTAATACCATCTGCAGGAAAGTTCATTGTGATTTTTATTCGAGGTATATATAATAAAAAACGGGAGGGTGCCGACTTTAAAATATACCGAATATTTTACTAATTCATTCCCAGACGATTTCATAATATATCTGGTGAGAACAATGCAAGAGAAACTCTCTGGTACTGCTAACACCAACGCAGTATTGGCGCGCAGTAGTGCTTTTATTATATTTTATTTGTTTTCTAGCACATTGTTGTCGCGACTACAGGAAATATTTACCTTCCGACCTCTATACTGCATATATCTGAGACAAGGAACGCAAACAAGAATTTCTATTTTCCGTTTCGTTCAACCTACGACCCATGCAAGTTTGTACTGAATAATGCCAATCTAAGGTATTTACACTTTTCTAAAAGGATATTAAAGCTAGAGCCTTAAAGTTTATTCCATTATTCATTTGTAATGTGATGAAATATGTTTTCATGGACTTAGTCTGAGGAATGTTCCTTTTATATTGTGTTGAAAAAAAACTTCAGTAAATAAAGGCTTCAACTTAGATCGTAGTCTCGAATTTAATAAAACATTTCTTTGAAGCTTATGTGTGGTACACGAAAGCGGTCTGATAAAGTACAAGAAAGGGGTCTCGAAAGAAAAAATGCCATTGATATAGAGAATGTTTAACTTCTATGATAATGATGAAGCATTTGACATTAGTGATGACAGATGTTAGAAATGCGTTTCTGTGTGAATTTTTGAGGAATAGGGCTGTCCTTTTAGAACTACTGAATATACAATTAATACTAATATTTTCATAACATATTTTATATACATAATCGTGATTAGCATTGAAAAATTGTTGAAAGTACAGTTTCAAAAACTTCATATTTAAATTCAAACTGTGATGATCATGATTTTCTTCTATTCCTATGAAACATTCAGCATAGATCATAAACGAAATTTAAACGGCAGGAGGTTCTATTTTACTCATGGTATTCTTGGAAATGAAACTATAGAACATATCGTATCACATACATTGCCATTCAAACGCAATAGCTAACGTTTGTCATCAAAAGAAACATGTTGCGTATCCATTATAGAAGTATAAAAAGAGAAAATGATTAATAAGTGATTTGACACGAACATTATGATATGAGGTATAAATTATATGCGCAAAGCTTGGATTCCATTGCCCGTTATTGCACGACCACTCTAAACAAGTTGGCCGTCACTTCACTTTGCTGCAGTTCAATGTCTGACAGCATAACATCATAAATTGCCGCCAAGCATTACTCCATGCACTGCTAAACTGTTGCGGATTGTTTGGAGCTTCTCGGTGACCCAACGCATCAAGCTGTCCATTCATGGCAAAAATAAAGACATATATTTCTCATATTTGGTGGATTTGGGTGCAAGTATTTCACTATAAATGAAGATATTTTGTAAATTATACCACATACCTTTAAAGACAATAGAATTTTCATCAAGATTCGTGTAATACTAAGCATATTAAAAATGTCTAAATATGTTGTAGAAATGAAGACAATGCACTATTTACATCAAGAGATACAACGTTTTACACAGAATGAGTTTTTAAAAACTTTTGTGAAGTGATGTTAAGCTGAAATTTTCACAATCACAAGTTATAAAATTCTGCTTTCAAATCTTTTCACAGAAGTAAACAGGAAGAATCATCCTCCAACTTACGTAAATATTATTTAGTTACTTACTACGATGATGTTATGAATACTAAATCCCTTTTGCTAAACGAAGATTTTTTTTGTTGGCACCATACAAAAATTTATTTTATAGTAATAGAATTACGTAAATACCTATAAGGAATACATAAATTAAAATATTATTTTTTCTAAAGTGTGTACTGGAAATCTTTCGAACAGACACCAAAAGTAACTCGATATTCATTTCAGTCAATTATAAATAAAACAAGCTGCTTCCTTATTCTCCACAGGACCGTACCTTTACCTTCATTTTATAAATTTTCCTGGATTTCCACTACACGTTTTAGTACGCCAACCGTCATCCTAGTACTCAAAGTGCAGTACGACAGTCGACAATGTTGTCCGATTTTTAACTATGAGTTATTCTGAATTTGTACTCCTTATATTTCATCTTTTTTTTTAACATTGTTTACCATTGGATTACAACATTTAATAATATAAAACAATCATGTGCATTTAATATAAATATTTATGTTTTATTGTAATATATTCTTATGCACAGTAGTAACCATAACAATAATATTACATGATAAAGTATATAAACGCATAACCATTAATTTTAATAATATCTAAAATATATGTTAGTGCAACATTACTCGTTAATTTAATTCCTGAATTAAAAGGATGAAGCTGCATTTCACTTACAATAACAGAAATTTGTATTCTGAGTTCTGATTTTACTTGTTCTAAAGTGTTCTAACATTTTTTTAAATAAAGGAGTTCAGAGAATTAATTGTTGTTAGGAAAGGAGCAGTGTTCTGATGACATTCTTTGATAGTCCGGGGAAAAATGGGGCAGGAAGGCAAGCGAGCCCCAGGCTACGCAGTTTGCTGCCCAGGGGAACTATGACTACACACGTGAGTTTTCCGCTTGTCCCGTCCGAAACAATTTGATTTTAATTTACTTTACCTCAATAAATATCGTACATTTATACAATCTTCAGTTTTCATTTTTGTATCTACACACTCAAGAATAAATACTGGTGACATTATTCTAATGATTCCTCGATCCTCGTCTACCCTCTGTGATCCGCGGACTACACTTTGAGAATCACTGATCGAGCACAACCACTTTCATATTAATATTGGTAGGTATAACTAATATTATAACGTTCCAAGTTAAAACTACACTTTATAACGTTATTTTGAAATCCTATACTATCAGTTTTCAGCATATTATGCTTGATATTTCAAAGACACAAGAATCCTAAATTTCATTTGAAATAATTGGCAATATCCACATTTAGCTGCGACCTTCCCGTAACACGTCACTCTAATGGGGTGCTCGAAATGTCCACCTTGCGTCTGAATGTCCAACTGCTGATATCGCATTTTGCATCCAAGTGTACCACAGATCTGCTGGCAAACTCGTTCCAATTGCTTTACTCGTAATGAACCCACTCCGAGTTAAAAGCTACCACACATAGAATGGGTATGCTGATTATCAAGAGCGGACACAATGAAATGAGTCGGTAGTGCGGAAATAATCGAACAAAGAAGTTAAAGTGATTTTTAAGGTGTACTGCATACACCCCACCTACTTCCCAATAAATCAATAACCTCTGTAATTGTGATATATGGAAAGCATTCGTATAGAATAATGGAATTAATTAACACTCAGGAGATATTCAGGTACAGTAAAATGAAATCCTGGAAGCTGGTACACCAATTACGTGATATTTTTATAGCCATGTTTCCTTCTTTATAGACCTCATTTGCTTCGCCTCGAGTGGGATGTCGTATTACATTTCTTGCATTATAAAAGAACAGTAATAAGAGGTGAGTCTGGTCCACAGTTTACCACCATTTATATTTGCAAAAGGAGAACAAGTTTCTAAAAAGACGGTAAACGTATTCGAATTCTGACAGAACCGGGTCGATCTGGACAGAAGTCAGACAACTCGTCTTATGACCCACATAGATTGGATTAAATTGTGAGGAACGGAGGGAGGGAGGAAGGAGTGATATTAGAGAAAAACTGGGCTGTGAGACATGAACATAAAAGAAATTCTTCGCATTGTTTCTGGATAGAACACTCCGGCGTTGGCGAAGTTGTTCTTACAAGGATTAGAGCCCCTCGGAAAGTCCGCTCCCACGCCAGACATCGGGGCAAATATCTTTCCAAAGCGTAAGTTCGCGTCACACTTTCAACCCTGAAACAGAACCATCGGGCTGAAATTATATGAAACGAAAGAGTAGCAAATTCATCCATCTCCAATATTCGTTTAAGCGATCATGGGGACACCATGATCAAATCTATTAATGCAATGAATATTTGAACATATTTGAGAATAGAAATAGATGTACGTTTGCAAACAACAAAGAATCAGGTGTTAATGACCAACAGTTTTCGATCATTCTTGAAAATAAACTGCAAAAAATACTACAATGTTTGGATGAAAACATACAGACTTTAAAGCTATCAATACTGGAAGTTGTTACACATCTTAGGAGGACTACAGTGATACCAATATAATTGAAAAAGATTGCAGAAATTAAATGGCCGACATAATAAATGGCAGCTCTTTAAAAAATTAAGATTATAATATTTTATATTGTTTGTAATGAGTGTTGCATGATACATAAACGTGTTAAAAATGAAATATTTTTAATGTGTAAAAATGAAGCCATTGATTCTTGTATTCTGTATTATTCATCTTCTCTGTCTGTTATATTTGAATGGCGCTGCCGGATTTGTAGCCCAAGGTGTGCGAAGTTTTAGTAGCCATGCCGTTCCGCTGCTCAGCTAGTTGATTCAAAATCGGCAACAACAAAATATCACACTTTTTAGTACCTATACGGCATTTGGCGCCAAAATGATAATTATTTTAGAATTACGTGAATGATAATTTTACAAAGTTTCAATTAATTGGATCCGGTTCAACCGAAACAATCCATTTGTAAGTCATGAAAGTCACACAGCTTCATCGTCAAAGAGCTCTCAGTACGCCACAAACTTTTCTCCTCACTAACGGCATTATTGCAGTAGTAGCAAAGTGCGTTTCGATTTTGTTCCAGGCAGTTGACATACATCTGTGAACTGCCTGCCCCACTTATGCAATTCTGATGAGCAAGGAGAGGCTGAACAATATTAAATCAACTGAGACGTTTCATGTTATAAGAGTGCATCAATTACTTCTTTAATGCAAATAAGTGCTTCTTTGTACAAATGCTAGTCAGAGAAAATAAAGTTATCATTTGCAGCATTTAAATCCTATATTGCCATTTATTTTTGTGGGTTGAAGAGGCTAGCTACATTTGAAGTACAGCGAGATTACTAGAGTTGTAGGCCGGTGGAGCAAGACCGTGTATTTGGAGGAGCCAGTCGTTTAAGTTCTATAATCCATGTGCACGTAGCAGCTTGCAGTTAATTTGAGAGATGCTTTCTCAGCGAGCGGTTGTGCGTTCCTGTGTTACTCGGTGCTTTAAATGCTTTCATTCTTCGTTATTTTTGCCACAATATACATATAATCTTAAAGAATGGGTTTTTATGTAAGATACATATGTGAAAACTGGTTGTTGCTAAATTATAAAGTTACGAGAGACAAGAAACACGTTCTTCCTACGGAAGAAAAGTTTAATAAGACACAGAAATTTCCTAAGTAGGTGCCGGCAATGTATTGCGGATGATGGACATCATTTGCGATATCTCTTATAACACAGGGTGCTGATTATTATTGCCTCAGTAAAAATATAAATACTAAAATGAAAATACTAACTTTACATGCGACGACTGAATTTCTCAATTTTTGGTTACTGCGACTGCATTCAGGTGGTCCGTAGCTCAAATAAATTCACTGTTTTTCAGGACTATAGAAGTCTATGTATATTTACATACTTATTTCCAGCACGTTTTACAACGCTCGCAGTTCAATTTATTTATTACAATTATACTGCTCTGTATAAAAACTGTATGAATCTAAGCAAATAGATCTTTGGCATTTTATTTAATTTCTAAAGGCAATAAATTGCAGATGTGTAACACGAATATCATTCATTGACTGTATTTAGCAACAGAAGCTCAAATTTCATACATTCTCATTCGGTCATAGTGATCTAGTATGTATCTAAGTATGAATGGTGTTTAACGCTCGTTTTTGCTGCAGAGGGTTCAGTGGTTCGGCTTGTTGACTCAAGGTGCAGGTTCAAACCTGGCCAAGGTTGATGGATATTAGGACGTAAAATCATAAGTATGACTTTCTTCGGAAGGAAGTCAATTCCATTGATCCCGTGTCGTAGATTTACAGCACGTAAAGGAACCTCAAGTCTGAAAGAAGGGACCGTTTCACGTCCTGCATTGAATGGGGCGCTAATAACCAAAGATGTTAAAGAGCGTCCTTAAATAAAATAAACTTAACTATCTAACCTATCAAGCAAGTGTTCACTGAGTTTTTATTAAATATAACTATATATTTTGCTTGGCAGTTTACACTTTCGAAGCAAACAGAGCTGCACACTGCTATCAATCAGTGACACAAGTACCGTGTCGTTTATCTGTGCGTAGTATTGTTTCACTCTTCGTATGAATGCGCTATTTGAATCACGATTCAGAAATTTAATAGAGAGGGAAAAAAATATGTATAGTTAAAATAGTTATGGCTTGGTGTCATGAGAATGTTAGGGACGCTATTCTGAAATTGCCTTTACCTAATAAACGTACCATACATAAAATAGTCAACCAAATTTAAACAAGAAAATAAATAGAAGACGAGAGTTTTTAATAGAGGGAAAATGTTAAAGATTGAAACATCGGCACGAAAATCTCTCTCAAAGCCAGTCCAATAAACGGCAATCAGCTACAGAATTACTGAAATTACTTTCCTTAATAGACAAGAGAAAGCCTTACAACCCAAGGACGCTCAAGATCGAGTAGGTTTTCACTAATGGTTTCTTCAGTTCATTAACGACCTTGTATTACACCCTCAAATAGTTTTTTCAGTGATGAAACGTGGTTTCAGTTGCATGACCAAATTAACGGTCAAAATAATCACCAAAACCAAACCAAACCAAAATAGGGCTTATATGAAAAATTCTAAGGTTGGTGTGTGATGTACCATAGATGCAAAAAGAATAATTGGTGCTATTATTTTATCATAAAACTCTCAATGCTGGGTCGGTTCTGGTGGTGTAGTGGTAACCTTACTTGCCTTCTAAACCCAAGATCGTGGGTTCAAACCTGGTCAGGATCGTAAAAATTCTAAGCATGGCTTCCTTCGGAAGGGAAATAAAACTGTGGGTTCCGTGTCGTACATTTACGGCATGTAAAGAACCTCAAGCCTGAAAGAGAGGCCTCTGAGCAAAATTTGTCGGCCGTTTCACGCTCTGAATTGAATAGATGGCTGATGACATGAGATGTTAAAGAGCGTCCTTAAATAAAACAAATCAAACTCAATGCTGGCCGGTACACAGCATTAATTTGGGCATGTGCCTTTTTGATGCGGTATAAGCTCCCCATTATGCAACGCCGCCAATATCATATGGCCGTGAGCGAGTCTACGCAGCACAGTCTGCTTATAGTAAGTTGTGTATTATATCTGGGTTATTTATATTTACTCTCTTAAATAGTAGCTGACGTTCTCCGTATTTGTTTCTTTTTGACGTTTAAACGTTAACGAAGGAGCAGAACTTAATTTGTCTTCAGTGTACCGTGTACCAATATTGCATTGCACAAAACCGAAATACTCTACAGAAGAAGCTAAGGTCTGTCAGCCTTTCCAACACCACTTGACCATTAGGAATCCAGTAGCCAAAGGTCAAGTCTTGCAAAGCTGAATGGGTTGTTTTCCTGCAATAGTATACGATTGATTAATAATGTTCACTTTAACGCTTATTTTATACCATTTATAAAAGTTCAACAACGTTGTTTCTTGATTCATAGCAAATGCAGTTTTTGGTTTTTTTAAAGAGGCAAAGCATTTCGTTTGAACAACATTTGATGGTATTTGCAGCCACTTGATAGTCTTAAACAGGTACTAGCTAGACCGAAATATGTAAAACAGTATATGTAATAGGAAGTTGATAAAAAAATTCCTCATCTCTCTCAAATTTTGATAAACTTTTAAAAATATTCGGTTTAAGCTTCAGTTTTATTGTGCGGCATTAGATGCTGTTTGAATGGCATCGTGGACAAATAGAGAACCCAGCTCCCCGTACAGAAGAAAAAATAAAAACGTTCGTCATAAAATCTGGAATTATGCAGTAAGCTTTGTTTTTATTTGTTTGTTTTGTTTATTTAAGGACGCTCTTTAACATCTCTGATCATCCTAATCAATTCAGGGAGTGAAACGGCTTATACTTTTTGTCCTGAGGTCTCTGCTTTCAGGCCTGATGTTCTTTATCGTGCCGTAAATCTACCACACAGAACCCAGGCTTTACTTCCCTTCAGAAGGAAGGATTTTTACGCACGAAAAAAATTCCTTCGGCCCTGGCCAGGATTGAATCCGCGCTCTTGGGTCTACGAGACAAGGTATGGTTGCCACTAGACCACCAGGACTGACAGTAAGCTTTGTGGTCTATTAGGCCACTTTATGCGAGAAAAACTGGAATGCACGTTTGTTTGTTTTTTTTTTTTTTTCTGTGAAGTGAAACGCAGTAGTTTGATCCATGACACTGAAGAGATACTTCGGTGTTTCGAAACATTTTCTAGAGTCTATTTAATATTATCAACACCGCAGAAAAAAAAAAAAAAAGGAAACGTTTCTCTATAACGTAATAAAACAGTTGGTTTTGTGGCATTCACTACAAATCTTACGGACGTTGCCTTTTGCGGTACAGAAGAAAATACTTGGGGGTTATTAAAACTAGGGCAGAATTATTGGGGAATGCTATCAGCCTCTGGCTATTCTCTGCATTCTTATTGTTCGCATCGTAGTACAGCATACCCGGAACCAAAGACAGGAAGACTTTCATTTCCAAGTACAATGATTTCTTTTTCTGAAGCTTTTACCGCGGTGCAAATTCTCTCAGTGCAGTACCGTTACCAATGTGTGCGCAAATTGTACTCTCATCATCAGCGTTTGAATTCTGCTTTAGTCAAACTCTGCGAGAATGTAGAGAATATTAGAATATTCTCTAGAATATTCTAGAATATAGAGATGATTGTCAGATAAAAATGTCGTTGACTGCTGAAGCAATATCTTTGAACTACCAACCGGAAGTCAACATGCTAATAAATTTTAGGAAAACATTATGCATTGGGTTCTCAAATATAATGTTTTGAAAAGCTGGAAATCGCCCAATTATTCACTAAGAGTCGAATATTTCTCATTGCATTATTTCTATTTGCAGTATTAACTTAAGAGTTGAAGGACTTCTGCCTTTGAAATGGTTGCTCGACTAAACGAAAATCTTCTTGGAGGGAGGGAATACTCATGCACGTAGACCGCTGAACCAAGTGCATCCAAAAGAAAGGAGACTGTGTAGAAAAATGGAGCACTTGTTCAATACCCATTTTTGTGTAAATAAATTGAAAAAAAGAGTGCGAATCATTTTTTATTTCCCCTCCAGTAGCTCTTTGTAGGAAATGTAAGAAAGTCTCATATGGTGAGAAAGACAGCTAAGATATTTAGGCAGTGTCCATTGTCTTCAAGAGTTTCTTTCTTGAGCATTGTACATAGACTTCTTCGTTTCTAGTCCCGAACACATCACGCAAAGTTAGTTAACTAATTTATGAATAGCATTATGACTCGATTACCTGAAGGTTTCTTTCCAAACAATTTCCTAACTGCACAAACAGGCTCGGTAGGGACACACAAATCATAAACACTCGCTGTGAAACAGAATAATTAAACCTAGCACTTTACATTTAGTATTCTTGGAAGATATAATTTATGGTAAGACACGAGTTGTTTCTTTCATTGTCCAAATAATACTAAGTAACGCGAGACTCAAAGCCAACGTAGCAGTTCGATAAACCTCGCCTGCTGCAACTCGTTTTATTCGGCTGGCCTTGAACGATGACTAATGTAATCCCCATTCGACGCGTCAATCATGAGAATTGGATGACGCGATATATTATGATTAAATTAGATGACTATATGTCACAAGGCACGGAATCCTTCTCTTACATTTTAGTGCAAATTGAACCGTATTTGTCACCCTGACATTTTTATCATTCGTTCTGAATCCTAAAAGAAATAAAAGTGTTTTGAGAAGCGCGTTTGTGAAATTTTTGGAGTTTTCGTTTTTAATTCAAATATTTCCTTGAAACGCGAACCACACTAAATAATCTGATTTCTTTACTAACTCTAATTTATATATTATGTTAGAATTATAAACGGGAATATATTAATTGCAAAATATTTGTAGAAATATAATGGCAGTATAAACATTTTCTTTAGATTTTAAATATCAAACTAAATGTAAAATTATGTACAAACGTAACCCTGAGGTAAGGAAAGAAAATGTATCGGGGATGACTAGCCGCAGGAATTGCAAGCTCAATAACCGTTTTTCCGTCAAGCCTTTCTTGAAACAATCGGCATCTTGGCCAATAGTAACGTAGAGGAAAATCCCTCGGAAATTTGATTTTTCTTTGTTTCGTTTTTTTTTTTTCCTCCATATTGTATCTCGGGCTATATACACAAGCATTTGGTGTCTGAGGCTTAATTTTATGTCCTATGTACAATTGTTTCAAAGAGAGAACAAAGTTTTTCTCCTTGCGTTTTTATATGTCTGGAAAGTCTTCTTTTGCAATAGCACATTCCCACTTACCTTATGAGGCAAAACCAAAAAGTGCACTTGCGGAAAGCCACATAGTTTAGAAATAATTGAAAAAGTCCTTCATTTCAGAAAACTAGTACAGACAATTCATTTTACGAAAAAAATTAAATTTTCAGAAATATATGCGATCGAACACGAAGACATAATAACTGTCAAAATTACTAAAAACTATTAAGTACAAAGTTCAATAATAATGTAGAATAGCGATTTAGCAATAAGTATGCATGTTTTTTCCAGTATGAATGTTCAGAGAATTCATCCAGATTCGTGATTCGCAAAGTATCATAACCTCAAAAGATTCCTTTTCTGTTATTACAGAAACTTTCCACAGATACATTGGGATTTCTCGTTATCGTACCCAACAACCGCCACGGGTGGCCGAGGTCTCGTTAGCGGTGTTCGAATCCCGCCAGGACCGTCCTCCCTGACTGAGGTTTTTCCAGGTTTTCCTCGGTCCTCATAAATGGCAAATGCCGGGAAGGTACCCTAAACTTAGGCCTGGAATGTTTGCTTCCTTAAAACATATCCTTTCCCAATATATCATTTCATCTCATGTATCATCAGTGTCCACCGCCTGTGGTGCCTCAGTAGTAAAAACGGGCGTTATACACCATTAAAAAATCTTGCCTAACATGTAAGCGACAGAGTACAAAATAATGTGCTTACTTTTTTTTAAGGAAAATAGCAGCAACCCCCCACCCCACTAGCGCTTTTTGTTAGAGACAGAGAGGTAGAGAGAGAAAGTAAGTGTGTGGCATTTGTTTGGATATTTTTATAAATTCCTTAATAATTTTAACATAGTGAAATTTGTTTCCACGGTGCCAATTTTTATTGAACACAAAAGGAAAGCTCAAAACCGCGGGACAAAGTAAAAATGGAAAGAAGAGAGAATAAAGGGGATATCTGTCATGATGAATTGGTTGTGCTTTGTTTGTGGTTCGAGTTTTTCTCAATCAGACTTTTCTGTTCGTAAACAATAATTTGCTCTGTCGTATGAAAACATGTAGCTCGTCAATAAGAGCAGACTTGTCCCCAAAGTGTACTTGTCCGAGTCAAAAGGTCTCACAAAGAGTCCCTTCTCTAATGATGAATCTCTAGTGGTCTCCACGTTGGAGGTTGTTTTCCTTTCCTCTTGCCCGTTTTCTTCCTTTGTCACCTCTTCTGGCTCTTGCTATACGAGTGTTTGTTTCTTCTGTTTTCCCAACGTCCCCTTTGCTATATACAGCTCTTTTTAAAGTATAGCACGCACTTTCATAAAAATGAAAAGTGAGATTATGTTATCAAAAATGTCTATGTAGTGTCTGAAAGGAACATTCACTACCTTTTAAAACAGAGCGCAATATAATTTATTCTATTTGTTACTGCTAAGTACAAAAATGTCTTATGTACAAACAAACCACTATAATCGCATGGTTTCTGTAATGGGAACATAAAGTAATTCCTTGTAAATTATTGTAAATAATATAGTAACAGAAATGATAAGATAAAGAATGTATATTGTTCCAAATGTTGTCAAACTCAAACTTAAAGTATACATTTCCTTGTCTCACAATTTTGCAGACTTTACGGCTTGAATGTATGAAAGAAATATGCAGTGTGTCTAAATTCCGTTCCATGCGTTCACTTTGCAGTGCAGTGCAATGCATCACGCGGTTAGCATGTGCGCTACCAGTTCTTGCTATCTCAGTTTTTAACCTGACTATTTCAAGAAATGCAGGTGTTCAGTGTCGCATGCCTGAGATGGTGCTGTAGGGTAAACAATGTTAAGAAAATAATATAAATATCGCCTTAACGTTTAACAGTCACATATCAACCTCTTTGCTGCATCTATTAATATATGGGGGAGTGGGTAGCTATCTTCACTGAGTTTTATAGATATGTGTGTGTGTGTGTGTGTGTGTAAAGTAAAACTACTTCAGTAAAACTAAAACTTCTAAAGTAAAACTACATCAACTATATATATGATATTATATTATATATGAGCCTTCTAAGGAATGTAATTCATAATTATATATATATATATATTTAAATGAAAGTAAAATGTAAATTACATCAACAGTCAAACCGCCACGGGTGGCCGAGGTCATAAAGGCGCGACTCGTGAGCAGGAGGTCTGGGGTTCGAATCCCGCCAGGACCGTCCTCCCGCACTGAGGTTTTTTCCAGGCTTTCCTCAGTCCTCATAAATGGAAAATGCCGGGGAGGTACCCTAAATTTAGGCCTGGAACGTTTCCTTCCTTATAAAAAAATCTTTCCCAATATATCATTTCATTTCATGTATCCACCGCCTGTGGTGCCTCAGTAGTAAAAATGGGCGTTAAACATGATTAAAAAAAATCAACAGTCATGAAAATGAAAGTGATCACTCAGATTCACACTTTGAACAGATTCCCTTTTTTTGTCATGTGAGCAAGTTACATGTACTAACTGCACAAAGTGCAGACTTTCCTTGCTCCAGCTACTTCGTGAGTTATTTTATCGTCAAACGCTGCATGTAAGTCAAATTTACAGTCAATGAATGAAAGAGAACTTTGTAACTGTAATATTTTACTGACTGGTTGTTATAAAACAATCAGGGAACAAATAAAACTGTGCATTTTCTAACATCAGTAACTTTAGTTCAAAAATGAATTGGCGCCAAAAGCTGTTTTTATTTATAATGTGTACAATACAACAACAGTAAAAGTGATGAAAGCACAACATTTAATTTCCAAGTAAGAAAGGGAAGGGAAAAAAAAAATTGTAGGGTCAGGCACCGACCCCCTTTGATTGTGACAGTTAAATACGGCAAAAAGACTAAATCATATGGGGAATTTAATACCCTAGTATGTCGATGGCAACAAATTATTCATGCTTCATGATGATATTTACAACTTGGAATGTCGATTCCCAAGTTGTAAATATCACCATGAAGCATGAATAATTTGTTGCCATTTTGATCTCTGGAAACAAAAGCGAATACGTTACTAAAAACTTTGGGATATTAAGGAAGCTCTGAACTTTCGTTCAAAACAAATGAAATAATTTGCTCTTAAACTGTTTTCACCTATGGTTATAAGGATTTACGAATCATCATTACTGTATTAATTTTAGTGCGTATAGTACATTAGGTTGATTGAACTACGGCCCTAGTTCGAATTTGCTACTGCGAAGCGGGAAAAGTCGGGTTTTGTAAGTTTTACGACTTTTCCGATTTTAATTCATCAGCTCTTTCTTCTCTCCTTTACTATTTCTACATTTTCATTTTATTTTAATGGCTGATGTCATTCCAGCGAAGACAATACTATCTGTTGACTCAAATCTTCATTCATCTCACATGCAACACTGAGTTCTGAGCGAGAGTAAATTTAACGGAAATTAACTGCTCTTTAAGCTAAGTTAGCTAAGTTGAATAAGGGATAGGTTAGCGTGGTGGGATCTCTTTGCACAGGAGGACAACTGACCAAATCTTGGTTCTTTTCGATGCAAAGTGTGTGAAATTAGAAGCGCACTGGAAGGTGATTCGAGAGAATTTTCTTGCTATGATTTTTTACGGTTGTAATTGGGGCCAGAACCACAAGGATGTCTGGAAAAATTACAGAGAACCTATTTAGACTGTTCCTTACGTATAAAAGTTTATAACTAGTTTGCAGAGTTTAGACCGTCGAAAGATGAAGCGCGTCCACCAGATGTAAACATTGCTCGTGAATAAGCCAGTGATGAACAAACCACTAGTGACTTACATTGAGATAGAGGAGTCTCTGAACGTTCATTCGTTCCCAGGATTGCTGCTTTATTATGACAGTACCTTTGCTCACGTCACTTTGAAAGCAATAATCGGGGGTGACGCGCTAAACCTCCTATTATACAGTCCACACCGGTTCCCTGTTTCCAACTGTCAAGAAAAACGTGAGGGACCATCAGTTTGGGAGTCCAAAGGAGGTTGTTAAAATCTCTAAAGGAGCTTACTTCCATGATTGGTTCCAGAGGATGCAGCGTGATGCTCAGAGTAGGTGGGGACTATTTCGAAAATAAATAGGCAAATTTGGTTACTTATAACCTTCTACTTAGTAGAACCCCGAAAATTAAATGGCTACGCTCCTGCGTTGGGAACTAAGCTTGTGCATGAGCCAAACACGGACATTATATACCGAAAAAGTCATGAACAGTTCATTTCGCTACCTAAATGTGTGGTAGACAGACATCACACGTCGTTGGTGAGGGCAAATGTTGCTTAGTTAATAATAATCATCAATATTTTAGTTTACATTATTTCTGAGAGTTTTGTTAACCCTAGAGCAGTTCTGTAATAGTTTAGGACGCTCGGGCAGAAAGATACGGGTATTCTGGTAAAACAACACACATAAAACGTCAAGAAATGACATTTAAAAATTTAATAGCAAAAAAAAAAAAAAAAAAAAAAAAAACGAGTGAAATACTGCTCTGTAACAAGTAAATTAAGTGTTAAATGTAAGTCCGCCAAAAATATTATGTACATTGATATATCACATTCTCACTGCATTAAATATGGGGCTAAAAGGTTGTATGTTTTTCTATTTTAAAGTTTTTAACCTCACCAGTCTAACGCCGGAAATACTGACTTAATACTTTTTGTACTTCTGAGAAAATGTCACTTAGTTTAGGCAACGAAATATAAATCAGATATATAAACCTGAATTTTCAAAATAGATCGGCTTTAGCGTGGACTTGATTGGGGGCATGCAAGGCGACTAAAATAACAGATGAAGCTTAGCAGAGAATATGTGCTTTTTGTGGAGGCAAAGAAATCTGACAGTATATTCTAATAGAACAATGAAAGTTGTCAGTGCTTGGAGCTGAGTTTGCTAAGTCAAACAGGAATAGATTAGCATTTTGCGATTTCATTGCACAGGAAGATAACTGGCCAAAGTTTGGTTCTTGTCTATACAAACTGCGTTGAATTGGAAGCGATTTGCTAGAGTAGACGCACTCTTTGAGTCTAAACGTGAGTGTGTACATACAAGTGAGCACGTATAATGTATGTGTGCCAATGCATATTCAAGTGTTTGTACTTAGGTTATAATAACTTTAAATATTTTTAATTTGAAATGGAAATTCCATATTTATGTATCTATGTAATATAGCATGTACGGTCGAAAGGCCCATGCGAACGATGCGCAAATACCGTTGCTGCTACTACTACTACTACTAGTGCCACCTTTAGCTTTAAGTTCGAAGTGCTACACTTTTGGTGCTATTTTCAGTAAAGGTGCGTAAAGGAAAATTCGTTATTATGTACAACTAGGGGCAGGGTTTCCATTACTATTCTGGAAGAGTTTTGCGTGCCACAGGCAACTATTAGTACAATTAATCCAAAATTGAAGTGATTCGGGTTGCCCAGTGTTAGTTACATTAATGTACATTTATCTCAGCAAGCATTGCATCCATTTTACTGAAATTTTAACTGCATATTCTACCACGCATGTTCAATATTTACGTGAAAATGTATTATACATCAAAATGATATATTTAAAAGAAAATATTTTCACAATGAATTAAAATCTACTGTTTAATGTTACTTTCACACATGAAGAATGGGTTTATTTTTATTAGAAACTGACAAAAAGGTGCATAATATCAAACATTTTAAATTTGTGCGAGGTTGAAAAAGTCATTACTCCTAAATACAGTATGGAAGGACTGATCTTGCTTACTTTTATTTGTCAGTATAATACTCATTGTGATTAAATACACTGTTAATTAGGAAATAAAGATGAAAGTTTAATCAGTCTGACGTCTGGTTTAACCTGCCTAACATTGAACATATCAACGAAAGGAAAACAAAAGGGATACAGGACGCACACAACTCACTGGCTCTTCTTATACAGACCAAGAATGGAAACTCAGGTGTCGCTGTCTGTGAAGGTGCAAGCCCTTTGAATGATTGGTATTTTAAATGTAATTTTCATCTTTGCTCTATTAAAAATTGTAATGAAGATAAATCAAACCCTACGTGTTATAATAATCCAAAAAGAAAATGCAGCTATTCGGAAAAATTGTGTTTCTTAGAAAAATATAAATTTTCCACCAGTAAGATATTAAACTTTTTTGTTATATAGAATGTGAACTATTCTCACAGAAAGTTTTGTGATCATTTCACTTTTAACAGTCTGATTCTGGTAATAAGAATTAACATTTTTTTTTTAAAAAAAATGTGCTTTATTTAGAGACTATAAGGGGCTATCCAAAATTAATCGGAAATAAATCAGAGATCAAGAAAGCAAAAAAAAAAAAAAAAAAAAAAAAAAAAAAAAAAAAATCCATAGTTTATTTGTTGATGTTATACACTTCTGAATTTCCTTAAGTTTAGGCATGACGATTATGATTCAGCTGAAGTCTAATTAAAAGCATTATTGTCCTAAATTTTAAGATGTGATACATTTAAAATAGTTACAGCAGCAGTACACAAAGCACTGTGGCCGCAATGAACTTCTAATCTTGGGATTCTTACATTACTTTTCCAATATTTACACTTTCCATAACTCCTTTTTTATTTTTACACGCATGGTTTCACAATAAGCGTTTATTCTCAATTGGCGCACCTCAAATTCTATTCCTGTCATTTGAAATAAAATCGTTACCTCTCATGAAAACAGTATTCAAACAAAGGCTCGAAACCGTACAAATACTACTGCAAAAATTCAAAATAGCATAGCAACAACACCAAACTGAAGACAATAAAACAACCAGGAAAATCCAAAGACCTCCGGGCAGGCACAAACAAAAAAATAAGAACAACAAAGCAGAAAGAAGAGAACATAAGACTAGCAGAGCACCTACCGACACAAGAGCAAAACAAAAAGATGAATGAAAAAAAAAAAAAAAAAAAAAAGAAGGCGCTAACACCTGGTACCTACGTATATAAATAATAAAGAAAAAATGCTCTGCCCCTCCCAAGGACCATAGCATGACGTCACAACACATCTGAAAACACACTATGGAAGAGAAAAACAATTCTCGCATAACACAACCTCGGAAGGTGAAGAGAATTTCTATCAGGAGAAAGAATTTGAGCGCCACGTTTACTGACTGGTGGTGGTTTATTAATCGATCACAAATAGTAGCTACGCTGGTAGTCTCTGAAGTTGACGAGAGTTGCGAGAATAAAGGGAAAATAGAAAAATAATCCAACAACCACTATGCGATATACTTTAAGCTACTGTGCAGGCTGCACAGAAAGAGCAAATGCGTCATTATTTACTGATGGTAGCATCAACGAAAAGCAATGAGTAAACTGGTGCTCCTGTGACCAGTGGAATCTTGTACTAAGCTCTAGAGCAGCAATTGTTTCATAAATATACCATGTTAAGAGTCTCAAAGTTTTCTTGGATGGGAATGGTGATGCTTACGAGCTAACCGATGACGAGATACACAAATGGTTAACCGCCGATTTCTTGTTTTCACTTAAAACGTGCGGTATCCATAAACGGGGATTTTGAACCTTCTCCATGGAATGCAAATGTCGTAAGATAGTGGACTGGTCACAATTCATCATATCTGGTAATCCTCGGGTTGACTGATAATGATGGATTTAAGAGTTCGAAAGGTCTTCATCAAAGCCCATTGTTCTTCCTGAACGTGGCAAATCGCTCACGTCAAAGTAACCCTGCTGAAATGACAAAACCATTTTCTAACCGACTTTCATTAATGGCACGATCGTTTTGCGGCTTTTGCTCCTCAGTTAAGCTTGAAAAAATGTCAGAAATGCTCGTCATTAATTTTTTTATTTGTTTATTATTATTTTTTTCCTCACTTGACACTCCATCTTCTTTAGCTCGCAATTATCGCAAACTTTTTTTTTTTTTTTTTTTTTCCAAATCTGCAACATTTAAGGCGTTTTATAGGCACAACGATCCAAATAAAGAATGACAGATGACCAAGAATAAGCGCACTACGAACTTATGCATCAACCTGTGGAACACATTTCAGTGTGTTTAACACTTTCCAGTAGTGAAAAACATGAAATTGCAACTGCTAGGGTCATTTGTTCAGAATCATCCAGAGGAATTCCATTCAGCATTAAATTTTGCCATATGGCCGTAACCTGTACAACCTGAAAAGCGTTCATTCACAAGAAGCTTGTAGTGGCAACATAATCGCCAATCACTCAGTGGCTTAAACTTTAGCGTCAATTATAAATATTTCCGATTGCTTACTTTCGGCAATAATCATTACTAGGATTTCGATGGTACACACATTCCTGATAGCTGTTTAATTCATTATAAATGTAGTAACAAATATTCTCGGTATGTATTCAAATATGCCACTTCTTTGTTTATCTTTGAAGGAGTATATAGGCAATAAACCAAATTTCGTGATATGCGCTCTTAAATTCGATCCCGCAAAATAACCAAGATGACCTTATTTTCAACTATGGTTGAATATTATGTTGGAAAATCCTATGATTACATTTTTAATACTTAAAGCTTAATTTATCACTAAAATAAATAAGTAAGAAGAAGAGCTTTAACTATCTAGTTTATCTGCATTCAGAAAGAAGTATAAATTACTCAGCTTTTGTTATTTTATGGATAAAAGAGAGATCTGCTTTATCAGCATATCCTGACTCATAGAATTAAAATTAAAAACATGTCTGGTATGTAATTTTCTATCTAGAGAGCTTTTTTTTTTAATGGGTTTAACGCCCGTTTTTACGATCGAATCACCACAGACGGTATCTAGCGAGGCTGCATCTGTAGCATTCACATTATATTTGGACAATTTTATTAACCTCGATGACAATGAAAATTAACTTTCAATTATGAATATTTTGAAATTAATTACGGAAAAAAAAGAAGTGATCACATTTTGAAAATACACTGTTTTAGATGTGTAGTAAATAACACCGCCTTTCAAATGTTCATTAGGTATGAAAACGGTGTTGCATAAAATCCAAGTTGCAAGAGAATGCAACTCAGTGCTTTAGACCTTAGGGCATTACATGGGTGGAAGCATTTCGTCAGGAAGGGAGAGTTGTGAAGCAAGCAATTTCCTTGTTCAGGCTTACGGACTGTATTAGAAGAAGATACGCTCTGGGCATGTGTAGAAATTTCCATGGAACTTGGCACTGCAACATCATCTGTTCATAGCATTTTAGAAAAGAAGAGAAAATGCGGTGAGTTTGTGCCCACTCGGCTTTGCACAGTCTAACTGAAACTTGACAATGGCAACGAATGGAGATAGCAAGACTGCATCTGCAGTGATATGAACATGAAGGAGAAGCCTTTCTTCATATTATGACTTGTTGACAAAGTTCAAAGAACCTGTGCGAAGCGCTCGCTTTAAATCAAGAGCTGAAATGCAAAGAACTTTAGATCGCTCAGTGAAAGAGATATCCAGGAATGAAACTGCACATGGAGTGCTGCGCCTTCTAACGATTTGGCAATAGTAATGTTGACTGGTAGTGGGCTCTATTGGAAGAAGAAGTAGTGGGTTTATCTTGGTTGTTTTAAAATTCTATATACACATTACAAATATAGTTTATGCATGGGTCGTAGACCGTACTTACTTAAGTATAATACACACAATTAGATAGAGGAACAAATAATACAAAACAAATTTAATAATAAAAATAAATAAGCAATAAAGAATGGGAAGAACGATATTTACAGATATATGAATGGAAACATATTACATTATTTATAATTGTACAAGTTATTGCGTTCTAAACAGCAAATAAATTGCTTCTAGTTTCGCGCACTTGGGCTAGGAAAATGTCCATATTCACCAATTAGTGTGATCCGCAAACAGTTCCAGCATGCCAATTGACTTCTAAATGCTTCAGGAAATATCGTTTTACTCAGGGTTCCCAGTTCCTCATCCCTTCCACAAAATGGGCATATTCTCCTACCAGAACTATCTGTTATTTTTTAAGCCTTCCAAGCTCCCAGTTTAAACCAGGCCATTCCTGATCTCGTCTTTATCTCTAGAACGAGCATACATGCCTCTTTACACCAGGCTAGTTTAATTTCATTCGATAGGCTCAAGGAGACTTTCACGTTACATTCTGCCTCGATTTTCTGCCTGCTGATATCCATTAGCCTTGTTCTAACCTTCTCCCATACGTTTTTATTATTTGTATACCTCGTTGCAATATTGAGCCCAGGACAATTCCTCCTGAGTTTTCTTTCCACCAAATGTTGGTGTTATAATTTGCATCTTGTGTCTATAGCATTTAGCGCGAAGTGTAGACTGGTCTTCCTGCATTAGTCTAAACCATTATTTCACCGTCCTTGGTATATTATTAACCGTATCTTCATGGCAACCCGCTTCTCTCATGATCGCACAATTTGGTGTTCCTTTGGAGAGCCCCAGAAACCTTTTTCAAATATTGATTTGTATTGTATTTACGTGTTCAGCTATCGCCCATCCCCACATTTCACTTCCATGTGACACAATAGACTTCATCATAGGCACTGTGCATCCTCTCTGGTGTATCTACTGATGTATCTGGAACGCGGACCAGGACACGTATTAACTCAATTAGTTCATCATAGACTTCACCAAAAGAACTAAAATGTTTTACAAATAAAATACTTTTATTGGACTGTATGTTTAATTTACTTACATGTTTTTATAAACTAAAGCGGCCTGCTGTATTCTTAAAGAAAAAAAAACAAAATATTTATTTACAATGTTTCGGAATTGCTATTGCAAATTTATGAGGCTTGTAGAGGGGATGTGTAAATAACATTTTGAAGGAACGCATGTCTATAAACGTACATTTCAGTGCTACAAACAAAACACACATAAACGAGATGTTTAAACATCTTTCTACTGGGTCAAAGAGCTATTAATTTGAGTTTCAAGTTTACCTTTGTGGTATGTAACCCGGGTTTAAAACGAGCGGGGTGCTTTAAGTCATACGACTATGTCATTATCTTCTACCTTCTCTGTCCAGCACTTGCTACTTTGAATGGCTAGTCACTTGCCATTGCGTCTCCGATGAACATGGTTGAATACACGTCAATTAATATTCATATACAACAAGGCTAGTCTAACCGGAGAGCTGCTCATTTCTATCGCACTCCATTATATACCGTTTTAGCCAGAGTTAATCAAAGTGTGTAGGAGACAGGTACTTTCATTGTCAACAGGGACAACTATAGTGTTCCAAAAAGGTACCGCGCCTCAAAATGTCTTTCATCAAATTGAAGAGAATAGAGGACCAGTACCTAAATTATTGCTCGCGCCATGAGCGTCGCTAACAACATCGTCTAGAATGTTCTATATGATTAGCATCTAACTGCGGCACTTTGACAACAGGGGTTATGTATTCTGTATCCTCTACAAGTCCACAAAGTTTGTCATAAGAGTTTGAAGTACTTTATATACAAATACCAGAGCGTTTTAAGCTAACTAACAACAGATAACTACAAAAACACAATTAGGGAAGTGACATTTCCCAAAAGTAGATTTATTGCCTCTATTTGATGTCGAAGAAATTTATGTTGGTTATTTATTTTGGTTGTGATAACGCTGATTAATTTATGTATATATATTTAAATGCTCCACCCAAATAAACAACTATTCTCATTGTCTTCTCAATACCTAACCTAAGAAAGTAGAAACACTTGTGAATAAATAACAATAATTTAAACGTAATAAAAATTTACAATTTTACAGTGATAAATGTATCTAGTAAACTCAATTGGATTGTCAGTGATATAGGATATACTAGTAGAGTAAAAATTATATCGAACTTGACTGGCTCCGCCGTGCCATTTAGAAAATTTCCCGTCTTGCTTTCTTGGAGTACAGCATAAGTACCTAGGGGTAAGTGACAAACTGCTGCACAGCAGGAATAGTGGTTGGTGGATTGTGATTAACACAGCGTATTTGGAATTCATTCCTGAAGGTCGAACTGCCAATAAGGAGACTTATGCTACAATTCTTAGGCGTCTTCGTGGTGCAGCGCGACGAAAAAGGTCTCATTTCAGGAAGGAAAGAATTGAGTTCTTCATCACGACAACGCTCCATGTGATCAATTTTTTCGCAAACCATAACTTAACTATACTTCCTCTTCCTCCGAATTTTCCAGATCTTACTCGAACTGATCCGAAAGTCAAAAACTTGCTCAAGGTTCGGAGGTTCCCCTCGGCCGAAGGGGTGAGGACATATGCGAGGCGGTCTGCATATGGTGATAAAGAATGAACTGCAGAAATGTTTCGAAAAGTGCTATGAGCACAGGAAGAAGTGTTACTGCCTAAGGGGCTTACTTTGAAGTGGCTGTTGTGTAAAAAGTCTTATTTCTTCTGTAATAAAATTTTCGACAATATTCGGTTTCTAGTTCACTCTACTACTTGTATGAATATACGTCACAGAAAGGTAGTAATTTAGTATAGTTTTTCCGAGCCAGCTACGTTAAAGATAAAAAAACATCGCAGTAAATATATAGTTTATATATACACTTAAAAGAAACAAGTCTATGATAATGGGCCAAATACAAATATGCAAAATATGATATCCTAAGTGTATAAGCAAAGACTCCTGCGTGCGGATTTAGAAATGCACACTAGAGGAGCAATAATGAAAGTAACCAGTTGGTTTTTAATACATTAAATCTATAAACCGAAATAATATAATTCAATTCTCCGATACCATTAGAATATTAGCGTTCATTATGATCTCATACAGCGGAAATTAGTGGTACTGGCCTGCTCCAAACGTCAATGCAAGAAATTGCTGTGAAAGATTAACTTTCAGACAAGATTAATATCAAAGTTGATCCTTTAATTATTTTTCAGATTTTCTAACTCTATGTCTTACTTGCTTTATTATCTTCTGCAATATAACAAGCGCGTAGCATGAGTATAAAAGCAAAATTAAATAACCTATGTAAACCTTTCAACTTTTACACGTTTTTTGGGAAGATAATTCAAGTATAACGATCTTGGCCTTTCACTGTATTATAAAAATTAAACATTTGAGGTTATTATAATGAGTTTGAGAAAATCCTACACTTAAGATTATTTAATAATTCGAGAAAGTAATCGAACTTTATGGGTTATATTACCAACTTCGAGGAAAACAATCCAAGTGCAGCAGAAATTATAGGAATAGAAACAACTGAACATTTGAAGTTATAATAACAATTTATTATGAATTCACTAACATTGTTTTTCTATAATTGAACATGTTTAATTTCATTGTGATATACTTACGTCTATAATAATTAACTGTAACTAATTACAGTTTCATGGTACTATTGAGAGTTCGATGTAAGCTAATTAATTGATTACTATTTAATTCTCTGGTCTTAGACATTTCTCTTAACCCTTTCACCATATTAGTGTGACTGTGTTTACTGCATGACTATAATAGTTAACTATAAATGAATGGCTTGGCTTGTCTGCTAAAATACGAATACGTTTATAGCTATCAAGTGCATATCTCGTCTAAAAGTCCTACATGCGAGGTCTCATTGAGCTATCAAATTCCGAATGTCAGCAGTCATTCATGGTGCTGGCTGTTTAGTCACACGTTTTGTTCGTAGTGAGGCATGTTTATTAAACAGTTCCCTAATGTATGTATTTAACTGGGCAACCAAGGAATTAACATCGCGTCATTAGTGAAAAATGTCATCGATGTGTTTCAAGTCTCTGTAACTTACAGTGTGTGGGTATTTTCTGGAACACTGCAGTGAATATGCTATGTAAATTAGATCATAGCTGAAAGACCCGGTGCTGGTAGCTGCCCATGTGTCAGTACTCTTGTCAGGGTGTTGGTAATAAGACGAGGATGATGAGTACGAGCAAGAGGAAGAATTGTCTCTAGCTTAATTGTATAGGTGGAGCCACGTGCGATTAGATTGGTATTGAAGTCACTACAGCATGCTCATAAAATAGCAATAAATTAAACACTTGTATTTCTAGATCGTGTAAGTTATTAATTTTTGGAGGTTTGTATACGACACAGAGTAAACATTTCTTAAAACTGAACGTTATCTCTAAGAGAAGGATTTTGGGGCGGGTGATGTATTCGTTGTCATTTCTCTATACAGGATTGTTCAAAATGATGTGACCAATTTACACCTCTTATTATTTTTCAAGTACTAGGCATGCGTCTATGAAATGAGTAGTAGTAATGAAGTCGGAAGCTTTCACGGCAGGAGTCAGACTTATAACTAGAAGTTTCTTCCGGGCTTGAAGCCGTGGTCTGTTGAAGTTAAGGAGTCCAAACGTTTCATCCCCACCCGGGAGGACATCTTCAGTGGCGCGGTCTGAGTCTTCTAGGCGAAGGTCCTGTCCTAGTCGTGCCAGGACCTCCGCAGGTGGGGATGAAACGTTTGGACTCCTTAGCTCCAACAGACCACGACTTCCAAACCCGGAAGAAACTTCTAGTTATAAGTAGTAATTCAGTTTAAATTGCACTTTTCTTCTGTAGAGTCAGATGGCAGTTCAAACATTATTTTAGTCGAGATGTGCATTTCACGTGTCCGTGTAAAATATGTACTCCGTTATCACGAAACACGGTCAGCTACATAATCCCGAACGCACTGAGCGTCAGAGCACAATTGAGGAGATCGTACAGGGCTTGCGCGTCTGGAAAGTCTACAAACAGGGCCAGCAGCGAGCTTGCATTACCCCAGGCAACTGTGTGGAGAGAGCTACATAAATGCCTGGGTTTGCGTCCATATAAACTTCAGTTGTTACAGTCTAATGAAGCCTAATGATGGTGAAAAATGCTGCAGTTTTGCACTGACATCGTAGCAATGCTCGAGAACGACAACATGCTAGAAAAAGTTGTCTTCTCAGGTGAAGCCACATTCATCTCTCGATACAATCTGCTGCTTTAGCGTTCTGAGAAACCACATGTCATAATTGAGCATACAAGAGACAGACCGGTGGTAAATGTTTTCTGCGCAGTGACTGCTCAAAATGTGCAAGGGCTATTCTTTTTTGAAGAGACCACAGGATATGCTGGAAGAATAATTGCTTCCATAGCTGACACAATATAGGAACGAGTACATTTTCCAGTGGGATGGCGCCTCACCACATTTCCATTTGGAGGTACGGAGGTCTAAACTAACGTCTCAAGCTCAAATAGATTGGTCGTGCGAAATGACCCCCAAGATCTCCAGATCTTACCTCAATGGACTTCTTCCTGTGGCGTTATGTGAAATACACAGTTTATGAGCCCGCAATGCTAGTGTCACTACAAGAATTGAGATAACACATGGTTAATGCAGTCTTGCAAATTGATGCGATCAAGTATCGATTCGATGTGTGCAGGGCCACTGGAGGTACAAATATTAAACCTTTACTGTTGATCTTTCATTTGCAAATAGTTGTAGTGCAATTGTGCGTACAGTTATGCAGAAATAAATTATTAAAATTGGTCACATTGAATAACCCTGAAATATTTCAGATTGAAGATCAGTTCGAACAAATATCTGAACAAAACTAATGATTGTAAGAGAATTAATTTTATTTCCATGCTATTCACTATAAGTATAATTCTATTCTCATTGATCAATGCAACATTAGTGTGCATGTTCGAAATGTGTATAAAACGTTTGCATTGAATCTATTATTCGAGAATTTCGATTTCTGGTACTATCACCTCGAGATTGACTGTGCTGTTTGCGGTGAATTGAAGAGTTTGGGCAAGGGGAGCAAGTCGGACAGCGTAGTGTGGAGTAAAAGTACATTCCCATTAATATAACATATACCAGGAACAATACCGTACAAACCTATCTTGCTATCTGAAACATTATATTAAGACTTGGTATGCATAACATTTAATATTGGTATTTTTAATAATAACATGTAATTTATGATTATTTTAGATACAAATGTCACATACTCCTGCTTTGTTTTGCCACTTAAATCGTAATGTATTCTAAGTGCATTTTGTTTTGTTACTCATTCATCCTCGAGGTAAACGGACTAGGAATCGGAATTGTAGTTAGATAAGTAAGTGAATTGTTGTTGATTTGCTTAATTTACGGACGCTCTTTAACATCTCAGGCCATCAGCGTCCCATTCAAACCAGGGCATGAAACGGCCGATAAATTTTGCTCAGGGACCTCTTTTTTCAGGCTTGAGGTTCTTTATGGTGCCGTAAATGTACGACATGAGATATACGGCTTTACTTCCCTTCCGAAGGAAGCCATACTTAGGATTTTTAAGCCCCAAAAACCCATAGATTCTGGCCGGGTTTGAACCCGCGGTATTGGGTGTAGGAGGCAATACAATACCAATACACCATCAGGACCGACATAAGTCAACTCTAATCAAATGTTCACACTTCAACTTCGCTTCTTCTTCTGTGTCATATCCTGTGAATCTGTTCTGCATGTATAATATCAATATACATTCATTTGTTATTATGTATAGCAACGCATTTTTAGTGAACGATATTTTAACGAATCAGCTGTCATTTGCGTGCGGAATTTGTACGTAAATATATTTTCTGGTTAATTATTTCATTACAGAACTGCAATTGTGTACAAATTTGAATTTACTGGTTCGGTGCAAAACAAAAAATCCAAGTAAAATTATAATAGTTTTAACAGAAAAAAGCTGGAATGAATTGGTGCAAAACTTTCAGTTTTTTGCCAAGAAAATCAATCCCAAAATTAACAGAAGTAAAAGAAAAACCAACAATGAACTAAGAAACTGAAATGCAGTCACCGCAACCGAAAATAGGGAGATAGTCGCCGAGCGTCAAATTAGTATTTTTATTTCTACGTTGTTATTGAAAGAATAAAACGATACTATATTTAAAATTGATAATAATAAGCAGTAACCTGTATTATAAGAGATGTTGAAAATGATGTCCCTCAGTGGCAATACAAGGCTGGCATCTGCAGAAGCAATTCCTGTATTTCATGAAACTTTTCTTCCGTAAGAACACGGCGGTTTGGAACATGTTTCTTGTCATTGAGAAATGCAACACCGAGTAACACACAAACGCTGAAACTATGTCTGGCTTCTTGCAGTAAGCTGCAACGCTATGCCTGCCCGCAACCCAAATAAACTCAATGTAAACGTTTTGTAAGCACGTAATCAAATTATTCTTCTCGATACAGTATATGAAATATAGAACTTATTATGTTTACACTTCTAAAAGACCTAAATGTGCATTTCTGGCTAAAAATGCAGCTATATTAATTTTTTTAGCATATTCTTTTTCTTTTCTTAATTGAAATATATTCGAGCCTTGAACGCTTTTGCTGTAATAAGAAGAAAAATAAAATAACAACAACAACAATGATGATGATGATGATGATGATGATAATAATAATAATAATAATAATAATAATAATAATAATAATAATAATAATAATAATAATAATAAAATATTTTACTGCTAACGGTTTCGCAAACTCTCCGCACTGTAATTTTTCTTAATTATAAGCTTTCTTTGTGTTTATGGTTGAAAATGTCTATTTATAAAGTCCAAAATTTCCGTAATTTTTCTGTTGACAGACGTGTAATACCTTCTTGCTACTTTTCAGAGGCTAATTTTACTTAATGGTAATTACAAATACATTTCTACTTTTATAGCGGTTAATGACTACTATGCTGACGACAAGGAAACAAACTAGACAAAGTCAGAAATTTCTAATGTAAAAATACATAAGAAAAAGGAAGAGAAACTCTTACATTACACAGTTTGGAAACAGAAATATATATATCTTCAATAATGTACAAATAAAGAGACTCCATTCAAAGAATTAACGTTAGCACTCTTCACTGCGCTAAAGCCTCGTTGTAAAGCATTAGGTTTAATGCCACTTATCTTTAACAGGTAGCAGAAATACAGAAGAACAGAGAAACACGTTACAACCATAAGGAGTGTGCAACATTCAGAACGAGACTTGGACAACATAAGATAAATTTGACTGTGTTAAGAACATAGGGATTTCATCAGTAATGTCCAAAGAAATCTTCTGCTGTTGTCTGTCTAATGCGAAGTCAATAAATGCTGTTGGCCAGAGGACAAACGTAGCATTTCTGCTCCTTTGCAAATTGTTCACAAAATATATACTCAATTCAGCTTGATATTTAGGTTTTTAATCAATAAATAACTATAAAAGGTTTTCCAAGAAATAATTGTTTAATTGTATATGAAACTGCTCTGATAACACATTCTGGGTCTAATATCCAGGTGTGTGTGTACTTCAATGTATATGCGTTACCTCCACTCCCAGTCACAGTGCCTTTCCTCCTCCTTCCCCCTGGCGTTCCACCTCAGCATAAGCGCGTAAGGATATAATGTTTGTTGACAGTGCATATCAGCTTTCGGTAGACAAGGTATAGGGAGGATTTACTGTACTCTTGGCTGTGCGCCAGTGGTTGTCAGATGTCTCCCACTCGCAAAACGTCAACCGATAGCATACCTATGTACATCTCTGATCACTGCTGAAATTGTCAACCCAGGTTTCTGATCAGTTTAGTTTGATTAATGTTAGCACTACACGCTGCAGTTTTTCTATAAAAATGAATGCAATTAGCAGAGATTTTTCTTTTGAATATTTGTAAGCGCAAGCATTTGTTTCGTTCACTGTCTTTATACTTCTATTCCATAGTAGTGAACAGATATTATGCGGGAGGAACAGCTAATCGGAGACAAATGGCTTCGGATTAAATTACTTTCTGATTGGAAAATAATATTTAAAATCTGCTCTAAGAATTAGGGAGTGCTCAGGTAATTCACCCAGATTAATGTTTATTTTAAATAGTAGAATGTGCCGGAAATGCAATAGTACCGGTGAGAGCATCATTGATCAATAAATGCAAGTGCAATAATGTAGGTATATGTTATAATATTTTAAATACATTTGTATCAGTGATAGTACTATTTAACACTTTGAAAATATACCCGGGCCGATAAAACTTGGCACTTGAGAGCTACCTTTCAGTTGACAACATTGCAGTTTAACAAATGAGAAATGCTACCCGTCACACCTTCTGAACCAATTACAAAATAGTATTACCGATCAGCCAGTCGTGACGTAGAATCTGCTATGTTGCCGTTTATCTTATTCCGTGTGCAGCTGATTTCTATCAAATGTTTACAATTGAATTCTGTTATTAATTGAACTGGCTCATTTGTAATATTTAAAATGTCCCAAAGAGATCATTTGTGGAATGATACCTTATCCTTTGCGTCGAGGTGTTACACGGACGCTTAATATACGTTTACTAGGCGAAATTGAATATTCAACAACACCAACCGTTAAACAGTGGTGAATGTTGCAACGTAGGTACCGCAGCATTGCCAACATTACATTCACTGACGCTCACGTCAAGTACAAAGTTTCAGCGGCCCGGGCATAGTATGTAATATACATGGCTTATACAATAATATGTGGTAAATACCATTGGAAACTATCGTTAATCCGAACCTAATTTCATCCACTTAATAACAATTTAGTATAAATTAATAAAATTCATAAAAAGCACCGAAAGTTGAACTATAAGTGGATATCCCGCAGCAGTGACTAGCGGATCCTGCTACTGCTACTGCTCTTGTTTACTCGTAGAGTGCACACACACACACTGCTTCAGAAGAGCGGTTGGTCAACGCTGATATAATTAAACTGGTGCTCATCAAAAGAGAGCTCTTTAGGGTGTTCTAAGTCGGCTTTTGAAGGACATGTGTTATCACTTTGTGCTTTATTAACTCGAGAGATGTTTCGTCACAATACAGCTTCAGTTTCAGCCATTTACCTTTTCCGAGTCATTAGAACTAATTTGTAACATTGAACTGGAGTTTGGGACTTCGTTTAACTTCACGATTTTGGAATTCTGCGTTAAGCACAACAGGAACAGAGTATCGGGGAGTTTCTCTAGTAGGATAGGTGTAAGGTACGGTTGCATTTTTCATCCCTACTCTTTAATCTTTTTATTGATGACATAAAGAAAATACGGCGCCACCTACAGTGGAAGATATACGGATATCAGCACTATTATACGCGGAGACATAACAATTGTTTCTACTACAGCAGACGGCCTACACAGTGCACTAAACAGACCACAGACACTGTGATACTTACGGTGAACACAAGTAAAACGAAGATTATTACCTTCAAGAACGGAACTATTTATAGTGAAACAGAGACATAGACATATGCAGAACAAACACTAGATAACGTGAAGAATCTGGTGTACCTTGGGCTAACTTTCTTGTTGAATGGAAGATGAGCGAAACGCATTGATGGGGCGAAACTTAAAACAAACAGCAGAAACTCTTCATATACGAAGCAGACATCCAGATGTGCCAGTAGGGCTGTTAGAGATAGTGTATGGGGCAGTAGTAGGATCTACAATGACTTATGGGGCCCAAATTTGGGTTTGGGAACAAACAGAGAAATTGGAGTGGGTCAGGACCGGTTTTCTGAAGGTATTTTAAGAGTGAGAAGGGGTACAGCAAATTGCGGAATTCTTAAGGAATTTGGTGCCTAAAGCGAGATTGTAGAATGCAGAATCCGAGCAGTGAAGTATTGGCTGCGAGTTGTTCACGGAGATTAGACATTACATAGGGTAATGTGCTACCAGGAGAAGCTGAGAATAGGGGGGGGGGGTTCAAGAAGGGGTCTGGAAAATGTATAAATGGGTAAAATTTGGATCGCAGAGCGGAGAACCAGGAGGGAGTGGAGGAAAATTAAGAAAGTGTTGAGGAACATTAATAGGCAGGTGACTGCGAGTGTGCAGAAAAAGTTCCCTGGAAATATAACAGGAGCTGAAAACCGGATGGGGGAGCGTTATAACCAACAGGGGCCAAATTCTGCAATCAGGGACTCGCTTGGTTTAGGTTAGGCGTGTGGCGTGGATGACCAAAGTAACAAACAGAGAGGGTACGAGAATCTGCCGTATATGTGCGCAGAAAGAATCTTGGTAAATAATCCACTGCTTTCTTTTCTGTTTAATTTATTTATGTATTTTTAATAATCTATTATATATTTTCTTATTTTTCCATTTATTTATTTATTTATTTATTTAATTACATATTGTTTGTCTCTTAAAAGTTAAATATTGGCTTGTACAATTTCATTATTTTCTGGTGTATTATGAAAGCATGTACGGTCCCGGGACCCGTGCGACAGGGATGAGCTGAATTTGCAACAAATATATTAAATTAATGAATACAATACAATACACTATTACTACTACTACTACTACTACTACTACTACTACTACTATTATTATCACCACCACCACCACCACTACTACTACTACTACTACTACTACTATTACTACTACTATTACTACTACTACTATTACTACTACTACTACTACTACTACTACTATTACTACTACTATTACTACTACTATTACTACTACTATTACTACTACTATTACTATTACTACTACTATTACTACTACTACTACTACTACTATTACTACTACTACTATTACTACTACTATTACTACTACTACTATTACTACTACTATTACTATTACTATTACTACTACTATTACTACTACTACTACTACTACTATTACTACTACTACTATTACTACTACTATTACTACTACTACTATTACTACTACTATTACTACTACTATTACTACTACTACTATTACTACTACTATTACTACTACTACTATTA